>VYZM01005799.1:0-63956 GCA_013398915.1 Dromas ardeola | reverse complement strand
CCCGACGGGGGGAGCCCCGTGGCGGCCTGCGCTGTCCCCCGGCCGGGTGCTGAACCCTCGGGGCCGGGTTACCGCTGGTGTCCAGCCCTTCCGGAGAAGCGTTCGGCTGCAAGGTTATTTTGACGGCAAACCGCTAGAAAAGCATGGTGTAATAGAAGTGAAAATCCTTAGCCTTGCTTTCAAATTTCAGGCAGCCATATCCTCAGTAAGGACAGAACAGGTTTGACCAGATGGAGAAGTCAGATCTGGGGAGTTTGTACCTTTTGTAACTGAAAGTTAGGACACGTGTGCAATTACATGTTACTGTAAAAGTTAAAGTAGGAAGGAGGTGTCTGCTAACAGAATACTCTTTGCATATTTTGTGCAACTTTACACTGTGGAACTTGGATTATTATTTTCTGTAGATCGGGGAGTTGTAATAACTTTCACCTGTAAATGTTCCCAGAATACAGTAACAGATACATATGGTGTTACAGTCATTTAAATAATGATGAAGTCCCACAATAGATTCAGATAATCTTTCAAAATACCTATGTTTTTATTTTGTACTATAAATCCTGTTTGAGCACTATTAAATTCTTTTAACTTTGTTTCATAATTTGCAATTCCCTTGTTTCTGCTCTTTCAGCTGTGGAAACAGCAGATTTAAAAACTCACTCTTCTGAATTTTTTTTTCTAGAAATGAACTAATAATTGTTTCTTGGCTGGTGTATGAAGGAATGTGTAGCAATGGAAAGGTTAGGTATGAGCACTACTTCATGGTTTAATCATTTAGAATAGCTCAGTGATCAGAAATTAGATAATTAACATAACACGACTTCTTTAGCTTTTCTAATTAAGATCATAGCCATATGTTTGTTTTGTTAGCAGTTTATACTTGTGGGCTTATCAGCACAGGCATATAGATTTATGTTCCTATTAGACCTGGTATACTCAGTTTAGAAAGTACCATTATTGCACCTTATGGTAGTATTCAGATGGAATTTAAATTTACTGAAGAGTAACTCCCTTGAGTTAATTTGAAATGAAGTTATATGTTTATTTTTAAATGAGGACATAAAAAAAAATATTTGGGCATCTTGTTAGTCTTCTGTGTTGTTGAGGTTGATGCACATGGCTCCAGAGTATATTAATACAGAGTGAATAATGTTTGTTGTGTAGCTTAGTTCCATTGCATTAAATTTTGGTTTAAGTAAGTTATTGTATTTAGTTTTGCTTAGTAGACCTTTGTGTTTGTGTGTGCATTGCTAGTTGCTTGTCTAGAAACAAACATTTATTTCTTCACTTGGGACAAATTAAGACAGGTACAATGGATTAGGGAAATAGAAAGTTTGCTTATTGTTTAGCCAAAGTAACTTATTGTGTTCAAATACAAAATTATGCAGAATGCAGCACTTTGTTTTTTAAAAGAAATTACATGTTAACTTCTCTTACATCCAGACTGTCAAGGTCTTTTAGTTAAGAGGCAATGAGAAGAATGGAGTCCATAATTAGGACACTTTCTCTATGTTAAGGAACTGTCTTCCTGAAGTCTGGAAACATACTTTCATGTACACAGCTTCTGCTGACTTGCAGATGCCATTCCTGTTTATTTTTGAGTCTCTACACAGAAAGTTGTAGACTTAAGTTTATTTACTGAAACATAAGGAAATATAAACAACCATGGATTACAAAACTGTGAAACTTGTTGTAAACTAGGGGGTTATGTTTTATGTGAATAGGAAGTCTTGCTAGTTTGTGGATAGAAAATTTAGTTCTAATCTTTGTCCATTACCATTTCAAGACATTTTGCAACATGCAAAAAGAATGCAACCATGTCATATTCATCCCCAGTGTTTAATGAAGTGTTCAGATTAAAGATACTGCTCACTTAAGTTCCAAACCTAGGTTTTCTCTCTTCTACAATTGATACGTAGTGCAGGCACATGAAGTAATAATAGAGCTTCAGTCTTATGTTGTCATGAGGTTACCCTTATGGTAAAATACGGTACATTTTAAAAGGACTGTGATGCTAACTGTCAGATTGGGATATTTTTGTGATGGAGAATGAGATAGCAGAGTTGGGCTAACAATGGCCAAAGCTTTGTCATTCAAGCGTTCCGGATATCTTCTTTAAAAAGGAGACATACACAGAGAAGAAGAAATGTAGGGTAGGTTAAAAAAAATTTTAAAAAGAGGAAAAATGTCTACATTTATGGTAAAGGTTGGATTGTATGCATGCTCTGTCTGCAGTGTTATGGACCAATGCTTCCTTAGTCAAATACAAATTTTGATATGGAATTATTCTGTTTGCCCCTTGCAAGCCTTTCATGTTTGGGATATCGCTAACAGAATGGTTGTTAACCAGTTACCTTTGGTGTCAGGATATTGAACCTGGATTAGTGAGTACAGAATTTTGTAATGCTGACATTGTCTAGAAAAGGGATGAAAATGTGTACGGTGCCCAGAGCTGAATCAGTATTAGGTTATCCTTCACTGGTGGTGATGCTGGTAAAAGTTACATAATCTGTGACCTTTCTTGTTATGTGAGGGACTAAGCAGACCCTCCACTAGAACCACCCAGAGAGATCTGAATGATGTTGCCATCTCTACTAGCCTGGTGGAAAAAAGAGAGTCTGTTTCTTTCTGGTTGCCCTTTTATTTTGTCCTTTTTCCTCTCCGTCACCGTTTTCTACTTATTTACCTCCCCCTTTTTTTTTTCTGTCCAGTAAGCACCTAGTGTAGATGTTCAAAACTTGTGTTCCTTTCCAAATATTAGTGATAAAAAATTTGTCAAATTTCGGGTTGGCTAATAAAACTTCATTCAGAGTTTGTCTGCTCTTGAGGTAGGTCTGTGAGAAGGAGTTAACACCAGACACAAACAGCATTTTCTGTCTTTGCCTCTCTTTTTGTATTGTTTCTTGCTTGTTTTAAAAAAATAATCTCAGACTAACTTTATTTTTCAGGATCGTTTTATGTTATTTAGTATTGCTTAAGAAGTGGTGATACAGCTTTTCCCCTTTATGAAACATTTTTACAATTAAAGGGAGTAACGGGTTTTGACAAAATGCAACCCTTCACTAGTGATTTCTTCTTCAGGTACTTTATTCTTCCTTTCTTCCTCTAAGTAAAGATTAAAACATTTTGAATGATAGCTGTTGCCATGGGCCTATGCAATAAAGCAGGCAAAGGTTTTTGAATGCGTAACCTCGGACCTTGTTTAGCCTCTTAACTCTTAACACTGTAGCGTGAAAGATTACACTAACATATTTGTAAGTATCTGAGACCATTTAGTTTGTTGAAATAACACAGCGCATACACATTGTGTCTGAATTTGTCACTTTGAAGCAAGAATTCTTCTCAGATATTGAGGGTGTTGTCTACTTGAGAACATCATCCAAACAAATCTGGGACCATCTGAAGCCCACTGATGTAAAAGTTTTGTAAATATTACCTTTGAGAAACGTGGTGAAATACTTAGGGTGTTGCTATTTGTTGGTCAGACTGTTTTAGAAATATATATGCTGTCGGCTTTCCAACTAAAAATTCATATGCTTTTCTCCTACTTTATGAGGAACCTTGTCACAACTTTCCTGTAAGATCCTTTCTCAGTGGTGATGCTATTCATGATTTTGACATGCATTGTAAGTTACAGTAAACTTTCTTACAGAGGTGCGGGTGAGAGGGTAAGGACTGACATTAAGTTTGCTAGGACTTACTGTCACATTGCCCTAATTGTCTAAATTGAAGTTTTTAGCTTTTTGCTTGCGGTCTGCCTTTCTCTCAGAAACTACATCTTATTGGGCACTCATCTTCAAAACATAGATTCAAGTCAGTAGCTTTTCCTAGGAGGATTAGTTTTCTTCCAAAAGCTTAGTTTAGTGAATGAATTCTAGAAGTAGAGAAATGCTGTACTTCCATTAAGAGTAAAACATTCTAGACTCTGAGCAACATTGATTTTCATCTTTCCAAACTGTAAGACTGTCATAATGTTGAGTTTATCCATAGAATCTAGGAGATCTCACTCTTTGTCATTTGTAGCCATCAGTCTTCACAAAAGCATTTCTTTCTGATTTTTGATGTGGCTACGATGATAAGCTTTTATATCTAGTGAGTGATCTGTACAATTATCCGGTTTCCTTTTTATACTTTAAGAGTGCTGAAGAGGAGCCTGTAACTTTTATAGTTAAAGAGGAAGAAAGTCCTGGATTTTTTTCCCCCCTGTTTTTTAATATGCAGTGTGGAGCAGAAATTGGTGACTGGAGTCTTACTGATAAAACAGACTCTTTTACCTACAGTTTAATTTGCTTGCTATGATACCGTTTCTTTTGAATTGAAAGAAGTAGAAACACTGAAGTTAAAAAGCATGTAAAGCAAGAGATTATTTCCCAACTATACATGGATGTTTTAATTAATACCTACTTATGTAAGAAATGGCCATTAATTTGGAGGTTTATGTGTTCTTATAGAGCAGGAGTGAGAAATCTTGTATAATCAGTGTTTCTTCTTGATTTGGAGTTTACTTACCCAAATACAGTTGAAAGACTTCAATTTTCGCCCATGCTCCATGTCTGAGCTCACATTCAGCAGTACAGAGCTTATCCGTTACATTATGCTTTCACTGACTTTTCTAGGTTTATACTTGTCCCCTTTTTCAGTATTGTGCGAAAATGTTCTGTGCTGCTTACCTTAAAAATTAGCCATTGTGGATTTCATGAGAAGTGGCTTAGTTCTGGGACAGCCTTTATTTGGTTTGCTGGGTTGTTAACTGGACAATAACAAAATATATCATCATCAGTCCATGCTTTGGAGAGTCTAGCATACAAAAGCCTGATAGGCGCACACAGAATTTCTCACCTCTAACGTTGGTTTAACCATATCTGTCTGTCTGTCTGCTTGTTAGTTTTCTTCAAGTAATAGAGTAGAGCATCTTTGTTGAGAGGTACTTTTATATCATATTAGGATTTCACGCATAGCTTTTCTGAAAATGTCTATCTTGAAATTTATCACACTTTAAAAGCAAAGTAGCTTGCTGTGCAGTGCCTTTTTGAAGTGAAAGTTAAGATTTTAACTTTTCTTTTTCACTTATTCAAGCTAAAAAAGCTTATTTTGAATATGTGGGGAAATATTTCTTTTTTTTATTCCAATTGTTGAACCAGTTTTGCTGATAGGGTTTAAAATTTTTTTTTGTGAAGATAAACAAGTATAGTTTTTGTTGTCTGCAATTCATGAGATTGATATTATGCAACAGGAGGACACGATAACTGAAAATGAGATAAAATTTTAGCTCTTGTTAGAATATTTATAAGCTCTTGAATTGTGTATTAAATAAAAGAAAAAATTTACGTTCTGTTCCTATGCGTAGATGTGGTATGCAACTCTTCTTGTATTGAAATAGTCTTATATTAGTAGTCTTAAGTGTGACAGAATTCTTCTTGGAAGTTTAGCAGAATGCCTGAAAAAGCTGTTCTTGGAGAACAGGAGGGTAATAAACAACCATATGGGATATGAGCAGGTAGCAGCCTTTTTTATGTGGCATGTTTTTAATTAATAACAAAACACCCTAAAAGGCTATGCTACTTTTTTTGTTTTGTTTTTAATCACAAAACAATTGAGAAAAGTAGAAGAAATTAAGAAAGTTGAAGTTTACAAGGAACAGTAATTGCATAAAAAACTGCTTGGGAAAAATGGGCTTAATTAGGCAGTTCTCTTACTTGCAAAATGAGATTTTTAAGATATTTGTATGTGAAATTTTCTTTATTTGTTTTGTTTTCATACTAATTTACTGAGGTCTATTTTATGCCTAGCTTAGTTGTCAAGTGGGAAAGAATTAGCATAAACCCTCAAGAATAATCTTCTATGTACTTTTTGCAAAATCCTGCAAAAACAGGACTTTATCCTACTGTTACAAGGTGGGTGAATGATATTAATGGTATTTTGTAAGGAATAAAATGTGTTGTCTGTTCCTCGTACTATGAGATAAATAGCAGAACTTCCACTGGCCGACTTCAGTGACTTAGTGAATAGTTATGTATTACAAAATCTATTTTTGAGCCGTAAAGAGTTTTTTGATGTATACCAAGACCTGAAAGAACTGACTCAATGTTAATTTAGGTCCATATACAAGTAAGTTACCTAGAACGGTAATCTTTAATTGTTTTATACTTAACTTGACATTTCATTTTGTATTCAACATATAAATTGCATTAGTAGACCAATATAGTAATATAGTAAGTATTGCATATATATTTAGGACTGCAACTATAGAAATACGTGTTTCTCAGATATACTTTTTCCTTTTCTAATTAAATTATATCGCTTATATAGTAAAGTGAGGAAGCAGAAAGCATGGGGGCTTTGAACTATAATATAGTTTGAGCTTTTGAGTACTCACTGCGTGATTATGAAATTCCTGTTTTTCTTCATTGTACTGTATCTTGCAGGGAATTTAAAATCTATGTGGAGTATTTTTCTTTTGAAAAATCTTTCTTGTATTTACTTTGTTGGTTTTTCTCTATATCATATGTGGCTTTTGAGACCTAAAAGTGGGAAGCAGAAATTTAAGTATATGGGTGTTTTTATTTGGTTGGGGTTTTTTGCTGGTGTTTTGTTTTTTGTGGTTTTTGGTTTGGTTTTTTTTTTGGTTTTGTTTTGTTTTTTGGTAATGTGTGCTGTGGGGGATTTAAATTCATACTGAAATCTAGGAAGTGAGCTGTTATTCAGAATTATTTTATGGGAATTTGTATGGATAAAAAACAATATCCATTCTTCAGGAATTAAAACGAATTGCAGTGAAGTATCCCGGAGTTCTGGCTAAGAAGTGGAAGGTTCCTAGGATCTCTGCAAATGATGGAATAGGCAGAGATTGCTGTTAGAAAAGGTAACACCCCCTTTTCTCTTAGCAAGCTGCTTTACATGCCCTGGGATAGGCAACTGAGGGAGGGATTGATAGCAAGGCCTGAGATGAAGTCTGTAAAGCCTTCATCCAGTAATTCTTGAAGAGGCATTGACTGTGGCACTAGTTAGGAACTTGGCAAATCAAGACACATCTACTCTGTTATTTCTTACACCTTCCTGAAACAATTTTCGTGGGATTATGAAGACAGACCAGACTGTAAAAGAGAAGATGTTGGTGTCAAGCAGGTATGTACCCTTTTACCTAGGTACTTGCAAATCTTGTTTTAAGAAAGTTTGAGTGGCAGTGTATGTTTCTGGAAGAAGAAAATTTCCAGGAATTCAAATAGGCATTAGGTAGTTTCCAATGACAGGATTCTTTTATATGCTGTAGAGTAGGGGTATAGCAGTGTAGATGATAAGAAGCCAAAGGCTTACTACGTACTCCCTGTCAGAATCTTCATCTCAGAAAAAAATTGGGAGAAAGCATCAAGATGCCTAAAAGTAAGTACATATCCATTGAGAAAACTGCCTGTTGTTTCCAGAAAAAGCAGAAAAACCCAAAGATTAAAGGAAATAGGTACTTCTCATTTCCTCTTTTTTTAGCTTCTTTTTCCTTTTTAGTTGTCTGAATACTCAAGGGGAGACATTAAATAAGCGTACAGCAATTCAAGGCTCCTCAAAATTGTTGGAAAAATAAGCTGTAAATAAGGCATACTGAGGAGAAATGTTGTGAAACATGTCTTTAAAAGATAGTGCAGGGACAAAGTGTTTCTGTAGATAATGCTCAGAAAGCTCCAGAGATGCTGGGAAAAAGTTGCAACAGGTGCTCATATGTGTGTAACCCTTCTGATTAAAACTTCAGCATTGCTGTTGTGTTCTGATTTTAATACTTTTAAGAAAATTTTGAGAATATTTTAGAACAAATGGTATATAAGGTGGAGTTCTGGGGGAATGTTTTTGTAATCTCCACGTCTTTCTTCCACGTCTTTCTCCTACTGTCATTGCAATGTCCTGAAAGAATTCCTTCTTAGATAGTCACTCTAACCATGTTTCTTTGCCTTGATAGATGAATGACGTCTAACTCCTTAGCTACAGCTAAATCTAAATGAAAGTACTTCTAGTTATTGTATAATATACTTGATGGTAGGCTTTTTTAATGATTACTTTAATCGAACAGACTGAAAAGCTGGGGGAAGGGGGTGGGGAATCTCCTTCCCTCCCAGCCTCCCGTTGCAAGGGATTCCAAACCATTCTGGACATGCAGAGATGTGTTCTGGCATTTATGTAGCAAAATAAATAAAAGAAGAAACCAGTAAAAGCTATATAGAATAAACCATGAGACTTAAAAGGGTGTTGAGATTTTTGAGAGAAATCTTATAACTTTTTCAAGTAAATGTGACTACAGGATAGCGCGGTATGGCGTAATTTTTTGGACAGAACACAAGGCACAGAACTTCAAGAAGCTGGGAATGGTCATGTTGGTAAGATGTATATGGTTCAAGTTGGATGTATTTAAACTGCTTCACAACCTAATGCTATCCTGACATCTGTTTTTTCGGAACACGCTCCGTTCCACAGTAGGGAGGTAAGCTGTAAAACCATAGGGTCTAATCTTGCCAGTTAATTTCCAGCGGAGTAAGAATTAAAACTGTTCCTAGTGTTTTTAGTGTGCAGGACCTTCTTATCTGAGTGAGACTCAGGCTTCTTTTCTAAGCGTCAAAGATCAAAATGGAAACTCTAAAGGTCATGTTAAAAGCAACTGCTGAAGAATCTCCTGTGATTGTTAACCTTCAAGGATGCTCACCTGCCTGTTCCTATTTCTTTATTCCGAAGGGTATAGCTCTAGTTTATGCACAATGGTTTCAGTGCATGACTTTTCTCTTAGGCTTGGCAGTTGATCAAAGAGAATTAGTGAAAATACTAGTTGTCAGTTCACCATTGTTTTGTCAGAAAAGGGTTCAAGTAGACTTTTTTGAGTTCTTTGATGAACAGAACATCCTTCTGGAAAAGGCATCTGAGGCAAATTTCTGTATAGCGTTAAACTGGGACATCATGGATTATCCTTAATATTAGAAAAATCTCTTAATTCCTTGATAGCATGTCTTATATTTGGTTATTGTTGTGTGTAAGATGCTGCGAGGGCTTATCAAATCATAAGGGAGATTTTAGATGTGAAATAGTAATCATTTTCAGTATGTCTTACCAGAACAGTAGCAGCTTCTGGTACTCTCCCCAATAATTTTAGCAAGTCTTCGTATTCACATTGTTCCTAGTATCCTTTTTCTGCACCGAACAGACACCTGCTAGAACTGTTCTACCTGTACTTCAGCCTCTAGAAAGTAAATTCAGCTATGCATATGAAAAATATGCAGACAAAACCACTTTAAAATGAATGGTTGAGATCTCATTAGCATCTAGAAAGTATCTAATAATTAGGGCACATTCAAGAGCTTCCTCTATGTTTAAGATATTGTGAAAACATCAGCCTGGAGCCATTTGAAGCAATAGCAAAATATATATTATAATTCATTCAAAGCATAAACTTAAACTTAAACCCCTAGTTGCTGACATTCCAACTAGCAGCCATTGCAGGAAAAAAACCAGGCAGATGCAAAAATTCTTTCTATTTGGATAATTACATGCTCTCTCAATTCTGCAACGGTAAGTAGATAGTTTTTTTTTTAAAAAGATCTTTGCTCTCATGTTGTACCTATATAAGTCTTCTGACTGTAATTCAGAAAGTTAATTTACCTTTTGTGATTTCATTCAATTTAAGTAAAGTCTATGTTAGCAAGTAGTACTGCCTAAGAGAAGCAGATTTGTAGAGCAAACCACTTAGTACTGGGGGCTCCACATCCACGCTGTTCACAGTGTTTTGCTTCATGCTAGCTCAAAACCCATGGACTGAACTCTAAATAATGGTTGGAGTGCATTAGGTGCACTCTTGGAGTACCTCTTGTTTAGTTTTGTCCAAAATGAATTTAGCATTTGTGCTTTGATCCTTCTCTGCAATGTGAACCAAAGAACGGTGATTGGGGACCATCAGGAGGTAGCTTGAAGGCCCCACTCTTGAACCAAACTGAAACACTAACATAGACACACTATTCACTATTTTCTCCTCCACACTCCTGAACCAAACTGAAACACTAACATAGACACACTATTCACTATTTTCTCCTCCACAGGACTGTGCGTGCCTTCTGTAATTGTTGTGTGTGTCTTCTGGTGGGTAGCACTGAGGTGACTTTCCTGATGGTGGAAAGTGTCTGGAAAGATACCGGCTCTTAGACTTTTCCTGTGCATTTTGTGAGGGTGATGTGGGTGAGGGCATATCCTTTGAATACGCTGGAGAAAGTACCTAAAGGGGTGTGAGAAATGCCTTTTGTTAACTAGCCTTGAAGTTACCCTTAACTTAAGGTAGCCTAAAGTAAAATTCAGTAGTCAGTAAAAGTATTTCAAATGTCCAAAATAAGCCACACATTTAAAAATTTTTGTAAAAGCTGTAGATGAAGAAATGTCAGAAAAAGCATGTTTACACTAATACTTAGCTTGAACAGGCCCTCCTTCTACTTAGCTCACTTGTCTGTTAGGAAAATACACGTAGCACTTTGTCAGGGATTTTATCTTCCTGCATTCACTACATCTCAAGCTGTGTTATTCAGAGATAATTTTCTTCTGGTGTACCATGCAGCCTGCTATAACTGGTCACTGCTTTAGAGCCCAACAGGATTCTGTCCAGATTTAATCTTACGCCCCGTGGAATTTTGGGCATGGTTCTGTCGTGACTGCCACTTGTTCGCTCCCATGCTGTGCTGTGCTGGCATAACCTGTTGTCTGGCCGTGCAGGCAGGGAACTGAAACAGCTGAAACTTAACCTGCCAGAAAAAAGGGATCCTTTCCAGCTGAATCAGCTGTGTGATGTGGTTCAGCACTGAGCTCTGCAGGCTTCTGCTCCAGTAGGTGAATGGTGAGCAAGGCTGGCAATTTTTTACCTCTACTGTCAAATTTTTTAGACTCTGTTCTTTCTTTACTACTCTTCTATGCCTGCCATTTTTCACTCTGCAAAACAAATTTAACTGGCTAACTTAATGGAAAACTACTCTTCCTTTTGAGAGATTAGTTTTCTGCAGCCTGAATAAATTGAATCAACTCATTAAGGGATCTCAGGAGTGCCGGTGTGAGGGAGGGGCTGGATTGCACAGGTGGGATAGGTAAAGGTGGGAGGTGGGACTTCAGCTTTCTGACCACAGCTCAAACAGATGTAATCATGTGTTGGTTTTGTGTAGTTCACTTGCATTAATGCAGAAGATAGTCTTGATACTCCTTTATCTAAGTGTTGTCTCCTTTCTTGCAAGCATTGCTTTGTCAGACCAGGTATCCTCTCAGTGGTATTTGCTAGGTTGTCCTGATTGACAAGCAAAGACCCTGTCTTCACTGAATATCAAGCAGGAAAAAAGCATAGTGAAGGGAGAGAAGGATTTGCCTATTATAGGAAATTATTTTGAGGAAGGGGTAAGTCAAAATATATTTTCCCATTTCATATGTAAACTTTTTTGATTCATGTGAGTAATAGCTAGGTGAGTATGAAGGCTGTGCTAGGCATTTGTGCTTAACAAAGGGCTGAACATTTGGTAACTTGCATATGTTAGGTAACTAGAAGAGCTGGACTCTTGACTTTTGCAGTGTTAAATTTGGGAAAAGGTGAACATGCTATGCATTTACAGGCAAGTAGAGTCTCTTTTTATTAATTTGTTAATTTTTAATAGTCAAAGCTTCTAACTTTTTGTAACATCTTGACTATAGTATGCTTGACAGAAGTAATTTGAAGACATTTATTATATTATATATCAAATAATAATTAAAATTTTTATATATATATATCTCTCTCTCTCTCTGACAAATTAACCATTTCTACCAGATCTCATTTGCCTTCTGCTTGGGGGACCACTTTGTCACCATTCAATCTGTCATCTTACTTACACTCATCTAGTTTTTCTAAGCCTGTCTTTACCAGTCAAATTAGCTAATATGCAAACTTTGAGGATGCTAACCTGGTATGTACTAAATGACAGTTGATATGCTATTGACTTATTTTTCTTTTGTTGGACACCTATCTGTACACCAACTATTTAAAACATCTGCATGCAAGATCACTTTCTAATTTCACTTTTGTCCTGCATACCTTCTTCCTGCTGACCTGAACAGAATCATTACCTTTCTCTTGAGTGGACTGTTATCCATGTGATGGAGGTAACTGGGACAACCAGTCACGGGCATCAGCTAGTTGGGTAAGTCAGGCTTTGGGACTCTTGATATTTTCTTAAAAAGAGGGAGGGATTGGGATGAAGGGATGAAGGACACATAGTTTAGTTATGTAATTGTGATAAGTAGACCATGTGCATTTATGTAAGGCCTTATTTCATTGAAAATCAGAAGCCTGCTGGTCCATGCATTTGTCCAATATTGTATGTTTCCATGGTCTCCATGGCTACTAATTATGTATTGACCATGGTTTTGGCATCCAATGCAGTGCTCGGAGATAAAGGTATCTAGCTAAACTGAGTTTTGCAAGTTGCAATGTGAGTAGCATCTCCAGTATTAAGATACGTCTACAGTGGAAGCGTGATTTTTAAAATAGCATAAAATACTGAAATGTTGTAGTCACTGAAAAAGTAATCCTAACACTAAACCCCACTCCTTCTAGAAGAAAAAGCTAAAGATTAGTAATAAAAATGGAATTTTATGGGAAGTGGGAGAAAAAGGAAGTATAGAGGGAGAGTGATAGCCACATTATATAAATCAAAAACATATCATAAAGCATAGCTTCTATCAAAGAATGTAGAGATTGAGGTTATACAAGTGAGGCGTGAAGGCTGTTAATGGAAAGCAGACTAGCTAAACAAGGAAAAAGATTTGTGTGCATAATGATTATGCCTCTGTTAGGTATCTTCCAAGAGTCCCATTCACTAGAAAAGTTTAACACACTGCTTAACAACAGCAAAATTAGGAAATTGTTTTTATAAAAAGAATAGAGAAATAAACCAAATATACCAAATGCTTGTAATCCCAATAGTCTCTCCTTAAAAATCCCTCACTGAGCCTATTCAAAGTTGCCAAGTATTGAATCTTTTAGCAATTCTTTATGATAAATTCTTCTTTTACTTCATTTTATTAATGGTGAAATTAATCCTACCTAGAGAAGTAATCCTGTCCATGAGCTCTCATTTATCCCAGCAAAATTGCTCATATATGTGGTGAAGGAAATGTGAACTGATCCAGATGATAGTATTTTGCCAAGCTAGTTTTCAATCAATTTCTCTTGGTTTCCTATGAGTAAATGCTTGTGGCCACGCAGTAGAGAAAGCAACAAGTTGCTGCAAGTAGAAAGAAGCTGGGATTTTTCCATTTGGTAAAAATGCATGAGAAAAACTGGTCTTTGGCCAAGGCATTAGTGCCCCATGTGGCTAGGGAATATACTGTTGTCTGGCCCTCAAAACTTGTATATTTACTACAGTGCACTTTTATCAGACTTCAGTTGGAAAGATCAGAAGTTAACGCTCTTTTAAAAAGACTGAATGGATATGATCCCATCTGGTAGCCTTGTGCGCCACCCATTGTCCACTGATTGCAATTTGAGAGTCAGTGACCTGTAGCTACCTATAGTGGCCCAAAACTCAATTGCCTTCCATTCACTTAATCATGCTCACAGAAGCATATGTTGTTTGTTTGTGGGGTATTTCTCTTGGATACTAAATGATTGGCTTCCTGTTTTTGAAGTGATTGTGCTACTTCTAGTGATGTCTGGTTGATCTGTGAATCTGCTCCTACTTTACTAATGTCTTGTCTTCTTTCAGGAGACATTAGATTCCATTTATTTTAATTACTTTTCATTCTTAACCTGTATAGAACTACTGGGTATTTGTTGAGGTTTCAGAATGTAATTATGGATCCTATTACAACTAATACAAAAAAAAGGAAAGTTTTGAAAAAAGGAAGAGGAAATTAAAAAACGTACTCCCAAGGTTTTCAGCCGTTCCCTCCCAAGATTTTCAGCAGTTCCTGTCTCCCTTCACCTCCTCACCATTAAGCAAAATGCTTGAGCACACTACTTTCTTAACGCTTGCAAGAGAATAAAGCATTAAAAAAAACCCCTTGGCTCTTCTTTAAAAACAATGGAAAATAAAGAAGTAAAGCCAACATACTCCTTTGCTGTCATCTTCCTTCATGCCTGATTTTTCATCTTTGCATTTGGTTTAAAGTGTGCTGACTAAATACTGGAAATGGCTTTTCAGTGCTTTTCTGCTATATTTGTATTGAAAATACTTTTCAGTTACTGTTATTTCTGTTCTTTTGTAAGAGTTGTTCTTTGTGAATTGATAAAGGCATACTTCCTTTGGGACTGACAGTAATATCTTTTTTGCCTGTAACGTGACAAGTTATACTTAAATCTTTCTTAGCAGTGTTCTTTACTTTTTTTAAAATTTTTTTTCTTCTTTAGGTGTATGTGCCTTGATACAGTTTGTTGATCAGATATATCACGTATCTTATTCAGTTTATTTTTGGTGTTAGGTGAAAAAAACAACCACTTGAATGCAACTAGATTGAGAGTTTTCTTACCGAATTTCTACTAAATGTCAAGTGCTCATTTTCATGGAATTTTTTTGTTTGGAACTGCTTTGAGTTGATGTCTCCTGGAATCTTAAGATTTCTTTATCAGGTCAATATTCATAATTACGTTTGTTTTCTCATCTTTATTTATTTTAATTATTTATTTGTAAATCTGACAGATGACAAGGCTTCTCTTCCACTTTGCCTTGCATTCCTGAATGACTTAGGCAACTTAATGAAATACTTTTATTTCCCCCATTCCCTCTTTCCTTTCTTAGTGTAGCTCTGAGAAGAATGTGTTTTCCATATATAAGTGCATGTAAATGTTATCATTTTTGACAATGGTGTTAATGTTGGTTCTTTCAAGGCTTCATTTTTTTCCTGTGTTTCTTTCATTTCTCAGCCAGTGAACTTTCAAGTAGTCTGTTGTCCAGGAGGATATATCTGGAGTATGTACTGTTTTAATGCAGTACAAAGGAAGTCATTGAAAGAAATCACTGAAGGCAATCGTGGTGGGTTGACCCTGTCCAGCAGCTAAGCCCCCACCCAGACGCTTGCTCACTGCCCCTACGTGGGATGGGGGAGAGAATCAGAAAGGCAAAAGTGTGAAAACTCGTGGGTTGAGATAAAGACAATTTAATAAGTGAAGCAAAGCTGTGTGTACCTTACTGAGGTCAAGGTAGACAATATCCACTGCTCTCCCCCTACCAAGCCAGTCATTTCTCTTGTAGAAAGTAGATTTTGTTAGTCTGGGCTCGGTGTTCTGCTGCATTTTTTTGTCTACCTGTTAGTGAGACAGGTAGAAAAGTCTAGTTTGCCTTTGTATGTGGTGTTCCGCCAGGCAAAAAGCACCTATAGGGAATTTGATAGCTTGTTCCACTAATCTATCTGCTCCCTTTCTTCAGAAATACAGGCATTTTATAGATCAGTGCAAGGAAGCAATGTCCCACCCTATGGCTTTACCATAAATTCTGGTACACAACCTGTACAGTCTCTGTAGGACATCTATTGTCTGTTTACATTGTTGGCTAATTGTTTTCCTGCAGTTGGTGAATAGCATTTTTACTTCACACGTGTTAGCTTTTCATAGCTGTTTAGGAGCCTTTGGAGATTTGTCTCCTTTTCTTGTCCCTTCAATGGAATCAGAAATTGAAATTCAGCTTCCATACTTTCAAGGAGTTTCCTTTATAGAAAAAAAAAGAAGTATACGTTTTAACTGTGTTAGTTCCATTTAAGTCGATGTAATACATCTGTAATGTTCCTCTGGGCTGTTACATAGCTATCTAATGTCAAATACTTTGCATTGATGATGCATCTTAAGATACAGGCTGGGGATTTAACCACGTTATGTGAATGTAATTGAAGAAAATCCTTTTATTGGGTGCCCGGATGAGATCATTTGAGTAGGGACGTGCTTTAAAGACAAAGCAAGCAGTACTGCATGGCTTATCACTGTTCTGTGATATAGAATATATTGGATGTAATTTCAGATGTTGGATTGTGACTGATAGCATTGCTCGCTGTGTGAATCTGTGTGAAGTTCTTTCTGACAGCTTACATTATTTTTTTTATTTATATGTTCTGCAGATTTCTTTTATGTAAGTACTTTGCAAATTCTCAGGTAAAAAGGAAGTCTTGAAACTTATATTCCAGATAGGCTACATGCTAAAAAAAAAGCAAATACGCTTTTTAAAGTCTCTGAGGACAAGAACTGATGCTAAACTGATACGTGAGGTTCTTGAATAAACCTGGATTCTTGTATTAGTTTGAATTCACTCTTTCAATTAGCTTTGGATACTCCAGCCTGACTTTTAAAATATGGCTTACTAGTAAAACACTTTTGTTGGTTATTTAAGAAACATTTATAGAACTATTATAATGTAGTATATAAGTTGGAGATTCCTAGAGGCCGCAGTCAATTTGAGTATTAAATCAGATGTCATTTATTGAATATTTTTATAGCAGTCCCTGCATCAAGGGGGTACAGGTCGCTTTTAAAAACAAAATTTAGCAGTTGAGAGATGCTCTTAGAACACACATAACAATTTTTTTTCACTTCAGATTTTCTGTGTTGAAAGGCAGTGAGTGTTGTTTTAGGATTTTTTTTCTGTGCTTCAATATTGTTTCTTACTAAGCCTTTTCACATTAAGTAACCAGGAGTAAATGTCTTGAAAGCATGACGTGGACACAGCTTTGTGCTTGGTCTCATTTTCTTTTGTTCCTTGTTTTTTTTAACAGAATAGTATAAAATTTGTTACCTGAGTAGCTAAAATTCTGTAGAAATAGTTTGTCTGTTCTGTAGTAAACAAAAGTCTGTATCGATTCACTGGTCTATTCAAATTAGCTAATTCAGAGAAGTACTTCTAATATACAGAATTGTATCTCATGTATATTTTTGTTGTATACTTTGCTCTAACAGAGTCAAGAGGCTTTTGATTTTCTTCATAGCCTGTCATGATCAATATCACCAAAGTTTTACCTTTCTGGATGAGGGCTGAAGTGCAGTCATTAAACTAAAGGACAGACTTGAAGTAAAAATAGTATTATAAGAGTAATAACTATATATTTCTTTAATAATTAAGATTCGCAAACCTCTTAATTTACTGAGGCACTGCTCATGCACTGGAAATGACATACATGGAGTGATATATTTTTGCCTTCCTCTTACATCTGAGGTTTTACTTCTGACTGCATCCCTCCTTGCTGCAGGGAATAAGAATTTGAGACGAGAAGTTGAAGATGCAAAGCATGATTAGTAGTTTTAGCTTGATGTCGTATTTGAAAGCATATAACAGTTTCTGAAAGAATGAAAAAATACTTAACACTTAATTTATCATGTTGGTCCACCTATGTGAATGTTATTTCTTGCGTTTTTTAAGGGTTGATTGAAGATTTTTGGATATATTTTGTATGGAGGGAAAAAATAGTACATGATCCAAAAGAAAAAAAAAAAAGCTGCCAATTACACAAGAAGATTAGTGTTAACATATAATGTGGTGATGGACGTTGGGGGCAGAGGAAAGGGTTGAGTCATTGTTTTAGAATTGTGAGGTGGATTTACTAGAGTTTGTGTGCTCTGGAGAGCAGAGAATATTCTGTTGATCCAGTTCTGCAAATACTCATTTGGGGATATTATGGTTGCTCCAGTGAATGCTGCATTAAAAGTAGAAGAAGCTTTAAATATTCTTTAAAATGGAATGTATTGCCTTTATGCTCCCTGTGGAGCAGTGCTGTAAAAAGCTACGTGCCTAGCCATGCACTTCTGAAATTAAAAAAGCTTCATGGCTGAAGAGGTGCCCAAATTCTAAGAAGTCTTGTACGTCTGAAGAGATGTAAATTGTCAATCAAACAAGTCTCTGTAACACTTTGTAGACTAGATCCAAAAAGAGACATAGATGTGGTGATGCTACAGTATCTTAAAATCAGCAGTTTGGACCATGCAGTGGGAGGGAAGAGAACAAACAGGGTTCAAATCTTTACGTTTTCAATGATTGTTGCGTTTTCTTTTCTGTTAAAGGACAAGTAACAAAACAGAAATAGTCCATGGAGCAGAGACTAGAATCTAGGTCTTCTTTCCCAGTTGAGTACCCCAGCTATTAGGGTACAGTATGGTCCTTGTTGCTGATTGAGTTTCTTAAGTAAAGCACTCTTCTGGGAAATAAATGAGTGTGTTTGAATCCCCATAGGCTAGTCAGGAATGAAACCCAAGTTCGTTGCCTCTGTGGTACTTGCTGTAATCCAGTATGGATCTACAGGAAAAGTTGTGGGTTGGTAGTCATAAGCCATTTGTAGACCCTCGTGCACTCTGCAGTGCTCTTGCACAGCATCCACCACCGTCCTTTCACAGGGTGCGTGTGTGCTGCCTCAGGTGTAACCTCTGTGTTACCTTGCGTATAAGCCTCTTAGCATACGTCTTGGTGGAGCTTTCATTTTCTCTAAAGTTTCCACCAGAAAAATTCAGTGTATCTCTATTTCTAGGGAAATCCTGTGACGTTTGTTGGATTGCTTCGTATAGGACTTGAGTGCCTGAATTTTACTTGTATGCAAAAATGAATTTATTACATGCTACCATGGATTCAGAAGCCATGCAGATGAGAAAACAATATCAAGAATGTTTATGAAGTATTTGAATACTGTAACAGCGGGATCACTGGTTTGCATTGACATTTACATGAAAATATCTTAGAATTCAGAAATTTCTGGGATCACCCAGCCTGAAAGCTTTATTAGTACAACTGAAGGGATGAATTTGCTGGACAATCAGGTTTTCCTTCCAGTTGTTTAAGTTAAATAATAACAATTTTTTTTTAAAGAAATGAAAAATAACTGCCTGTTTTACTTAGGAAGGTTTTATTTCCGTGGTTTCTCTGATGTAATCTTGTTCTTGTGTCTTCCCGTACCAAAACTGATTTGTGTAAGCTTCAAGAAGATTGTAACAGCAGAGAAAAAAGTTTGAGGGAGCTCTCCCTAGCTTTCTTCCCCAAACTCTTATTTACATGCCATATGACTTAAAAAAGAGTAAAGAAATTAAATATGAAGTCTGTTCTCCTCACTTCAGTTTTTGGCTTTACTTGATAAATAAATTCTAGGTGTAGTTTTCTGCATTTTTTTTAAGTAGTTACACTTACTATTTTCACAATTATAATTTTGTATTTTAACTTTTTTGGTAGTGGTGCTTCCATGCAAAATTGAAATTGAAGTTACTAAAAGTGATTGGTTCCAAGTTTATTTTTTTTTTTCTTCTTTAAAAAACAATGTGTTTGCTGGATTTCTTTTAATCTGATAAGGAAAAAAGTTCTGGCAAACATAAGAAGTGCTGATATGACTTTGGCCATATCTTAACTAGCAGGTGCCTATAGATAAGACAGTACTGCATCATAATTTCCTGATGAGTTAACAGCATCATGATGGCATGTGCTCCCACTCAGAGTCTATTTTAAGAAATGACAGAAACACTTTCTTATAATTAATCTTGTGCTCAAAAATACTGGATCAGAGTGAAGAAAGTCTACAAAGCAATGACGTTCTGGCGATCAAAAGAGAACTAGTGGAAAAGTAATTATTTAATCTATATAGTAAAAAAAGTAGCAGAAAAAACCCCAACATAATCTCTCTTTTTCTTATTTGTCTATGCATCTGTCCATATAACAGATTCATACAACAGAAGAAATACTAAAGACTTCCTCAAAGAAACATGTGGCCCACTTTGTTATGCAGAACTTTCAGAGACTTTTAAGTTTAACGCTGTAATGGCTGATAGAAATAGCAGCATGCCTTTTGGAAATTTATAATCAAAACTTCTGAATAGCAGAGCATCTGATCTCTTTGCTAAAGGTTCCTATTTTGGTGCTGGTTTGAGTTTGTCAAGAAAATGTAGTTCATTTGAGGTACAATGATTGTAAGGGGCAAATCTTAAGATGAAAACTCTTGAGTATGCTGCAAATACTGACCTCCTCTGGTCAGCTCTGTGTTTTCCTAGAACGTAAAGGGTCCTGGAAGTGTTTGAGGATACTCTGTACAATTAATGTTTGCTGACTTGACCTTAATGAAGTGAGTACAGGTTTTTCTAAACCTGTTAGTTCAGATTAGCTGTATTTTAATGCAAGCTATGAAACACTCGGCTACATACACTGTAAATTAAGTGTAGAAAACCTTTTGTTACAGATTTATATTGCACATAGAAAACAGGACAGCTGTGCACTACCATAATACAAATTAGTGCTCATACGAGAAGAAAAGCCTAGTACTAAACTAAATATTTTAAGTCATGAGCTATAACATTTTCTGGTAGACTAGAGTATTTTTACCTTCTTTCTGTGCTGCTTTCCTATGAGCTTCCCATTCTCTGAATACAACTAATTCCAGTGTGCTATTACCACATCACTGTTTCTTGAATGGCCTGTGGGAATAATCGGAATTTGGGAAATGGAGCACAGAGGGGATTGACTTCACCTAGCTTGCTTATTTTTACATTAACAAAGTGTAGGTAAGAAATCTTAGGTCTCTGCAGTCTTCTGTTACAAAATTAGGACGCTGTATTTAATGAATGAGTGCAGTGAATATGTCTGTAGCTAGAATTGCATGATTAAATAACTTGCTATGATAAGTTTAAAAGGCTATTACCCCAAAGTATCAGAGTCTTCCAGCCTATGACATATGAAAAAAACCCCTGATTTTGAGACACACAGATCTTCCTAAATAAATTTGACCTAGAGAGCAGTGTTACGTTTTTAAGGTTTAATTAATGGGGATCTGCTGTGGGTAGTTGGAAGCTGATATGCCAGTTTTGCAAAGCATTCTTTTCTATACATGAAGATCGTAAAATAATACAGTCATCCCTGTGTAAGTACTGGAATTCTACGTTCTACAGAGAAGGAATATTTTTTGGCAAGGTCCTTCCTAGCAGCAGTCTTAGCATTTTAAGAATAATTCTAGTGTAGATAGCATACTGATTCAAATCCAATCAAGGAATTCAAAATTACTCAGAAGATGCAGTTTCTTATGGGTCTCCAAATAGCATGGTGTTTCGATCATGTTTATTTTTTGTGAGCAGGTAGCCTACTGGATAATTCTTGGGTTTCTTTTGAAAGATGTATTGTACACAGAGTACTCACTTCATGGGGGGAAAAAACAAAAAGAAAAAGCATGAAGAGAAACATTTCCTTCATGACTGACAAAGAATTTCATGTGAGCTGAACAAAAATGAAAGCATATTTGAGATACTAATTTTTGAAGAAATGATGTGAGTGAAATAAGTTGTTTTCCTTAATGTGCTCAATACTGTTTTTTGTTCTGTTAAGTGGTTAATCCATTAAGGTTTACTTGAGGGATGGAAATGTCATTGTTTTACTCTTCAGCTTTGCTTGTTTACTGACTCTGTGTGGGGGGGTACCTTTCTGAAGCTCAGCTTCAGACAAATCTGAGCATTGTGTGATGGACTGTAGTTTGAAATGGGACCTATGCGAACTACGGAATCCTTATGAGGTCAACTTGTTACCCTGTGCCTGTTGAATTGGTTGCCTGAAATGTGAGTGAACAGTAGCATTTGCCTGATTCTGTGGCATCTCAGTCAAGCCATGCCCTGTTTAGTCCACTTTATTTCAGAGTTTCTTCTTTTTGTCTGTGTTCCTGAATTTGTTTTGTGATGCTTATATTGCTGTCACTTTTTTGGAAATGCTGTCTATAGAAAATTATTTAATCTTTTTTTGAAGCTAACTTGATTTAGGAGATGTAAGCTTAAATATTCTGGAGGTGAGTTTCAGTCAGTTCAAATGTGTGCTGTTGGCATTAGAAATGACGTAGGGCAATATTCCGGAACAGTTTCATTTTTAAAGACATTTATAATTTGTTTAGAAAAATGTTCTTATAATTTTTTTTTTTTTAAATGGCTCAGATAATTCAGAAATGCTAATCAGCTGTATTGTGGTTGCAGTATAGGCTACTTTGCTGATATGTCAGAAAAGAAGTATAAATCAACAACAGGTCTGTATGAGTTAACATATCTCCATAGCTATGTTTAAGGTTTTTTTTTTTTTATGAAATGTTTTGCTTAACTTCTAGCTTTTGAGATTTGTAATACTGGGAATTCAGTCTTGATAATGTAATTTATCAGCATTTTCTGTAGTCTGCTTGGGCTTTTTATGAAGTCTTACTTTAGAATTAATAAAACCAATTAAAGTTCTCTTCTGTAAAGTAATAAGTGAAGGATCTGTTCTCTTTGAAGAGAAAGTGGATTGATAAAAAGCAAATAACTGTGCCACAATTGCCTGGCTGGCATAACTGTACTTGCAGAACCCCTAGTGGACATACAGAGCATCCCAAAAGGAGGTTTCTGCTTGCACAGCTGGGTGCAGCCTCCTGAAATGATGGATGGGGACAAAGTTTTGCCTTTTGTCTGTACCCACTGCCAGGTTTTTCATGGGTTATGTATGATTCTTTGAAAGGGAAATTACTTCTCTGCTCCTCTTCCTTCCACTTGACATAATGCCTAAGTTTCGTGGAACCACGGAATTTCAGAGTTGGAAGGGGCCTCTAGAGATCATCTAGCCCAACTCCCCTGCTAAAGCAGGACTGCCTAAAGCACTTTGCTCAGGACTGCATCCAGACGGGTCTTGAACGTCTCCAGAGAAGGGGACTCCACACCCTCCCTGGGCAGCCTGTTCCAGTGCTCTCTCACCCTCACCGTAAAGAAGTTTTTCCTCATATTTGATTGGAACTTCCTGTGTTCCAGCTTGTGCCTCGTCCTGTTACTGGGAACCACTGAAAAGAGCCTGGCTCCATCCTCCTTAAACCCACCCTTTAGATACTTGTAAACATTAATAAGGTCTCCCCTCAGCCTTCTCTTCTCCAGGCTAAAGAGTCCCAGCTCGCTCAGCCTTTCCTCCCTTATGGGAGATGCTCCAATCCCTCAGTCATCTTTGTTGCCCTACGCTGGACTCTCTCCAGCAGTTCCCTGTCTCTCTTGAACTGGGGAGCCCAGAACTGGGCACAGTATTCCAGTTGTGGCCTGAACTTCAGATAGTCTTTAAACTTATTTAAAAGGAATGTTTGTTCTTAGAATGTGTTTGAAACAGTGAGGAACAAACGCTCACAATATAAAGAGGTGTTGGTATTTGCAGTTCCATATGACTTTTCTCCTTTTTATTCTTTTGGTATTAGCCCACAGTCTGACAATGTCCTGTGTATAAATTATGCATATTTAAAGAGAAGTTCTTATAGCACAAGATTTTGTGAGATTACAAAATTTTAAATTAAATTAGCAGTATCTTTTTTTAAGTTGGTTCAGCTCCTTAATGAGGCTATGTGAGGGGGTTGAGGTTTCTTTCATTTCACTTATACAACTCCCAAACTTTGTTCATGTTATATACTGCAAAGGTAGTTGACTGGCCTTATGAGAGTTTCTCATGTATTAATGTATTTTGAATCCTTTGTATTTTTGTTTGAAATATATATAATTGAAATATATATATATATAAAAAAAATCAGTGTGTGTCTTGTGGTTTGGTTTTTTTCAGTAGATATCTTCTGGGTTTGGACTCACTTGAGGGGTTAAAATGCAAATACTGGCTCATTAAGTTGTATGAAGAACATGAGTATCTTCTAGCATCATTTTTCATACTAATAAAAAATGGTGATAAGTCAGTGCTGTTAAATTTACAGTTTTTTACTGTGAAAGAGAATATTGCCTTCTGACAAATCTCACTTTTCATTTGAAAAGAATTTGAGCATGCATTTCAACTTACTAGTTCAGTTTCCACAAATAGGATAAATTTCCTATTTTCTAGCCTGCCATTTGTAAAGTGTATAATATAAGTAATCTTCTAATCGAGCAGTCATGGTGTGGTTTAATGTGCATGTGACACATTTTCTATTTCTCTTAGACTAGAAAAATAAAACTAATATCCAGGGGCAGGGAATACTTATTTTTTCCTGTCTTTGTGTTCAGTACGAAAAGGTAGTTATCGTACTGCCTCAGTCTGTAATCCATATGGTGTAATATCATGCTGTAATAGGGATTCGGGTTAGTCACTTAGTATTTTTATTTTTCCTGTTCTTGCATGTCAGGTTAACTTCTTACTGAACACAAACAAGACATTTTGAGGAATTTTTTAGTCAAATGCAATAGTTCTGTTACTGCCCTTAATTTGATGTTTCTTCATAAGCTTTAATTAGAAAATATCACATAAGTGATATTTGTAAAGAAACCTGAATTAGTATTTACACTTTTTTCTATAGAGTTTAACCTGGAAATTACTACAAAATCTTTCAGCATGCATATTACATGTAAGCCTCTACAAAGAGGTTGTTTCTGTTATGTGTGGTATCACATCGAAAGTTTTTGTTCTGGTAAAACTGCACAAATATTTATGGATTAGAGTCTTACATTAAGATTTAGATGTTGCCTTTATAGTTCGATATAATCTAACACTTTTATGGCCACCATTTCATTTGCTGGTGTTTCAAAGGTAATGTTTTGATCAATTAGGAGGTCTCAAATACTTACGAATATATTTTTTAAAAAAATCTTGCCATATGTCTACTTAGCAACATGTCTTCCCTTCTTCAGTTTGTGTTCCCTATGGCAAAGTGTTGCTTCTTGTTAGGACATCATGTAAGCTATATAAATTTTTTTTAATAATTGTTGACAGTGCCCAGTAGAAAATGTTACAAAGTTACTGCCAGTTCACCTCCAGGGAAAGTATTCTTCTGGAGTATGGTAAATTGGTGTAGAGTGTAAGTGTGTGCATGCAATATTTGATATAGTTTTGCTCCCTTTATTCACCGTAATGGCTTGCTCCTTTCAGTCCTAGTAAGCTCTTGATCTCTGTGGCACATTCTGTCAATGAGTTTTTTGGGACAGGACGTTGAGTTGCAAGACGTTATGCTGTCAAAAGATACATGACTGAGACTGAATGCATTTCATTGGTTTGCACCATAGAATGAGAAACAAAAATGGGTTGTAAATGAAGATGAAGCAAGAGGCAACCAGGTCTCTGCACAAGTGGTGAGATTTAACTTTAAAAAAAGATAAAAGTTCCTATTAAAAATTTTCATTTGGTACTCTAAGTGCCAGGCAGTTGAAAGTAAGCAGTTAAACTTTTTTTCTCCAAAACTAAATGTCAGGGTTGATCTATGGTTTTGCAGTAAAGCATTATAAACTGGGATTGCATACTCTTATTATTTTAAGAAAACTTAATGAGCAAATACAGAATTATACTCTGTGTGTTCCAGCTCTTGTCTTTCCTTGCACAATTAGTTATTCATGAGTTTTTCTTGAAGTTGCCTAAATATGGAACTGACACGTTTTCCCTCACAATATGTTGTACTTTAAAAGTTAGACAAAGTAGTGACTCAAGGTTCGTCTGACTTTCTTAATTTATTCTTCTTGTTACTATGACAAACATCTAGATTTTATTTTTGTAACTAACAATCTTAAAATTTATTTGCCATACAATGACCATGGTCAAAAATTAGGTAAAGACTGAATGGCAGCTGGCAGGTGTCAGAACTGCTTATTATGGAATTCATAATGCCATACTCTCTGTAGATGATGTTCTAAAAACCTCTCTGAATTCTAAAAAGTGTTATAGAAATTTCATAACATTGAACAGGAGTGTTAATGTTTTCTACTATATTCAAGTTATATCAACATCAGGCTTTTATCTTGCTTTTCTTCTTTCTTACGTTATTGTAGTATCTTCTCCCAGTCACTTCCATGCTCACATCCGTTATTCTCTCCCTCACCCAGCCTCAGCAATAATGTGCTGTTTCACTCACATCCTCTTCCTCACCCACTGCATTTACTTTGGGGGCAAAAATGCAGAAAATGCAGTGGAGAGAAACCTTATGAAATTCAATAAGGGCAAGTGCAGGATGCTTCACCTGGGGAGGAATAACCCCCTGCACCAGTACAGGTTGGGGGCTGACCTGCTGGAGAGCAGCTCGGTGGAAAGAGACCTGGGAGTCCTGGTGGACAACAGGATGACCATGAGCCAGCAATGTGCCCTTGTGGCCAAGAAGGCCAATGGCATCCTGGGGTGCATCAAGAAGAGTGTGGCCAGCAGGTCGAGGGAGTCATCCTCCCCCTCTACTCTGCCTTGGTGAGGCCACACCTGGAGTACTGTGTCCAGTTCTGGGCTCCCCAGCGCAAGCAGGACAGGGAACTGCTGGAGAGGGTGCAGCATAGGGCTACGAAGATGATTAGGGGACTAGCACATCTCTCTTATGAAGAAAGGCTGAGGGACTCAGGTTTTTTTAGTCTGGAAAAAAGGCAACTGAGGGGGGATCTTATCAACACTTATAAAGGATGGGTGTCAGGAGGATGGGGCCAGGCTCTTTTCAATGGTGCCCGGCAACAGGACAAGAGGTAATGGGTACAAACTTGAGTGTAGGAAGTTCCATCTAAACATGAGTCAGAACTTCTTTACTTTGAGGGTGGCAGAGCACTGGAACAGGCTGCCCAGAGAGGTGGTGGAGTCTCCATCTCTGGAGACATTCAAAACCCACCTGGATGTGTTCCTGTGCAACCTGCTCTGGCAGGGGGGTTGGACTAGATGATCTCCAAATGTCCCTTCCAACCCCTGTCATTCTGTGATAATCCCATGCAGTCCGAGTTAAGATTACATTGTCACAGAATGCGAAGACCAGAATTCTAGATGCTACAGTGAGTGCTTCTAGGAAAACATAGTTTGACAAACTGTAGGAGGAGAAACAACTTTTCATTTAGGATCTGCTAACTACAGAAGATGTACTTTGAAATTTTTACCATACTGTATTCAAGTTTAACTTGCATAAAAGGGGATAAAAAAAAAATCAGAGCAAGACTATATAAAAGTGAGACAACGAGCTAAAGGAAAGTTAGAAAGAGCAGCTGAATGGTTTGTGATGCTGTGCAATCTGTTTAAAGTCATTGTATTCGACTCAGAACTGGAACCTGCTGCGAATGAAAAGGCTTCAATTATCTGACCTCTAGCTACTTTGAATGTTGCCATGTATTAGTCTCAATTTTATGTACATCAGAAGAGTATTACAGTGCCTTGCACCTTCCATTCAGCCTGTGTACCTTTATTTCCATTATGGAAACCAAGCTGTGAAGGTGTGGAGTGGTCCTATGTTTCCCCCAGTATGGAACTGGTAAGTAGCCATCATACGAGCCACTTCTAAGAACTATAGAGTACTCTTCTGTTTTCCCATGTTTTGATACAGTATCATAAGACCAAAAAATGAAAGCTGACATGTTGAAACTTCAGGAGAAAGGAAGTTATTAGTAATGAAAAGATGTAGTGCAAAAGCGGAAAATACATCAAAGATGCTGTCAAGTTAAATGTAAAACTAAGTAAGGCAAGCCCAAAAAAGGCTGTTGGGAATCAACTTACTAAAGGCATAATGCCTAATAGTAACCATCGTTCATGTATATCAGGGAGCAGAAATCTTGTCAGTGTTGCTGGAACCAGTAGATGATCAAGACATAAAAGGAGCAGTTGAGGAAAACAAAACCATCGTGTAAACGTCAAATGTATTCATTGCACTAGTGCCCTGCACAGAGAGGATGGAGGGCTTACCATACTAAAGCATGGGGGTTGGTTGGTTTGTTTGTTTGTTTTAAACATGGTATGAATCCCACATTGGAGATTTTTAGCAGAAGTCAGTAACTCTGAAGTAACAGAACTCTGAAAGGGAGTGTTATTAAAAAAAGCAATCTAAGGGAATACTCGTGGTCATTCTAGTGACTTCAGACCAGGAAATCTGAATTCTGTATTGAGCTCATTTCAGAAGCTGTAGCAGAGACTATTATGTTTTTGGCATATCTACTAGTATATTGGTGAAGAATTGAAACAGCTTTTCCTGAGGTTAAGTCTGTTCAATCTGCTGGAGGGTTTTTGAAATGTCTCACAATGCCTTCAATATGAGTGATATGATATAATAAATTTACACTTTCAAAATGATTCAGAAGACTCTTAAAGAAATTAAGCTGTCCTGCAATAAGAAGCAAAGTCCTTCCACTTTTTAATAGTTGGTTAATAATTAGAAAAGTGTAGGAATAGATTGTCAGACTTCTCTGCAGAGGCACGTACCAACAGAATCACGTAGGGGTCTGCACTGCAAGCTGTCATGGTTAACGTAAGAGAGTACAAAACAGCTTTTGTACTATTCTCATATTGCAAGTAGTAGGAGGCATAAATGAAATTACGAGTTAGTAGTTTTAATTATACATATCACTACAATGGCTTCAAAGTTCACTAAGACAGATAAAATTTGTACTTTTAATCTCTGTAGTAATAGTATGTAGTAGGGATCAAGTAATTTTTTTACAGTAGGTATCAAAAGACTTTGCGTGCCATTTTGAGAGTCAAGGTAATGTGTTCCTCTTATATTTTTACATAATTTTATAGAAATTAGCACCTATATTTGCCAGGGTATGAAAAAAAAAATCAGCAAACAGCAAATATTTAGGGATTGTACTGGTTTCTTTTTGAGATCTTGAAAAACACTTTCTTACTCTGTAAAATGCACTTGATATTGATTGCCACTAAAACTGGGAATTTCCCATTGTTCTTAATGATTCCAAAAGCTCTGTGACCTTACTGGTAGTCCTAGTTTTAAGATCAGGGTTATTTATCGGAGGTCTGGAAGGAATTTTCTTACAGATTAGGTTAACAACAGTTGGACTCTTTTTTTTTGTCTTTAGTTGTGGATATGGTTCATTTTCCTAGGATTGTCTAAATCACTGGACATACCTCTGTGTAAGAATAGGCCGCATACTTGGTGCCAGTCAAAGACAAAAATAGAATGTAAGGATTTGGGAGGAATTGAATGGTGAGTGTTATTATGCTGCTTTCTAGGTTCCTTGTAGAAGAATGTCCTAATAAACACCAACTGTTACTGTCCCCAAATTGGAATTAATATGAATGCAAAACATCACATTCATTATTCAGTCATACTTAGGTAATACAACCCTTTTTGCATAATCGTCTCTGTACGTCTTGTCTGGTTTTTTTAGATCACAAATCCTAATCTAATTTGGGACCACCAACGGCTATTGCAATGCAAGTCATATTTAGAATCAGGAAGCACTATCTCTGTCTGATTTGTTTTAAAGATGCTTAAATACTGTTATAACTGTATTTACACTAGAAAAAATGCTGCTTAAATGTTTCTAAATTTAGACATGGAGGAGCTTTGTGAAGACTTAATACTTACGGATATTTAACATTGTGTTGTGAATTTGCCTGTTAACTTCAATTAAACAGGTTGGTGCTTTCAGGTGCAAAATGCTGATAAGGCATTTAACTCGGGTGGATCTGGTGAAAGACCTGTGTTGTAGGCTGTTGTTTGTATTTAGCAATCTCAGACTCATTATAGGTTTCATGTGGTCTGAAATGCCTGTAAATAAATAATAACCTGGACTACTGTATTTGCTTTAACTGTGCATTTCAGAACTCTAGGGTGGACCCTGGTTCATGCAGTCCATCTGTAGCATCAGTCTTTCATAGGACTGTGTAGGAAAATGCAAATCTTAACCAGAACAGGGTTGCACAGCATGTTGACCATCTGTAAACACTGGCTTCTTGCCTTCTGCTACAGACTTCACCCTAATTTTGGCAAGGAAGTAGAAGAGTTCAGTTTTATTTTCAGCAAGTAGTAGAAATTCTTGCCAGTTCAGTAATAGGTGGATAGAAGGCTTGGCACTATTGTTGATGCCCATTCTCCTGCTTCCAATCTTGGCCTTGAGATTTTGGCAATGTAAGCTTACCATGCTGTACATAACCATCATTGTACTACAGTTTGGTCTCTAGGCATGGGAAAAAAATTCTTAGGGTAGATGTCAATTATTCAATGGTCAACAGGTTTAAGTATTTTGGAAATAAACATTTTATCAAAAAGAATTCCAGCATTTTTTCCTTGAATATCGCTCTCCAGAATCACATCAATTCATATTACTTGTCAAGGTATAGTTCTCCCTTCAGAGATAACAAAGACGGACTGGTTCTTACTCTGTAAGAAATTTTGGCATCGTAAATTTGGCAGAGTATGGGTAGTTTTGTGAAAGAGAGCTAACTTTTTTCAAGAAGAGTTGCAGCTTGCAGTTCTATGCAAGTGACTGACTGAACAAATTGGGTTTATTTTGCTTTGTAGTCTATTTTAAAGTTTTGGGTTTATTTTGCAGTTTGTTACCAGTGCTGCCATGGTGATCTTTAATACACAGAACAGGTCTAGAGTATATACAGTCAGAGAATCACCTATGCTTTCTTGACCTCAAAATGTGTTCATGTTTCATGAAAGACAGTTTGGACACTGCAACTTGCTTGTGGTGCTTTTTGTGAGACTTATTTTAAGGGTCTGTGTTCTACAGACGATGAAGCGCATTGGTTTAAAAAAAAAAAAAAAACCACAACCCCTTGTTCTGCTCATTTTCTGCTCAGAATTTTACAGTTAGTGTGAGAGGTGATAATCGAGAGACAGTTTTGAGAGATGTGCATGTGTGAAATGGAAAACTTTTCCTTACAATGCTAAGCATGCCTTTGGCATGTTTTAAATTTTTGAAGTGGTAATTATTGGAAAAAAACTTTATAAATATGCAGGCATTTTGCAATGCCTTTGTATATAATAGGAAATATTATCAAAACAGTCTAACGGTGATAAGACACAAAGATGTAATATTGTCTGTAAGAAAGAATGGATGACAGTTGTACATTTCTGTTACTTTATTCCTTCAGCTTTCTTAAACTTTTTAAAGGTAGAACTGTGTGCTATTTTCAGTAGCTTTTCAGGGCAAGGAGCATGTCTGTTGCTCCAGAATCCAATAGTGCTGAATTTTTGCTCAAACCTCTTGATTGTTGTCCCTCTGACCAGTTGACACAATACTCGCCAGTTATTTAACTGTAAGCACATTCCTGTAAAAAAAATCAGTAATAACAGTTGATTGCTATAAATTATGGAAAAACCTGTCTAAATGTGCTGAGTACCTCTTCTGTGTTGTTAATGAAGTTATTTTTTTGCTACAACATGGCTTTGCATGTTTGAAAGTCGTTTTAAGGTCAATGGTTCTGGAAAGGTCTCAATGGAATTTGTTCATGCTGTAAAACAAAATACTTGTACTTCCTACAGAACTCAGACTTGTAAATCTAACAAGAAAGAAGTAAAAAAATGCTTTTTGGCTTTTTAAAAAAAAAAAAAAAATCTTTGCAGTCGCATGAGCTCGTCTCTTTAATGTGTTTGCCTAGGATGACTGAGTTCCTTAACAACGGGTGCATTTTTTAAGTAACTTATACACCAGTAAATATTGGTAGAGGTGAAAATCTTCCCTCCCTTAAAAAATGAATAGTTGTTGTCTCTATATTTCGTAGAACAATGAGCCATCCTATGGAATCATAGAAATTTTTTGAGTGGAACCTCTGGACGTCTTATGTTCAACCTGAACAGCCAAGCCACATTTTTATTGCCATTGCTCCATCAAATTTGTAATTCCATTTCAAATAGCTGTAAGTTGCCATTATGTAACATCTTAGCTTCCTCTTTGCCACACTGAATAAGCTCAACTCCCTCAATCTGTCCTCTTTGTGCACCTGCTCTGGGCCCCTCGCCATCTTGGTGCTCGCTACTGGACCCTCTCTAATTTTTCGACATTGCTCTTAAGCTGGGGGATCCAAAACGGAACATGCTGTTTCAGATGTGGGGTCACGAGTGCTGAGAGTAGAAAGGAACAGTAATTTGCCTGGATCTGCTGGGCACCCTTCTGATTTTGACCAGTTCTCAAGTTTCTCAAGGTCTCTAGGTTGAATCTTTGACATTCATCAGTTCAGCTACTCCCTCTAATTTAATGCCCTCCACAATTTACCTGGAGTGTAGGCTGTCTCGTCATTCATGTTGCTGATTTTAATTAAAAAATAAAACAAAAAACAAACAACCAAAACCAACAACAACAAAAAACCCCCAAACTATCTGGCCCCAGTATTGACCCCTTTGGTATTCTGGTCTTTACACTGCCAAGTGAATGTTGAGTCATTTATTGTTATTTTTTGATCTAGGTGGTCTGACTAATTTTCAGTCTACCTAACTGTTCATTCTTCTAGCCCGTGCTTCTGAGCTTCCAGACAATGCTGTGTAAGATGGTGCCAAAAACCTTACTAAGATCTGGTTACATTAAATCCATAGCTTTGCCCTTAGCTACCTAAGCAGTCATGTCATTAAGTAGGTAATTAGGTTGGGCAAGTGTAATTTATCCTTGGTAAAACCATGTTGGCTGTTTCTAGTTACTTTCTTGTCCATCATGTGTTTGGAAATGGGCTCTAGGAGGACATGCTCCATGTTCTTTGGTACTTTCTAGTTCAGGTTGTCTGGCCTGCTGTTCCATGGGTCTCTTCTTTTTTTGTCTTTCTTAGGGATTAGCCTTTTTTTAATCTTCACCCTCTAACACCCTCAACTGTTAGAATTTTTGATAGCTGATAGCAATCTCGTAATCAGATTGACCTACCTTTTCAGCTTCCTTAGCTGAATGGCAATTAGCCCTAAGGATTTGAATACAGCTTCACTAAGCATTCCTAAACTGTTGGTCCCATACTGTTGGTTTCCCCACTCTTTCCCAAACCCTGTTGGTACCTGCAGTTATCTGGGAGCAAGCTTTGCCTGTAAGGAACAGGATAAAAAACACATCAAGTGTTTCAGTCTTTGTATCATCTGTCACTGAGTTGTCTTTACCCATTCACCAGAAGACTCTTGTTTTCCTGAACTAACAAGACCTGTAGAACCTTTTCTTGTCGTTACTTATGTTCAGAAAAGCAAAAGTCTTCCTAACTCCCTTTCTGATTCTTGTTGCTGAGTGATGCTTTTATTCTCCTCCTTTGCTGCCTGCTTTTGGTTCTACTTGCGTGTTCTACTCTTCTTGGAGAGAGAGTAGACTATATGGACTTGTCCCTAATTATACAGACAAGCAGATTTCAAATGGATGTGAAGAGCAGAGGAGAGAATGTTTTTGGCATATGCTTCCTTAATGGAACTGTTATTGGCATAGCATTTTTATTTCGCTAGTCTATAATTAAATGAGATGTGACAAAGTAAAAAGGATTCAGAAAAGTATCTCCAATAAAACATACTACTCATATCAATGTGCGTGGCTTGGAAAGCATGTTTTAAGCAGTTTTTTATGTTTGTATTTCTAGTCAGTCATGGGCATTGTTTTACTTCTGCTAACTAGGAGAAATCTGAACTTACTGTTTGGGCTGAGTAGTACCAGTAACCATTAGACTTTAAAACAGGGTATTTGAGGAAAAATCAATTAAGGAGAAAGTTTCATCTTTAATGTATTACAGGCAATGTATTAATGCCTGTTAATAAGATCTAAATAATCTTTGTTTGACTGTTGGATCCTATTTCAGGATCAGTGGCTTCAGTAGTCAGTCTTCCTGAGAATGGAAATGTGTGATCTTAAAAGCATGAACTCTCCCCCTTTCCCCCTACACGTGACTGTTACCTATCCTTTAAAAAAACTGGAATACTTACTATTGAATTTTCTTTCTACAGCATAACAGTAGGCAACTAGATCTTTGTTTTCCGAAGTGGACTTTGTGTTCCTGTTATGAATATTGCCTGCCACCTGTCCTTGCCTGAAGCATACTTTGCATCCAAGCATACTTGGGATGTGTGAACGCGAGAAACTTTCATTGGACCAAACTGAAGCTCTTCTGTTTGTTTGCTGTCTACCAGCAATGGACAAGGAAGTCTTGGAGGAATGGATATATTTCAGAGAGATAAAAAGGAGATCTGCCCAGCCAGAAATTGTGCTGTGTTCCTAGGAGCCATGGCATTTACGTGGCCAGAATACGTATTACATGAAAGAAAATTAAGAATGCTAAAAATGCACTATCTTTCAAAAACAATACTAACAACGTAACTCCTTTGATCTTCTTTCCAGCAGAGGGGCTATTTAAACATAACCTTTCAGTCATCAGTAGTGGTAGTAGGCCTTTTTTCTTAACGTAGAATTTATGTTGAATTTTGCCTTCCTTAGTATGCGTTACTGCTTAAATCCCACTGGTGATACCTGTATAACTTTTTGTTTGAGAAAAGTAAAATATCTACTTCTTGAGTTGAAAAGTTCTTTCATGTATGTTTGAAAGACAGCCATATACGTAGCCCTCAAGGGGACAGACTTTGAGAGAGTTTTAGTTTCTATTATGCTAAGTGAAAGAAAAAACTATTTTCAGGGAGTTAGTTTGCTGTAATGAAGTTTTTAAACCAGCTGTAAAATGAGCTTGTGATACTGAATAGTTATTTAATCACAATTGTGGAAGATGTTCATTAAAAACTGGAATGTTTGGTGGTCAGGCAACTTGATTCCTACTGATAAAATCTTATTTTTAATGGTATGCAATTGGATGATTTGCAGTTACAGATGCACTTGCCTTCATGATATAAATAATTTTGAGCNGTTTTATTTTTGACATTTTTCTAACTTCTTTATTTTTGCTATGTTCTGCCTCTCTCTCTTGTATTGTTCTTGATGTACTTAAAACATTGCAATTCCCAGACTTGCCTTCTGCAGCAGACTCACTCCCTTAGGTCTATTTCTCCATTTCTAATGTTAAAAAAAAAAAAAGTCACCAGTTCAGATATTTCGCTTTTTCATTCATTGGAATGGTTGGTAAGGACAGAAATGGACTTCTGATCTGTGGAGCATTACTTCGGAGGTTTTTTTTCAAGTAGGAGCAGAGACAGGAGTGGCTGTTGGATGCCAGATTCTCAAGGGAGCTTTTGAGAGTCCAGAGCAGCTTTTTCTGCGTTCTCCGGCTTGTTGAGATTGACTTTTTTCTGAAGTAACTATAGTTTTTATGGATGCTGCTTTCTCTTATGTAATATTTGAAGTGGATCTTTTTATTCTTTACTTGTAAAGCTTTCTATTCCAGGATCATTTTCCAATGCCTGGTGTTACATCTTGACTAACACGGGCAAAGCTCTAATTACAGCTAGTAACTTAGGTTTAACAACCTGCAAACTGTTCCAGCAACAGGACTAATTTTTTAATGGCAATGCTACTAGAAACCACACAACAGTGATGTGAACCAAGCTCAGTAAATGTTAGTTTAGAGATTAGTATTTCTTCTCTGAATTTCCAAGCATACACGACATATCTTATACAGAATACCCCTGGGTCATTGAGTCATATTTTAATAATAAACTCTGCTTCTCACATCCCACAGTGGGTGAAGTCAGCTTAGGAACTCCATATTCTTCCTCTTTTTAATTACAAGGATTATTGACTATTGACTCTATCCTGTATTACTTATTTCATTAAAATGTATCCTTTCTTGCTTGCAATTTGATAAGGAGTTGTCTCAGAAGATAGATCGGCATTGTCTGGGAAGATTGTACATGAAACTATGACATAAGAAGTTTGTTCCCTTTTGTAGCAATTGCTGTTCTCCCTCCTCGTTATTGGATGTTTGTTCCCATACCCAGGCCACCCCCAAGTCTGTGCCAGCACAGTGGTTGGTGGAGCTGCAGTGTAAGTTGGATTTGTTTACTGTTTCTGATTTTTTTTTTTTCCTTTTTTTTTTGGTGGCTCAGTGACTGTGTTTGGCTTATTGATTGTTCCTAAAATTGCTACAGAAATGGTTCTGCAGGGACAGTTAGGGTGGGAGCAAGAGGCAGGAATTTGAAACTGTAAGCTGACATTTCTGCTAAAGTTAAATTACACAGTGCACTTATGACTTTGTTCTTTGGCTTTGAAAGCCATTACTTCAAACTAACAAACAAAAAACTCTCCCCAGTAGCCCTAATGCTCTATAGTATTTACTTCATCTGATCAAATTTTAAAAGACTTTTTTTCTGCACATATCCTGAGTGAAAATGATTTAACTTCTGTGGTATGTATGTGATGTGAAGTGTCATGTCAATCTGGTGTGTGCCTGACCATTGTGAATCCCGTAATCTGAGGGATGAATCTTGCTTGTTAATGCAGACATGAAAAGCATGTGAAGAAGAGTGTCTCTGTGTTTGGAATGCTGGTGTCCCTTCCATCCCGCAGGGCGGGCACCATGGCAAAGCTGTTAGAAGCTGCATTATCTGGTAGGAAGAGATAACTTCCTTGTAGGAAGTTCCTTCTCTTCTAAAAAGTCTGCAGTGTCTTCCGTTTCCTGCTTTTCTCTCTCTGTATTTGAAGAATATGTCTGAGATTATTGGGCCCTCGCAGTGTCTGGCTGTCATAAATGGCCCCTGGAAATACACTGGCAGTCCCAGGATCTGTCAAAATTGCTCCTTGAGTGGTGTTAAGAACTGATGCTTCATTAAGTGACTTGGTACAAGGGCTGTAGTGGCTGTTGCCTGTCTTACTGTATAATGGATTTTTTTCCCCACTGGTCTCTTCCCTTTTGGTGTGAAAGAATTGTGACCATGACACCTATAGGCTTCTGCCAGTTTCAGGGCTACATACAATGGGTAGAAGTACAGTAATAGAAAATATGTTTAAAACAAACTGCTTATTCAGAAGCTAAAATAGTTTTTGAAGGTTTCTTATCTTCCCTTTGGGAATGCTTAATGCATTTACACCTTAATTTCAAGAAATAAGTCTCAAGAAAATAGTGAATAAAAGTAAACAGAAAAGTAAGTAGCAAATGGTAAATAAAATACCTAAATTATTAGCCATAGCTCAATAGGACTGAACTTGAAAGTTGGACTGAGATTATTAAAGAAACTCAATTAAACATTACGAAGTTTATTTTAGAAATGTAAACTTCTAAAACCTAGTCTAAATATACGGTGCTTTGTATGTCTCTTAGGTCTGAACTAGAGACAAGTCAAGTCTCTCTTGAGATAATTCTTTTAATTTGAAAATGTCCACTGTAGAATAACGTCCATGAATTCATTAGTGATGGTGAATTCTGCGAACATTTTTGGTGTTTAAGAATCTCACAGTGTGTGCCAAATTTTGTTTATCTGTACTGAGACGGCACTTGCAATCCTCTCCCTTTTTTTCTCCAGAAAATGTCCTAAAGCGGCCCACCAAAGGTAAACCATCTCTGAGCTGTAAATGGGAAAAAATATATATAAGCTGTTCTCTTCTGTTGGATCCAAGTGTAGGTAGTTGCTGAATGTGCTTGTCTGTAAGCTGTGGGTACTTAGTGATTATTTCTAGGATATGTGTTCCACATAATTAAGCATGCTGGATGTGAGGGCTTTTTATCAGAAACAAGTGATTTTGAAGAAGAGCAGAAACAAGCTACAATAAATAAATTACAAATGAACTGGGTTTTGCCAAATGGTTGCTGCCAGAAACTTGTCTTCAACAGGTTTTGCACAGAACACTTTAAATACTTTATTTGTATCTTGATGTTTGAGAACATGTGCCAAAGAAAAAGATAGCTGCCCACGTGTATTTCTCTTCACATCCCATGGAAACTTTTTGATATTAAGATATTTCCTTTCTGTTCTTCTAAATCCACTTTTGAGATAGCCTTTTTAGTCTGCCATTCTAGAAACTGCTTTATCTGTTTATTCAGATAATTGTGGATGTCCCCTTCCCTTCTTTCCTCACGTAGCATGGCCTAATGTTGTGAGTAGAAGTTTCGTGTTTGCATTCCTCATGACTTTTCTGCTTTGTCCGTCTTCCCCAAAACCAGGGCATTTTTTAAATCTCTTGCGTTGCTCAAAGGGTCCCCTGGGGAAAACGTATGTCATTACATTATGTTATTTCTTTCCAGAATATGTCTAGTTTTCATGATTGCAGTGTTTTCCTAAATCTCTCTGGTCCCTAGAACTCAAGTTGGTAGCACTTGTTTTATAAGAATGAGGGAAATGAAACCTTTGTTCTTGAGTACTACCAAAAACACTCAGCTGCTATTGGGGCAGCATTTTCTCTCCATTCTGTGGCCATAACAGGGGCTCATTGACTGGCAGTTTTTTGGAGTGGATGGTCTCAAGAGGAAGTTAGTATCACTTCTTTTACTTTAAACAGTTCAGAACTGGGATGGTCAGTCGTATTTCCTATCTAGTTTACTTACTGTCATAATTTTTTTCTTTCCTTGCTCAGCCTCTTAATCATCCATCTCTACCACCCTGTAATACGTAAAATTGTTTTAAGCAAGCAATACATATGTTAGCATCAGCAAAAATAAGCATTTTACATTGTTGAGGTATTTAGTGATGGTATGTATTACCCTGACTGACATATGTAATGTCAAACAGGTCTTGGATAAGGAGGATGTAGGATACTATTTTGTTTCGCTTTCCTTGCAGTTTTGAAAGAGGTTAAGGGGGAGAGAACCTATAAAATTACCACAAAAAAACTTCGATGTAGTTTTGCTTTTGTATCATCTTACCATAGCATGACAGCAAATACAAATCACATTCCTTTTACTTATAAGAATTTGCAAGGTAGATGTGATCTGCTGTATTTCTGCAGAAGCTGTATCGTTACCACTGACAGGATATTACTTGACGGATAACAGGAAGTGTTCCTTGCTGGGAACTTACGAGTTGAGTCATTCATGATTATTAGCACAGGGACTACAATACATCATAGAATTGTCTAGGTTGGAAAGGACCTTTAAGATCATCGAGTCCAACCATTAACCTAGCACTGCCAAGTCCACCACTAAACCATGTCCCTAAGCACCATGTCTACCCATCTTTCAAACACCTCCAGCGATGGTGACTCAACTACTTCCCCGGGCAGCCTGTTCCAATGCTTGACAACCCTTTAGGTGAAGAATTTTTTCCTAAGATTCATCCTAAACGTCCCTTGGTGCAACTTGAGGCCATTTCCTCATCCTATCACTTCTTACTTTGGAGAAGAGACCGACACCCATCTTGCTACAACCTCCTTTGAGATAGTTGTAGAGTGCTCTAGACCCCCTCACCTTCTCTGGACATTCTCCAGAAGCTCAGTGACTTTCTTGTAGTGAGGGGCCCAAAACTGGACACGGTATTCGAGATGTGGCCTCACCAGTGCCGAGTACAGGGGGATGATCACTTCCCTAGTCCTACTGGGCACACTATTTCTGGTACAAGCCAGGATGCTGTTGGCCTTCTTGGCCAGCTGGACACACTGCTGGCTTATATTCAGTTGGATGTCTACCAATACCCCCAGGTCCTTTTCCACTGGGCAGCTCTCCAGCCACTCTTCCCCAAGCCTGTAGTGCTGCATGGGATTGTTGTGACCCAAGTGCAGGACCCGGCACTCGGCCTTGTTGAACCTCATACCATTGGTCTCGGCCCATCGATCCAGCCTGTCCAGATCCCTCTGTAGAGCCATCCTACTCTCTAGCAGATCAACACTCCTGCTCAACTTGCCTGCAAACTTAGTGAGAGTGTACTTCATCCCCTTGTCCAGGTCATTGATAAAGAACGGGCCCCAGTACTGAGCCCTGGGGAACACCACTTGTGACCAGCTGCCAACTGGATATAACTCCATTCACCACAACTCTTTGGGCCCAGCCATCCAGCCAGTTTTTTACCCAGCAAAGTGTATATCCCATGAGCAGCCAGATTCTCCAGGAGAATGCTGTGAGAAAACGGTGTCAAAGGCTTTACTAAAGTCCAGGTAAACAACATCCACAGACTTTCCCTTGTCCATTAAGCGGGTCACCTTATCATAGAAGAAAATCAGGTTTGTCAAGCAGGACCTGCCTTTCATGAACCCATGCTGACTGGGCCTGATCACCTTCATGTGCCACGTAATAGCACCCCAGATGATCTGCTCCATGACCTTCCCAGGCACCGAGGTCAGACACCCAGGCCTGTCGTTCACCGGGTCCTCCTTCAGGCCCTTCTTGAGAGGGGTGTCACAGTTGCTAACCTCCAGTCAACTGGAACCTCCCCAGTTAGCGAGGGCTGCTGATAAATTATGGAAAATATACAGAGTTTACTGTATTTGAAAAATGAATTGCTTGTGAAGTGTAAAGTTACCTATTTTTATGTGTGTATTTCTATGTGTTTTTGAGAAGTGACTGAAAAAGTTTTAGTTGCAGTTGGAAATAACCAAAATCCTTCAGTTGATTGTAGATCCTAAAATTTGTTCGAAATTTTCTCTCTTATAAAGTATTATTGTAACGCTTCTGTGTGTGTATAAGTTATGTGTATACATAGATAAATAATTATATTTTGTTATTTTGTTTTAATTAAGCTGTAGGTATGTCAGAGGTTAGAATTTTGGCATGGAGAGAATTCTTGAAAACTGGTGCTGGTGATAACTTGCGTACTGTGAAATTGCAGTGACCTACCATAATTGCGAATCTCTTAGGGCCTACTTCTTATGTGGGTAAACTAATAGAAGTTTTTTCCAGTAGAGAGAAGGAAGGGCTTCACTGGCTGTCCATGGTTCTTTGCCCTGAAAGTCACTGTTGTGTGTTCTAAATTAGCTGCTTGGTTTGGAGGTTATAGTAGTATATCTCAAACTTCTGAATGTGCAGGAAATTATTTTTTTAAAAAAATTCTTTTCATATACAGTTGATTAGAATTTGCCACTTTTCTTCCTTAGGCTTCAGATTTTTGATCTGTTGATTTATACAAGTGTTTACCAAAAATGGAACACCATAGAAATCCTGCTGAACAGCTAGAAAGAGATTGCGAGTGCAACTGTTGATGACAGTCATTATTAAAGCTACAGTGATGCATCATTACATTGTATTGTGCATGGCTTGTAATAATGTAGTTGGTTCTTCCTTTTCGGTGGGGTTTTACTTTTGAGAATCAGCGTTTCAGGTATATAAAATAATTGTAAATTTTTGGCAAGGAGAATTTCCTGTCAAAATGCTAAAGCTCTTTGGAAAAAATAAGCATTACGGTTGTTTAATTGTTATATGAATTCATAGTTCCTGTCAAGCAAAAGGTGGCTTTTATGTTGTTAGTGTTTTTAATGTGTTTCCTTAAAAATATGATGCATTTGCATAAGCATCCCAAAATAGATTACTTCTGGTAGGATAGCGAAGTCATAAACACATAAACAGCTTTCTGCACACTGTTATGTTGTTATCTTTTTTTTTTAAAGGTGCTTATATTTCACTGTGAAATGAAATAATCTTCAAGAACTTTGTAACTATCCAGGCCAACTTTTTTGAGTCATGCATTTGTGTCGAACTGTAGTGCATAGTAAATACGTGTAATGTTTAATGTTAGAAAAACTAGAAAATACAGAGAATAAAAAATGTATAGGTTGTAGAAAAGCTTGCTTACTTCTGGAATAAACTTCCCTGCTGTGTGCTTCATAACACTGTATGTAAATTCTTAATGAAACAAAGTCATAAAATATTTATTAGAAAATTCAATGTATTAACATCAAAGCAGTCAAATGTTACAAGTCAGAATTAAATGATTTAATTTTGTTAGTGATGCCAAACTACTGTCAGTTGGACACAATTTGATACTAAATAGGAATGTAAAATTGCCATATTTTATTAAATCTTACATCTTTACTGTCCTGATCCTGATAGTGTCTGAGAAGCTTTCCAGAACAGGAAGGTCATTTACTTCCTCAGTTCTTCACAAACTTGATTTTTTTATAGGACATCGGCATGTATTTTTGAAATGCCCAGTAACAAGCATCTTCCAAAATTACTTGTGTTAATTTTGAGACTGGCTGTTGCAAAAAAAACAAACTACTTTTGAATTGCTTTTCTTTTTGGTTAGTGGTGCGTTGCTGTAATAGCTTCCACGCTTACATCATATTGCATATCAGTATATTTCCTTTCCGTGCTTATGAATTTTCTGTCTTCCTGAATATATCTTACGTCTTGTTTTGCAATAGTTGGGAAGCACTTGAGATGCCAGTTATTCTGTTCTCTGTTTATTCATATTCAGGTTTATTAGTTTTCTTTTCAGTAGCTATTACATCTTCATCATAACTGGGACACATATTTGCATAACCGTTGCATAGTTTTTAAGAAGTATCTAAAAGGGACATGTTTATACTGGTGTTGCAACAAAATAGTTGCACCTGTCGTTGGTAATTGCTTTGAATTTTACTTAAGTTAGGAAATCAGCTTTTTAAAATTTGGCATAACTCTATGGATATCACATTATTTTTAAAGAGTGCATACTTTTGAGCAAATAAAAAAACCCCTTTAAATTAGTGGGATTAAAAATTTTGAATGGAGAAGAGTCATGCAGAAAAGGTTTAAATCCCTCGTGACACAGTAGCAGGAAAAAATATCTTTCCTCCCAGTAGTCTTGTCTTTTCTGGTTGTCAAATTTGAAGCACGTTTATTACTTGAACAACTTGCTTACATTTACACTTTATTTTTATGGTGTTACTGTACATAAGAAAATTTAGCAACTTGCATCAAACTAATATGTCAGATTCCAAATACTATAAATTTGTCAATAATTACTATATCTTGTGGTATCATCTTTATTGATACGAAACCCGTAAGTGAATTTTTGATAGCACATGATTTGAATTGGAGTCGGCTTTTGATTTTGCTACTATGAATGCATTAATCTAAAATACTTGGTTTTCCTAGAGCATGTCTAAAAATTGCTATAGGGACATAAGGATGTGGTTTTGTTGTGCAATAGTGTGGTGCAGAAGATGGCAGAGGAGCGGAGTCCAAGCTAGCACAAGGCCTGGGAACAGTACAGTTGCAGTAGAAGGGCTCTGTGCCTGAGGTAAGAAGCCCTTTCCAGAAGAGATAATGGCTTGTGTTTGAAGATACTCCATCAAAGTCCTGCTGCATCCAAGAAACAGGCCACACTAATAGGGGTTCTTTGTGTATGACACCTTCCCCCTCTTCCAACTTTTTATGTTACTTTTTGGATCTTGAAATGTCATGTAATCTTGTCATTTTCAGATTTGTTTTCTTGCTCTAAATGAATGTTCATATTCATTAAAGAAAAAAATGAAATATATAATTTATATGGTTTTTTAATTTATCCTAATTAACATGGAAACAATGATAAGAGCTGAATGCTTATGGAGCTATTTGGGAATTGGCTGTCAGCCTCAAATTCTGGAATACCTTTCATGCTTAAGTAAACCCTTAATGTCTACAGTGACTACTTAGACTGAAAATCTGATACTGTGGTAGGAGAATTCCATAGTGGATTTTGGGGTTCGGTTCAAGCCCTTTCATATTTGGTGAGTTTTATGAGTGCATATGAATACCACAGGAAGTGGTAAGCGAATGGCTTAAAGAACAGTCAGGTAGATGTGGAACTATCTTAAGAGAAAAGCTAGGCTGGCTGCATGGAGGGCACTTCATGGCAGCACTCTCTTGTGCACAGAGGTACACAGAGGGCCTATTTCCTGTTTGTGAGTGTGTTTCTATGTTATATTTCCCATTTTTATTAGCAGTAAATGTCACAGTATGTCTGCAAGCATTGGAAAAAACGGAGGAGTCTCATTGTATGTGCAAAGTTTGCATGGTACATTGTATGTATTGTTATTTACAAGTTTGTAGTGGTTAATTGGTATCGCTTGCCAGCTGCCACTTAAAAACGTATATAATAGACATTGTGTCAGCAAGAATTTTTGAACTGTTTTGGTTCAACCAAAGGAGGGTTTTGATCGGTGTACTCTCTACTGTAAACCTGCGCATCCGTACATGAGACCGTCTTAATAGTTTTCATAAAACTCTACCTATATTTTAAGACCATTTAAAAATACTCTATTAGTATTGCTGGTTTGCAGGCTGTGTGTATATTTAGAAAGAGTCTTCTAATTAGAGTCGCCTTGTCTGATTCACTCGGTGATACAATATACCAATGAGTTTTTCCCATCACAACTGTTTCCATGGAGATGACTAGTAACAATATGCAGTGAATTAAATGTGAATTTCGTGGTGAGTTGAGAGGGAGAACACTCACTCTCACATCTTGTTGATTGGCATGATTAATGGGAAACTGAAATCATGAATCTTAATGACATTGTATTAAAACGTTTGAATGATTGCTTGAGTTCTCTGATTCTTTTATGATGTTTGCCTGTTTTCATCCTTGCTGGTGTGACAAAAACCTGACCCACAGTACTCTGTGTTGTATTTGTTGGACCTGCAAGTGACTGGGTTATTGCATGCGAAGCTCAGAATTTCATTGGTAGTGTCATTAATTGATTGGGAGAGGAGGTCGGGGGGCTAGGAAGGGAAACTAATAGGGGAATTTAAAATCTTCTTTTGATGCTTAGTAGGGGATATGGTCCACCCTAGTTTTAACACTTGTGAAAACAAGGACAACCACCCTTTTTTCTTCATGTTTATTCCAGTTACCCAGACTATGTGTATTTTCAGGCCTTAGCTAGCTGCCTATGTGAGTCCATATTGCTCAGAATATTAGAATTCTTGGTTTCTAAATACCATACTTCTATTTTCACTTACTATTCAAGATCCTTCAAGCCATATCAGAAGTTATTTTTGCAAGCTGGACTGTACAGCTGGGCTATTTCACCAATCTGTAGATAAATATTCATAACTATTTTTAGGGGGAATAATTTTTAAAAGGTTATATTTATATCCATTTTTCTGTGGAGGAGGAGTTTAGCAGAGGTGGAATGTAAAACAGATAAGGAGAATTTATATTTCCACTACTACAGGACTGTCATTCCCGGGAGACCAGTTGTCAGTTGCCACAGATGACTGTCAACAGCAGATACATGGAATCTGGTAACATATTTCTTAAGTAGGCTTGGCATTTGTACAGTTTAAAAGGACAAACTGTTCTCTCAGACAGTCCGCTATATGGATAATGCATTGCAGTCATCAGCACTTGTGCTGGTTTCACCTTGCTTGCATAGAGATTTAGGATGCTTTTGTAGATTTTGCGATTCAGTTCCTGGTATTGTTTTGCTAGAGGATGTTGCAACTGCTAATGTTTTATGTGATTTGAGGCATCATCAGACAAATTCATGGAAGAAAAATCCCTGAGTGCTGTTAAATTCATAGGTGCCACTTCTTGCTTAGAAAGCCCTTAAACCAGAACGTTGGGAAGCTGGGCGAGTGTTCTTGGAAGCATTAGGACATGGTGGGTAGACACTCATGCCACCAGGTATAGCACGAAGACTGACACAGTGATGCCAAGATGCTTGATCCACCCTGCCAGCCAGGAAAAGCTCCCGTTCCCTCCCTCCTGACCACAGAAGCAAGTTTCATGTTTGGTATAGTCAGGACAACAGGTTTGGTTTGTCCTGATTGAGGCTGTGGTGTTCAAGTGCGGAGCCATGCAGCATATGTTGCCAGAGATCAGTGATCATGTAATTCACATACCGTAATATAGCTTTTCCAGTTTTCTGACCCTTCATTTCACTTCCTTGTACCTCTCTTTCTCTATCCCACTCTTCTTCCAAGTCAACAACCCGCCCCTGATTATTTTCTCCTCATTGGTTTTGTCACATGGGTACCCAAATAGGTAATTCTGTTGCTAAGGGAAGTTCAGGTTTATATGGTATTACTAATGCTATTGACTAGCAACTGCTGGCCTGGCAAGATCCTGCTCCTCCTAAGGTCCCCAGTACTCCCCCCTCAGCTGCTGAACAGCCTTCTCCTCTTCTTGCAAGTCTTCCAGTCTGTGTACCTGCTGCAGGCTGCCTGCTCGGCTCCCTGTGGGCATGTAGACACCCTCTTAGCTGCCTTGTGGCTCTCCTCCCCTACTGAGAAGGTTCTGCAGAGCTTACCAGGCCCGATGGCTCAATTCCAGCCTCTCCAAAAGCAAGAGTGCAGCAACCAAAACATGGTAAACATACAGCCTTCTTCTCAATAGTGTCGTATTTTAAACAAAATATACAATGTAGACAGCTGGAGTAAATTGTGACCAAAGAAAATAATTTTAAGATCAGGTAGAGTTGCAAATGTTCATGACTGGACAGTAATAGAAATTATTTAAATGTTTCTGCAGCGTTCCATAATTCAGTATTTTTTTCAGAACACCAAACTGTCGTTGAATGTGCCTTCCAGATATTACTCTCTTTTGTTTCTTGCTTTTATGTACTTTGTGGGGAAAAGAGCAGGAAGGCAGACCTCTCAATCATATGCGGCAACAGTAAGGTGAAATAGGACGGGATTCCAGTAAGAATAATGATAATTCTGATAATAAATATCACTTATGCATGGAATTTCATCGAAGTTTTTATGTCTTGAAAAACGTGTAATGTAGTTTCTTTATTTCAGGCTATTCAGTTATTTGGGAAGGGATGATGATGATAGAGGAAATATGAACTGACTTAAACCTTTACTGTAGTGCAAACTGATCTTTAAAGAAGAAAAAAATCTAAATCTTTCATCTGGCTTTATCAATTGCATCCCATGTCTAGAGCCGCAAATGATACATGAGCCCTAATAATTCAAAATTATGTCAGGATTTAGAAAGCAAGCCTACTGATTTGCAGACTTCTTCAATTTTAACAGGTATGTTTTTGTGTTTGAAATGCAAGTTGTGCATCATACAGTGTTCGCGTACAGAATATAGCTGTTTTGATCATGTACAAGGTGGGTCAGATTTTAGGCGTAACTTTTCTTTTTCTGTTTTTCTTCAGCAAAACTTTTGGTCAGTGAAGTCAGCAGGTAAAAATTTTATCACAAGGAGATGATAGCGGAAATAATAGCGTTTCCAAAAAATGCAGTCTTACTAGCGATTTTATTATGGGGGACAAGTTAGTATACTGTTTTACAACAAATGAATCCTGGCATTGTGCTTTTATATTTGTTTTAATGTGTTCAGAAAAATGTTATTGAGTATGGGGGTCAAAAAAGAAATCCCTGTGAAGAGAAAAGGAAGTCTCCTGTGGGTGTGTTTTTTTTCTTGTGGTGGGATGTGGGGTGGTTTTTTTTGCTTGTTTGGTTTTTTTTACTAGTCAAAAGTTGGTGACATTTGGAAAAAAGTTCAATATTTCATTAAGAATTATAACAGTTCTGTTAACTGGAGAGCTGTTTTAGTTATGGCGACATTTAAGAGGGAAATAACAGTAGAGATCAAAGGGATTTTTTGTTTGTTTATTTATTTTAACTCTTATCAGCACCTGCAGAAAGCTTTTTGTAGTATCTCTATAGTGCTAATAAATTGTCTTTGAGGTGGAGAGGACAAATGATGTTTTAGTGTTGTGAACTATGAGTAACAAGTTTAATGGGCATCAGTGGTAGGTTACCAACGTCTCATGAAAAGAAAAATGATGAAGTAAATCCCGCTGTTCTGCATATTATGTCAACAGTGTTTATGCCTTATTGATTTTTATGATCTCTGTTGAAATGCTTTATTCTATTAATAGTAGCTTATAAAAAGTTAAGGAATAATTATATTCTCGTTTGTTTTGACTCCCCTCATGCCTAGATGAAATTTGCTGATTGTGGGGAGATGCTGTGTCTGTATGTTTTCATTTATTACTGAAATAGTTTAAGTCCTTAAGTGCTCCATCTGGATTGCTGTGGAACTGAAGTGGGTCTTGCTGTGCTAGACTGAAATGAAAGGATAAGCTCATAAATGTGTAGCTCAGTATCCAGCAACGTATGGGCTGTTTGCAATGGCATTTTATTTTTTTGCAGTGAACAGTTGCACGCTAATGAAAGACTGCTGGTGTGGCTCAGAAAAATACCTTAAATCTTGGCTGCTAAGGCGTAATGAATTTATGGAACATCTCAGAAAACCGTGTGATATTTGTTTCAATCCAGGAAGTGGATGAAAGTTGCTAAACTGAGAGAAAGTCTGAAAGGAAGATCCCATCCCTCTCAAAGGCATAGGCTGTGATTTTGTTTTCAAGCCCTTTGCTTTTAATGTATTTCATCCAGCAGATTGGAGTTTCTGTATTTCAAAGTTTCCTTGATAGAGTTTTTTTTCCTTAAAAAAAGAAAGCTTTAGAGATGTAGAGCTCTTGCTGTGGTGGTGGTGTTGGCATTTCAAGGAGAAAATTCAGAAAGTTATGTCTCAAAAGTATTGACTGACTTGTGGTCCTGCCATAGGAGCTCAGAGACTTTTTTGTCAGATTCTTTAGAGTAACGAATGTTGGAAACCTCAAATTGTACATTCCTGTCTATTTTTAAAGAGGATTTAATCTCGGCTAGATTCCAAGTCTAATCACTGTCCAAGTTTTCTGCATGTGTTTGTAGTGGACATCATGTATCTCCTTGTCGTGTATCTTAGCTTCAGCAAGTTGGACTTCTTTGTATGTTGTGGTAGCTGTCATGATGAACAGCTGCCTCCCTCAAACCTTCAGGGCCTGGAACAAAACTCCAGTATACATTTGTTGTGTAACTTAGTTGCTAAAAATCACAGCTGTGTCATAAGCAGAGACGATCCATCTAACATCTGTTGAACTGATTTTTGTCTTTTTTTTTTTTTTTCTCCACTGTATTGGGAGAGAAATGTTAGCCATTGTAACAGTGTAAACATTTTCTGTTTAGCGTTTCTAGTGAGAAGTTTGCTAATTAGTCATCTTGCTGTTTTTGAAGAAGAAATCTTCAAAATTTCACTGCAGGGAAAAGAATCTCTGTTGTAGCAGCAGATGCTCTGCCTTGTTAGTAAAGGCAGAAGTCTTTCATATGCATTTAGTGGCTCTTGACTGAAAAGGCAGGACTGAGACAAAGGATGACATGAAGGAAGGAATAGTGCTGTCTGTCATTGGTTCTTATTGCAGACTTTAGTTCAAACTGCAGCTTGTTATCTTCCTACAGCCTGTTATTGTCCTACATTGCAGAATATTATTTACTCATTTGTCCAGGAGCGCTTCAGGTTATGGCTTTTAATATAACTCTTTACATTTAGAAATAGTAATTACAACTAACATAACACTTACGCCACGTACTACTCTTCATTGTTTGTATATCCAGAAATAGCATGACTGAGATTTGTGCCCAAAACTGCCAAGTGGATCAAGCACTTCAGATAGTTCGGGAGTGAGCAACCTCTGTCTTTACTCATGCAGTTGAAGTAAGTTTGAGTCCTTATTGCATGAGAGAATTTGCCTAGGAGGAGACTAAGCACTTCAAGGGCTTCTAGCATGTCAGAAGAGTAGGCAGCATGTAATGGGTGTGCCAGGTATGTGCTTTCAGACTTTTGGGGTGTCAAAAAGTTGTATGTCCCTCATTCGTAGGTGGGGGTAGCACTGGTGAGAGTTGGCTTGGCAAGTACCAGACTTCAGAACAAGTAATTTAAATGTTTCGATCTGACCGACTCACATATTTCCTGATTGTGATGAGAAGCACAATTGTTTCAGAGCAGAACCTCTTTAACTGTGTTTCCTCTCAAAAGTGCATTGAAGAATTAAAATTTCAGCTGACATCTGCCTATTTGTAAATGTCATGTAAAGAAACGTCTTGTATTAAAGCATCATAGCAACAAAAAAGTGATAATCTGCGACGTTAAGCAAACTCTGCAATGTATATCATTGCAGAAGCATTCTGTTATTTTGCTTGCCTGTTGTTGCTTGAGTTGTTATATGTTATTTTTCTGTTTTATTTTGCCTCAGCTTAGGGAATGTACATCAGGTTCAGTAGATTTGGTCTGAAGTTCCTTTGTGGTATTACAGTAGTAGAAAAAGCAATAAGACTTGGTGATAGATTGCATGAGGAAAATTCCCCCAGTATTGATGCATTTTATACTACCTAAACCATTTTGCTCATTTACTTTTATAAAATAAATTTCACTGTGTTGGTAGAAGCACAGTTTTGCTGATATAACTGCATATAAGCTTGGTATGTTTTCTAGCACAGCATGGCAGTTGCAAACTGCACTACTTATTCGCGCCAGAAAAAAGTGTATGCTATCAAACTGTTCTTAGTAGATGGTGTGTTGGAATGTAATAACTTTGCATTTTAGAGGAAAAAAAGTATCATAATGCTTAGTAATCTTTGTTAAGAAAACTCAATTGTTCACCTTCTCTCATCCTTTCATACTTTTTTCCTTTCCCTGGAGGGATAAGTAAGAAGAGTCACATAGTCCTATGTTTATAAATTACTTCATACTTGAGGCTTTGCTGTTTAGTATCTTTGTAAAACAGTTAAACCAGGGGGAAAAAATCCCAAATGTACTGTTCTATTCCTTTATGTGAAAGAGGAAAATGAGAGCTGGAACTTACTTTATTCCTTTAGCTTTTTAACTAATCAAATATCAGTCAGTTATCCTGCAAAATTGTACTGGCAACTGTTTAGGTATTGCAAATTCTGAAAGAAATTCTGCAAAATAATTTTTCGCAAAAACTCTGGTCTCTTTTCTGTGAAATTTCAAGACCTTTCTTGTCCATGAGCTTTCTGTATCTGACCATTTTGATAATTTTCTGCCTTCTGAACTCCTGCCTTTCTGTTGCTTTTGTGATTCTCTTCTACTTAGAATCGTTGCGCGTGATTTGTTGATGTCTTTTACATCTTCCCTGGGTTTGTATTCCTTTCTTTCCATTTTCTTTCCTCTTCACAAGGTCTGTTCTTAGACAATGGCGGGGAGGATGCTCAAATAGTTATCTGTATCTATTATCTTTATGTTTTTAAAATACTTCACTACTGACAAACTGACTCCTTCATCTAAACTAATAACCCAGTATCTCTAATATCTCTGTGACTGTCTAGTCATCATTTTAAACATGTGCCTAAGGTCTGACAGGCAAGAGAGAGGTTAGATAATATTTAATTAACATGTTACTGTTGCTAGGCTTGACTGATGACCAGTTTCACTAAAATTGTTACAAAAAGTCACAGGTTACTTAAGAGAAACCAAAAGTACGGCTCACATTCTATATTTCTAAAATCAAAGCAGACTGTTTCTAGCTAATTGTTATACTTTTCATAATATCTAGCCAAAAAGATGATCAGACTTTCAAAAGTATTATGTTGAGGAAAAGAGACATTTCTGAAGCATATCACTGTATAAGCGAAATCATCTCACTTACATATTTATTCATAATAGATTTTGAGTTTCTGCCCCTTTCAGTTGTAATTTATTCTGATACTGATTCCCATGTTGTCTGTGCCACCTTACCAGTTTTTTACTATTCAACTGTCAGATTCTCTCTAACACCTTTATATATTTTATCTGCTGCTAGTTATGCATGGGAGGAAAATCTAGTCACTGCCTTTACTTTCAAAAATTCCTCTTCAAAAATTGCTTGAATATCTGAAGCTCAGAATACTGCTTTGGTTAAAGTAAAAACTTCTTAGATTTTGTTGGGTGATGTCAAATACTTCCTCTGGTTTTCTCTCTGACTTTACAATTCAAACAGGATAGTTTTAGCTTTGTTTTTCCTGTCTCTGTAGGCTAGCCTTCCTTAGTGCATGGAGATGAATATTGGAAGGACTAAAAATAAATAAATAAATAAATAAATAAAGCTAATGCTTTTGAAATATTCTAAGCAATGAAATTATTCCTTCTGGGGAACAAAAAAGCTTCCTATCATGGGTTTTGCTGCATAATCTTGCTTTAGTGTTGCTGCTTGGAAGTGATGTGGTGAAAGTGATCATAAAACATGTGGACTGAATGTAATCTGGCTTTGCGTCGTATTCACCTGGTGGCTTCTTACCTGCAGTTCATTCTTTGATGATGCTGTTACCAGGAGCAAACTCATGGTTTAGATAAGCCAAAGGAGAAAGCATTTAAGGCATGCTGCTCTGTTTGTGATGCGTGTTACTTTGTCTTGGATGTTTCAACAGGAACCCTAACCACGGTGCCTGGCCCTCTGCATATCTGGGGTCTCAGGGAGTTTCTGCTTTTTCCTATCATGGGTCTTGAGGATTAATTATCCTCTAATTTTCCTGGAAGACGCTGATGTCTCAGGTGTCTGTTTCCAGCGTTTGGAAAGCATATTTGGGTCACCTATATGAGAATTTCCACTCTTAACTCTCACAGAAGATGTAAGTTTTATTTTAAACAAATCAATAAAAGAAATTGTAATTTCCAGTGTTTAAATAATCACTCTTTTAGTTCATCATTAAAACCCATACATACTAATTATGTTCTCCTGGCTCCTTTGGACTATAATCATTTTATTACAGGCCGCCAATTTATTATACTATTTCCTGATGATTTCTCAGTGATGCAGGAAAGTGGTCTCACTGCTGCTTCTAGTGCTGGAGCCCTGGCTGTAAGAGCAGGTCCTGCACCCACTTCTGCACCTACTCCAGGCCTGGCTGCCTGTAGTCGATGGATTGTGGCTGAGCCTGGTTGCTGTCACTAGACAGGCCCTGCTCTAACTTGGGTACTACTGGACTGCACCCCATGTTGGGGAGGTCATTGCCCTGCTTGATTTGCAAGACCTCTTTCACTTCAAGAAGTACAGACCATCAAATAAAATGAGTATTTAGCATGCTCAAACAAATGGAGATGGTTCTTGCGTGTACAGTGTAGTATGTAACTTCTTGCTATACAATGTTGTGGATATTAAATGTTTTATGTCCATAAACTTAATGAAAGGAGCATTCACTGGTTAAATATTGCTTCAGGTCTTTGGAGTCTGAAAAGCTGGGGCCTGACAGAGCATTTTGTAGAAATATCACTACATGCTTGGCTTAATGCTTCTTAGGTGTCTTCTGTTTGCCACTGTAAGAGAGCCTGAGCTCAACAGACATTGGTCTGAACCTAGCGCAATCACTCTTGTGTTCTTAATGTAGGTTTATTTAAATACATGGGGAACAGTGATGGCATTGATGTGATGGAATGCTCTTGATCTGACGTTAAAGAAGAATTACAAAAAGTTATCGCTATCATTATTATGCTATTCTCAGTACAGTTCATTTAGCAACAGCAATTGAATTTTTTTCCCCTGCAACTAGCAGGTAATGATCCTGCATTCTGTTCAGTTACAACACTGTGACAGCAAATGAAGAGGTGACATGCAGGATTAGCTAGGGAGCTACTTCACATTCTTCCTGATCATTTATGGGGATTTTTTTTTTTTTGTAGTGCTTTTTTCCACGAGGTTTTCTGTCCAGGAAGTGTTAAAAATCTTAGCATTTTTAAATTAAAAAGTAAATCGTTACTAAAACACTTGTTGGCTGGAGTAATAGGTACAAGAACAAGGCACAAATGATGCAGCGCTTGTTTTAAGATAACTGGTCTCCATCAGAAGTAAATATTAGTATGCTTTTGCTCTGCTCCTACAAATATGTTTGGTTTACATGGCCAAACATTTGAAAAGCCAAGAACAAACCATCATAAAGATGAATGTGAAAAGGATAGAAAATCTTCAGTCACCTTACAGGGGAAGATACAGTTCCATTTGCTGAAGTATAACTTGAATCTTCTTGAAGTATGCTCCCAACAATGTAGTTTTTCATTTGAAATCCATGTTTTCCCTTTTTCTGCTTTGTCCTTTAGAGGCTTGACCTACCCAGGAGAAACAGTTGCATATAGCTGATGTGCTATTTACATCATAAACTTAAATGTAGAAAGAAATCTGCTACCTAACTCTGCTTGGGTGATTCAGGGGAGGGATCATACCCTTAATCTAGTATTTTAAGGTAGCTAAAACTAAATTTGGCATAAAGATATGGTTAGACTAGTGAAAAGCTCTTTATAACCATCTGGGATTAATAACTGGTATGTCCAACTTATATTTAACATTTAGAAAAAAAAACCAGTAAACTAGCTAAATCTTGGTTACTGACAATGTAGTATTTTCTCTTTTTTTTTTTTTTTTTTTTAATTATTTATCAATTTGGAAAGTTGGTATCTCTCCCCAGCACATGTACCCTTTCCTGAATTCAGCAAATTCAAGGGATGTGTTGCAGGGAAAAACTTTTTTTTGTAAAGTCTTCCTGTGTTCTTTCCCATCTAGAATGTTTTATGTGTTGTATATTATGTTGTACCTGTCTGATAGCAGTAGGCTACTTTGAGTAACAAAGTTAATTTTGTTTCCTTACACATAGTTTTGCTATTTCTGAAGCAAATGCCAGCTGCTTTACCAAAACCCACGTTCTCTCTTCTTTTTCCTGTTTCTTGAATTGGTTGACTTGGCTGAGTTTGAAATTGGTTTAATATATTATTTGCATTTAAGATGTGCTCTAGAAAGAGAGAGAATGAGAATTTTTGAGTCTGTGTCATTTTTACGCTTGGGTTTTTTGTGTATCGCGCTTCCAAATATTGAGGAAATTATTTAAAATAAAATATTGTCATTCAGCTTCAATAAATACCTATTAGTGATTCTGTTGTCACATTAACTTTTTAAACCATGAAATTTTGCTAGGGATCTAATTATCGGTTTTGTCTTCCATATTGAAAAGACTGGAAGCTAGGAGGATGTGATGGTGTTGGTGAGGCAGAGCCTTTGTGCTAAAACAAATGGGAAAGGCTCTTGAATTGAAAAAACTATTCAGTTGGGGGGAAAAAAATATTGTTTAGAGAAGCTAATTTATTATAGATACTGTTTTCCAGTGGTAGTGTTCAGTTAAGGTCTTGGGAACAAATACTTAGATATATATTTCAATTGAACTGTGCTTCTTTGAGCCGAATTTTGGAATTATATAAAAAAAAATAAATAATATCTATAATAAAATAAAAAACAGATATAATTTAAAGACTCATTTATTTTTATATGTAAAAGTTTGGTTTGTTTTGTGAAAATAAGTACTTGAAATGGGGACTGGAAGTTTTTAGTGTCCAGCGTCTTACTCAGGATAGGAGGGATTGCCATTAGTTAGCCTCTCTTAGCCTGTGCCCTGGCAAATACTTAACCACTAGCACAAAACCATATACTTGCAATGGGAGAGCTAATAGGACAGTAAAGGGTATAGCTAAAGGGTAGTATACCCAGCTGTTCTAGCTTGGGAAGCAAGCTCCGCAGCCTGTCAGTGGGAGGTTGTCATTTTCAAGATGCCATCTCCTTCTTCCTGATCAGTTAGCAAAGCCAAGAGGAGGACTTCAAGTACACAGTGTTTTCATATATTTTAGGTGCTTAAAGAGTACCTGAGCAGGTATATAACTGGAAAGGAGAACGTCAACATTCGTAATAAATTATTTTAGATATTCATCCTGTCAGTGTGTGATCAGCCTAGAATCCCTTCATAGGCAGAATCTGACCTTTTAGCGTAGCGTCAGCAAGAGATAAATTTGATGGAAGTTCCAGTAAGTGGCAACCCTGATCTATCTCGTGCAGTAGGAAAGGTATATACCTCTGCTATTTCAACAAGGATTCCCTTTAAGATTGTAAACAGCATCTTCTAGAGTGAAGGTGCAAGATAAGTTGAACCTCCTACAATTGCTTTCTTACTGTGTCAGACCTGTGAAGTGGTTGTAAAAGGATGGTGTTTCTTTGAGTGTTCTAGGATTCGGATACTCTTCAAGCTGACTTGTATGCTTTAAAATTAATTTTCATTGATTTAATTTTCAGTATTTTTTCCTTAGGTAGGAGGAACACCAGTCAGACTTCGGAAGAATGGGTAAAGCCATGTTAATCTTTCTGACCCTAGTTTAACGGCTTTGACATTTTCTTTTTGTTTGCACTGCAAAGAGAAATAAAATGTATTGTGAACATAGATGAACCCTTTGCAAACAAGTCATACCTCATTATTTTGAGGTACTCTTAATGAATAGGAAACATCAAAATGCAGTGGCCTTCTGTTTCTTCTAGTCAGAACACACAGCATATAAAGTTTGTCTGACTCCGCTCATACATACTTGTTCAGTGTTAAAGTATGAATGAGGAGCAAGGTGGTGGAGTCATTATTAAAACTCTGACAGTCTGCAGACATAACTCAGGCTTGTCTTACCATTTCTTTATCTCTGTTACGTGTTTGAAATTCTTGGGGTGATACCTCCCACCCCCTCACCCCCCTCAGTAATCACAACACTTTTCTGTATTATTTAGAAGAAAATATGTATGTGTCCATCCAAGTCACCAAATGTGTTCACGTCTGTCTTACTGTCATCTGCAAGGACTCAGTAAAGTCTGGGATGGAACATTTTGCTAGGGCTTTAGCTACCTCATAACTAAAAAGCTGTATTTCTTTTACCATACTGAATGACATTCTCATAGCTGATATGATATTTGACTCACAGAGTTCCTCTTGGTGTAAACTAAACTATGGTGTAAGTATACAGAAGATAAACAATTTAGTATTTTCTCCTAACGGATGATTTTCACTTAACAGGATGGAGTCATTTATTTTTGTTTCACAGATTGAGGAGGGCAGGGTTACACATGTGTGCATGTGTCTGATTGCATCTTCACAGTGCAGACAGGGTTTACTTATGGAACCATTGTACCATGGAAGCAAACCTATGCAAGGGAAACAGAAACAGCATCCTGCCATTCAGGAATGTTTGCTGCCTGTGGGGCCATTGCTTTTTCATACCTCTTTGAGCTGAAGAAACCTTCCAAGGATATTCAGAGCAGCAGTGATGTGATAGTTGTGTTCCCTTAAAAAAGGTTGCTGCTTATTTGTAGTTCTTCCTCTCTGAAGACTTACGATTGCTCTCCATTCTCAGCTGATTCTCTTCAGAGAATTCTGATGTTGCCAAGAACCCTTTTTGTAGTAGCATGTGTGGTATTTGGAAACAGATACCTTGCTTTTAAACTGACTTTATTAATGTTCTGAAAACAGCTCTATTTGAAGTGAAAAGGAATTTTAAAAAGGCAAGAGTTTCGTAGGTGCTGGCTTCTTTTCTGGTTGAAAAAATTCTGCTTGCCATCTCAAAGAGGACAATATCTTTCAGTATCTTTTGTGTTTTGAAATGACAGTTTACAGGTAGGAAACCTCTGAAATAATTTTTTGAATTCTGTTATTTTGAATAATAGAGATTGATGTTTAGGTTCTTCCACAGTAATACAACAATTGTTAATACAAAAATAATTAACATTTTCTTAGCATTTTGATAACGTAGAGCACATGTTTTACATTAGAAGAGTAACCACTCCTCAGCCCAGAGGAGATGACTCGACTGAGTAAGACATTATTCTCTTGCATTTTTTGGAAGACTCAATAACTGGTTATAGCAATTTTCATATCTGAGACTCTTCAGAATTGTTGAATAGAAATTTAAATTCTCAGTGTGAGAGAGCTTTTATGTGGGCCTGTGACTTATTTATTTATTTTTAGTAAAAAATTTTTAAAATATACAACTGACTGCAGATAAAAGAGATTTCTAGCGTGCTCTTCTTTTCTTTCAAAGGTAGATGTTAATGCCTGTTATAGTATCCCTCAAAGTCTGTCAACTCAACCTATTTCCCCTTTACCAGTTGAAAGTTATGGATTTTGGTTGTAATTGGCCTAAATCGAAATCCAGTGATAAATTGCATATGTTAATCCCACCTGTAGGTTTGTATAAAATGTGGCTGTTGGTTTATGTGACATGCAAGGTTTTATATGAAATACAAACATGAAATATATCAAATTTTAGGAAATATAACATTGAAAAACTTTGCACTGAGATTTGACTATTGGCATAGTAGCCAAGAAAACTGTTTCCTGCTACTTTATTTGCTTGTAGTTGTGTCTAGTTGGGTGTCAAGATATTTATTAAAACGTTCTGATAGATGTTGGGACAGGAGGCAATTGCATCTAGACTTCCAAAATGTAATTGTTTTTTCCAGAATGGTGAAGTCACTCAGTAGTCCAGGAGAGGAGTTTTGAAACTGCTTTCTAAAAAAGCTGGTGTTCAGTAATCTTGAGGGAACAAAGAGAATGAGGGTTTGAATCCAAATGAAACAGAAGAGAAACTTGTGTGTATTTATCGTAATCCTCCAAATCCTTTCCTCAGCTAACGTAAGGTGCAAGGGCTCGTGGATTCCATGGATGGGAAGTGTCTTGACATCTGATTGACTCATTGTGCAGAGAATGAGACTTGCTTTAAGATTAAGAACAGTCTTAAATCCAATTTTGTCAGAGATGTGAGCATTTTTTTAGAATTTCTGTTAATCTGTTTTTGTAACCCTTGGGACTGGGGATATTTTTATTTGGAATACTGCAAGTAAATGGTTTGCTTTGACTTGTATTAAGAATGTTTTCAGACAGGTTGTTTTGTTTGTGGGACATCCTGATATGGCTGTCCTTAAAACAAAAATACTGCACTGCTCTTGCAGCGTTTGCCCTTGCAGTGCTGTTCTCCAGGGCTGTATGCATGAAATAAAAGTAGAGCTGCACAAAGTTGCTAGTGACACTGATGGAGCTGATAACTAGAGTTCTCTGTGAAACATAAGATTCTGGTGATTGCTGTTAGGAAGACTCTTAGGCATTTAGGAAGATAGTAGGGAACATGTTTTTGCCTGTTTGTAACAATAGCTTTTAATTGTTGTTCTCTTGATACAAACATCTCTTTTTTTCTAAGTACCTATCCACATCTTAATTCGTACTCCAGGAAATTAATATTTTTAATTATCATTCTAGATATGTGTAAGCATATGGGAAAAGTAATAGTATGGTGATAGATAACAGGTGTTTAGCAAACACTTTTCATTTAGTCTTTTTTTTTTTTTCCCCCCTTTGTTATTCATTTCTTTTGTAATTTGTGAATGGGAATTTTTGTACTAAGGCTACCCACTGTCTTGTTCTCCGTCCTCTCCAAAAGTCACGTTAGTTGATTTCTAAAGCAGAATTGAATTCGAACAGATAATGTGAAATTGAATATTAAATTCAAATTTTCTTCAGGAAAAAATGAAAGTGTCTGTGACTATGTAACATCTTACAAGGAGCATCCATGAAAGTAAAATTATGGTAGGTGCCAGAAATATATTTACCTTTAAGAATATTAGTCAAAACTAGTAAGGCTTCTTGGGATTCCTTTCCATTTATAATCTCAAAAGATAATTCAGAGTATATTTCCATCATTAATTAGAGAAAAAAAATTAAATTTTGCTATAAAACTTAAAGTACATGCACTTTCACCATGTATTACTGAGTCTAAAGACCACAATCAGCCTTTAATTTATGCATTTAAAAACTATGTTAAATGCTGTAGAGGTTATAAACCTCAGCACATCAAATTTAGTAAGAGCCTGGATTTAAAATGTCTGTCTCTCCTTAAGCCTGAACATCATGTTAGTCTGTAATCATCAAATTTTTCTTTTCCTACAGGGAACTTCATTCATCAATGCTGTAAATATGTAGCTATGCATTTCTTGATAACTTCATACTTTTTTGAGCAATAAGCCTTTTTTACCATCCCAGGAGTACAATGGATAAAAAGTAACTAATTTTGCTGCAGGTTTTCTGTAATTCATCATCTCAGCATATCAGCTTGACTGAAAGTGGAATTTATTTATCTTCTCTGATGTAGGGAAGTATTATTTCTTTCCACAAATAGCAAATGGAGGAATGGAGATTTAAAGTTTATCCAATCAAAAGTGTCACATTATTTTGATGTCTGCTTTGAGACCTTGTAGTTTTCTAAATTCTTCATATTAATTGCATATTTCATTTCTTCAGTGTGTTTTGGTGACTGTAGCTGTTGGAAGTGCATGGCCATTTAGGACTGTTTTCCAGGGATGCCCGTGTCTGGCACCACATGCAAAAGAGAATTGGCCCAGTGATTCATATAGCAAGTTGGTGGCAAGGATATAAACAAATGCTCCAAGGAAGCAAATTCCTCTCTGATCCAAGCGACCTCTTCTGCGCTATTGAAGTGTTGTTGAATCACATTTAGAAGCTTACCATTTTAGACAAAAATAAAGAAGATAACGAAAGAGACACTTAAGACGCAAATGTTGATTGCAGCCTGCAGCCTGAGCGTATGAATTTTATCCCAGGAGTTTCTTTTGAAGTGGAGTAGAGAAAGAATCCTTTTTCTGCATAGTCCAGTCTTCTAAGTAGGTAACAGGGATTTTAGATAAGTTGGGCAGACTGCCATGTAACTACAAAATAGCAAATTTTTATGCCTATCTTTAGGTAGGGGTGGAATTACTGAGCGTTTTAGTTTGACTAAAGGGCGGTAGTCTTTAAATATTAATGAAAGAATAATTCAAAATAGGGAGGCAAACAAAAAGTAGCATGAAATTCAGCATTTACAAGTTGATTTTGCTAAGGCTAAACTCTCTTTTGTTAAGTAGACTGGATTTTCTTTTTCCTGCAAAGTAAATCTAGATTTAATTTGGCCGATCTTCAGTCAAATAAGTAGCAACGGTAGTACATGAGAATTTGTTTAAATTGGTCAGGTTTAGACCACTTTCTCCTACAGAGCTCCTTGGTTACAGTGTCTTATAATGGTTAAATGCAAAGCTTAGTTTATATGATGACTGAATGTGTTTGTAAGATTTTTCTTGTTCTGTACAAATTAATATAAACATGACACAAACAGAAGAGAACAGACTTATTGGAACATTGGAAGAATATCCTTCTAGTTCTGCCTAATAACAGTATTGTCATTGGGGCAATAATAGCTGGGAAACATCACTGACATAGGTAAGAATATTATGTGAAAGAAAGTGAGTCCTCCTGGACAAGCAGAAAAGGTTAAGCAGTTACAATGCAGAATGCAAGTTTATGTATTTGATATCTAGAAAAATGTGGCAATAAATTTCTTCTATCAGCTGAAAATAGTGGAGAAGAGTGGGACTGAGAAGTACATGTTGATTGTGAGATAACGGCACACTGTCAATGTGACGTGGCTAAGAAAAAGAAACTTAAAAAATTAGGTTGTGGTAAGCCTTTTTTTTAAAGCCTTGGGAAATAGTCTCTGCTTCAGGTCACCGCTGTTTATTTTGTCCCAGAGTCTTGGCAGGAAAAAGCCCAACTCCAAACCCAAAACCAGACAGTTGGCAGTTATACTGAGCATGGTAGTTAAGTCCTCCTGGATCAGTATTTCCAAATTTCTTTCCAGGATCCCTTTAGAAGAGATACACTGTGCATCAGGAGTCTATGCACGCCAATGCCAGACAAATTTGTATCAGGAATGAGATGCAGAAGAATTAGAGTAATTGGCAGTTGAAATAACTTTTGTCAGAACTCCCAAGAAATGGCTATCTCCACTGAAAGTATGGTCCTTCTTCAGCAGCCATAAGAGCCAGACTGAGGATGCAGGAGGAAATTTTCATTTGTCCAGTCTACATCTATCATTGTTGAAACAGCTATTCCCTGTCTGTTCTGGGAAGAAAGCTGTGGAACAGATTCTGCAGACTGGTCAATTGATCCCTGCTGAGAGATGAGTGAGATTGTTTGGACTGTGTCGTAAAATGATCAAACGAGATGATACAAATTGATAAAGAGTCAGAAGTGACAACTGACTTCAGGTCTTCCTATACAGAACAATTTCTGTTGGAAGCAGGAAAGATTAGAGATGTGTTTCAGATATCACCTAAACCCAAAGGTTTGTGCAGCACCTGAGTGTAGTCCATCAACTGCCACTTACTAATGGTTATCCTACCTCCCCTTCCTTGTAGGGAGACTGGCAAGGTCTTTGACAGTGTGGTTATGGGACTTTTTCACTGCTATGTAAGAGGAGGTTTCAAAGCAAAATCCACTAGTGTTTCCCTTTCCTTCAAGAATGATCTTGAGTTTCTTGGTGGCAGCAGTGAAAAGTTTAATCCCTCCTAAAAAAGAAATCAATTTAGTCCGTGATGTTGGGAAGAAACTATGAGTACTCTTACCCACATTTAAGTTAAAGAAGTGTTTCATCCCAGACCTTCGGGGATTCAATCAAAATTGGATGATAAAAGGAATTTAACTGGTGACTCTCAGCTAGAGTATGGCAGGCATTTTCTATATGCTGTTTATATGCTTCCAGACAACTATTTAAAACATTAGAAATATTTGTGATTAAGGCAACAGCTTTTACAGTTAATGATGGTGTTATATTTGTCATTCTAAAAAGAGGTGATAATGTGATTCACTATATAGAATGGAAATCTCTGTGTTGGCTTTCTTGGATTTTTCGTTTGGAGAAGGACAGACTCTGGAAAGTGTCAGCACTATGCATTATGGAACTGAAAGAGTCAACTTAAAATCTGTAATTTGTCTCCCACAGAAGACATCAGTTTATTTCAAATTCAGTTTGGAATACAACTTCTCTGGCAAAAAGAGAAGCAGAAATTAAAAACCAGTAGTTGGATTGTGTGTGTGAGCAGAGTCTTACAGTTACAACTATATTTGTTTTTCACAAATCTCATTTGCATACCTGTTATACCAATGTCATAACATTTCTGTCAAACCGTATCTGTTTCTTGGAGAGACCAGTCTGGTAGTGGCAGCCCAGTCTCCATTTGTTAGTAGATTTTTAAACTTGCGAACAACCAGATATACCTGATACGGCCCAAGGAAGTGCAAACAGAACTCCTTGTCATACTGAGATTCCTTGTCCTGGAATTGTGATAAGCTAATAACACCCATAAATGTTCTGTTAGGGAGGAGTTGAGATAGCCAGGCTTTTCTCAGAGACTGGAGATCCAAAGGAAGGGTCCTTGCTGATGGACAGGCTACCAATGTTTTACCTTGATGAGCAAGCATGTAATGTGTTTCTTGCTACATGCTCTGCTGGGAACTTCAATTCTGAGAGTTAGCATTGGTTTGTTTTGAGCCATTATATATTTAGTTTAGAAGGAGAGCACAATGGCAGACTGATCTATGCTCAATTTTCATGTGTGGCTTTTGAATCACAGATCAGTGAATAAGGCTTGTAGTCCAAGAAAAACAGAAGATTACTCCCCAGGGTGGAAATTGCTTGTCTTCTGTTGCAGCATGGCAAAAGGATGACATTACCAAGAGTCCTAACGTCAGCCTAGTCACATGCAGTGTAGATCCCAGATAATTTTATGGAACAGTTTCTGCTGTAAGGACTTATTATCTGTGTTGCAGCAGCACCTAGTGGTTCAAATTAAGATCAGGAACGAACTTCCGTGGCACATGATCTCTGCTGGAAGAGCTCACATTGAAAATAGTTAGAATGGATGGAGTAGGGTGTGGGAAGTCGAGGCAGAGAGCAGGGAAATGGCTTACTAGTCACTACAGGAGAGCTGAGGTACAGCCAACAAAAGAAACCTAAGTCTCCATAAAGGGTCTAACTTCCTGTTTATATAGGAACGTGCTCTTTTCTAACAGCAGCTCTTGGTAGCTCTCTGCCTTTGGAAAAAGGATTTCTTGACGGTGAACATACCCATTTACTTCTAATCTTGGTTAGAAGTCTATAATCCTTACGCGTTGATTGGCTTTGAACAAATACTGCAGCCCAGCTACCTGTTGCCAAATGTTACCCTTTGAAATTCAGACCATATCATTAGGATTGCTCACTGCATCCCAGTGCATGATGCTTCTCTCACTTGGCTGCTCTAAAGATAGAGCTTCACAGGTATATATTGTACATTAGTATTCAAACTGCATTGACTTCTTGGGAGGGGATCTGTAAACAAGGTTTAGTTGAAATTTCCAGGCATATGAAGGACAAGAAAGTCATCGGGAGTAGTCAGCATGGATTCACCAAGGGGAAGTCATGCTTGACCAGTGATAAATTTCTATGATGAAATGAGTGGTTTGAAAACTGGTGGAACAGCCAGTGATCAGTGGCATGAAGTTTAGTTGGAGGCCAGTAATTAGCACTGTACCACAGGGGTCGCTACTGGGTCAAGTCCTGTTTAACATCTTCATTAATGATCTGGATGATGGGGCAGAGTACACCCTTGGCAAGTTTGCAGATGACACAAAACTGGGATGAGTGGCTGATACACGAAACATTCATGCTGCCATCCAGAGGGACCTCGATTGGAGAAAGGGGCACACAGGAACTTCGTGAAGTTCAACAAGGGGAAGTGCAAAGTCCTGCAGCTGGGGAGAAAAAACCCCAGGGCACCAAGACACGCTCAGGACCACCCATTTGGAAAGGAGCTTTGTCCTGGTGGACACCAAGTTGAAATGAGCCAGCAGTGTGCCCTTGTGACAAAGAAAGCTAATGGTATCCTGGGTTATATTGGGCAAAGTATTGCCAGCAGGTCAAGGGAGGTGATCCTTCCCCTCTACTCAACAATGGCGAAGCCACACCTTGTGTGCGTTCTCCAGTTCTGGGCTNCTTGTGTCCGTTCTCGAGTTCTGGGCTCCCCGGTACAAGGGACACATGGACACGTTGGAGAGAGTCCAACAAAGGGCCATGAAGTTGATTACAGGACTGGAGAGCTGGGACAGCATAGCCTGGAGAAGAGAAGGCTTAATGTATATAAATATCTGAAG
>VYZM01005798.1:0-20443 GCA_013398915.1 Dromas ardeola | reverse complement strand
TTATGCAAGGGTTTGAGTTGCCTGAGGATGTGGCTGATGGCCAGTATAGCATAATGAATGGTTGTAGATAAAGCTATTATAATTAATGACATCATGTCTAACATTGTCTTCAGATTGGGATCGTTTACAATACTGTATCTCTGCTCATGGTTTCTGGAGGGAGGAGCCTTTAATTCTGGGGAACACAAGAATGTCCTGATAGAATGCAGGAAAGCACATGCTGTCCCAGGCAGGAGATGCCATCTCACTTGAGGTGGCTGTTTCCCAAGGATGAGTACTTCTGTGGGGAAAACTGCTTATAGTAGTGCAGTTTTGATGCATGCCACGGGCAGAAGACAGATGATATACACCTATTTTGCCTGCCAGGAAAGGGGCTTGAATACATGTGGCATTTGGAGGAGAGAACATTATCTTCATTACCACAGGCTGGGAAGAACTCTGGTAATACAAGGGTGTAGGTTATGTTGAAAAATGTACTGTGGTTTTGCTGTAGTGTGAAAGCCCAAACTGATGTCTTCCCTGTGTGGCGGTGACTGAGATTGATTGGAGATGGTACCAGGCTTCTGTGAAGTAATGAGGGAAGGAAGCCGCTGCTTTTATGATGAGCCTTTCCTATGTGTAATTGCAAACGGAGAGGGGATGTGTTGTCTGAATGATAGATCTTGGCATTTCTTGTCTTGTATTTAATTACTGGAAAGTGAAGTAATAGACGTTTATGTGATGAATAGGTGTTACACGTTCAGGTAATTATAGCCTTAATAAAAATGACAAATGTAGTTATTGTGCTGTTTAATTTTAGGATGCTGAGAGTAATCCACTGTGTCGCCGGTTGCAGCTGAAGGATATCATTCCCACAGAGATGCAGAGGTTGACTAAGTACCCCCTTCTGCTGGATAACATTGCTAAGTACACAGGTAAAGCCTTTCCACTAGGGTTTGTGCATGCATCTCAGCAGGTTTTCTAGGCAAATGTGATTTCAAAACATGCGTTGAAGAATAGTTTAATTTTATGGGTCACTATCTGCTTTCATTGTGACCTTGCTGCTGTCTTCTGCACAGGACGGCAGGTTAAAAAATAAATAAATAAATCCAGTCTTTGTTTCTAAATTAAACGCATTTTCCTTCTTACTAAAAAAAAAAAAGGACATTCAATATGAAATAATTGAATGACATTCTGCATTGGGTTGTAGTGTATGTAGAGTGCAATATAATAATTTAAATATAGTTTTAAAAAGCTGGGGGAAGGGAATGCTAAAGTTTTGAAGGTAAACCAAACTATTCTGCTTATAAAAGTTACTGGCAAAACAACTTAATTTGCTATTAGTTTTAGAAGGAAACTAGTAGTTTAGTAGAAAACTAGTAGTCTAATACTAAATCAGTATTTGAAGGAAACGAGGAATTCCTGTCTCCACTCTCCAGTTCTTAGTCTGTCCTTACTTTTACACTATCATTGTTATTAATGGTTTTTAAGGATTATGACAACCAAACAAAAGTGAAGAAAATACTTTCTCTGAACCCTTATATTTCTGACTGTATAAGAGTATGTGATAATGTCAATACCTGGAATTACATTCAGAAGGAAAAAAAACAGAGCGGGTATCGTGTAACTCTTCCTTATTACATGCTCTTAGCAACCAAATCTTTAGGAACTTACTGTGAGGCAAGTTGCATTTGTGCTATTGTTTTGAATAGTCATTAGCAAGTGTGTTCTTTCTGTAATTTTCTAGATATATTTAACTCCTTTCTACAATCTTGAAGAACGAAGTAACTAGAAAGAATTCTATCACTAAAGATGGTACTCTATTTGTTTCAATAAATAGGTTTTCAATAATAAATATGCTCTGATAAACATATTTTTCTCTTGAATTCAGGACATTAAGATAGCTAAATCAAACTATTAAGAGAAAATACATTAAAGTGAATTCCAATTTCCACATAGATGCATTTGAGACAGAAAAAGAATAACATCTTCAATAACAGAATTCCCTAATCGTCCATTACTAACATAAAAATGTGAAGAATGAAGAATCTAATAAAAACGTATCGAGTTATGCCATTGCTTAAATAAGCTTGGGTAGACACAGAACATACTTCTGAGCAAGGAAGCAAAAAAGGAAGGTTTGATAGAATCTAAGCAAAAATCATGTAGTGTGAAGGCTTATGGCAAATCAACGTGTTTCTTTAAGAAGAGAACAAAGAGCAGATAATACAGAACAAATTGATTTTTTTAAGGTCAAGGTTTTCTTGTTATTGACCAGGGGTGTGTTTTTGTTTTGTTTTGTTTTTAATCAATCCTCTGTACTATTTGTTCCAAATTGCCAATATCTGGGAAAAATGTGTGCTCAGAGTGCAATCTGACCTACGCCCCTAAGGTCTGGTATAAAACAAGCTTCATGTAAAAATCTTGGATGTTATCAATATAATGTCAACTAAGAATCTGAAGGAGATTGAACTTGGAAAGAAATACTTTCCTACACGATAAACACCAATAGAATCTTGATCTTCCTCATCTGTTTAATCTCTAAAGCACTACAGAATGTTTCTGTGTTCTTGCAGAGGGTGGAGTTTAGCTAGGATGTGTTACACTGAAAGGTAGTACCAGCAGAACAGTTGAAAATACGATTAATAATACCACGAAATGCCTTTTCGCGTTTGCTAGTGAATACCTGCTGCAATGTAATTTTATTACTCATAAAAATATATTGCATTTATCTAATCATAATTAGGAAAGCATGTGATACTCCATTATCTTTGATGTACTTGTTTATTTGCCTGTAACTAAATTCTTCATGTGGCTTGTGGTAGTGTGAATTGATGGGGTTCACCGCTGTCTATCTGCATATGATTACGTCACATTGGCTGGAAAGATAACTCTTCTTTGCTCTTGCTGTAATAAAAGACTGGTTTTATAATCAGGCTGCATAAATGTAACCAGAGATACTTTTTTTTTTCCAAGCTGTTAAAATAAATACAGGTAAATCTGGATGGAAAAAGTTATTGTGTAACTTTTTTTTTTACATATATTTTGCATTATGTTTCTTTGTCTGTTTCTCTCTCTTCCAAAATAAATAAATAAAAAGGATTGTGAGAAATGCAGAAGCCAATAGTCAGTTGCTGAATCCTGGACTTTGGCTAGCTGGCTGTGCGTGATCTTAAGTATCTGCCCCGAGACTCTCTTTGTACCACAGTGGAGTCCTATTAAACTTTTTAGACTTCTCAGATTGATGTTTGTGGAGTGAATAGTTGTCACAAGCCCCTCAAAAAAGGGAGAGTAACAAGTGCTGTGCTGTGTATGGTGGTCATCAGAGGCCGGAGTCTTGTGCGGGGCAGAATGAATTCTGTCCTGTCACAAATCTACTTTTGCCACTTCACCTTTGAAATGCAGTGCTTTTGTTGATAGAGTATTCTGAGAATTTACGTTCTCTTTCTCAAACTTGAGGTCAGCAAACTGCACGAGATTTCTGACTTTTTCAACCCTTATAGGAAAGCATTATTACATTTCCATTTTCTCTTGCAGAACTGCCTGAAGAGAAAGAGAAAGTGAAGAAAGCAGCAGATCATTGTCGTCAGATCCTTAACCATGTGAACCAGGCTGTCAAAGAGTCTGAGAACAAGCAGGTAGGAGGTGAACGGAGTGAGCATCAAGGCTTGGGGAGAAGAGAGTTGCAGGGCAGCAAGCTGTTTAGGACACCTGGAGTCTCTGTACTAGTGACTTCGTGTTGTGCTTAAGCATGTTTTGTGGCACAAGTATTCCTGTAAGTAGAGGAATCCCAGGCATTTGGGAATGTGTGGAAGTATTCGTGACTGCCTGCACTCTGATGCTAGTGAGTTTTGCTAATCAAAATCACCATCTTCATTGCATTTTCTGCAGCATTTGGAAGATTATCAGCGTCGTCTTGACCTGTCCTACTTGAAGCAGTCTGAGGATCCCATGATGGATGAGTTCAGGGTAAGTGACAACATTGAAGCAAGCTCTATGTAAATTGTGATTGCAACCCTGTTGTTCAGTTTGTGGCTCTTTCTGCTGCAGTCTTCTGATGTACAATCAAATGGTCTTTCGAGATAAATATTTCTATACAAAAATTAAAACCATTAGTCTCAGAAATTTGAGTTTTCCTAAGGATGTCTGGGGATGTAACAACTTGATTCTGCACATTGAAGTGTTGATGAAGCTTGTAAGTTCTGTGAAACAAATTTTAATGGTCTGCAAGCTAATGCACATCTGTATCACGTGAGAGAGAGCTGGTGGATGATTCATCTTATTATGGCTATATGTCTCACATGATCACATGTCCTAGGTGTGCTGTTGGAACCGGGGAGGCCTCGGAGAGCCATGAGGGGTAGCGATTCAGTTGGCTTTAAAAGAAGAGCTTGTACGCAGGCTGATTTGTGTAGGAGATCCACAGATGTAGCCAGATAGTCTAAGTTCAGTGCAAAAAGTACTGTGCTTCAGGGCCCTGTAAATTCTTGCAGCTATGTTAGTGAAGCTGGTTATTTGCTGTCAGTATCCTTGCAGCAGGACTAACTTTATGAAATTTTCATGTTTCAAGTGAATGATGAGCACCAATAGGCACTTGCAACTTGAAACAGATCTTTTCATTTTTCTTTCACGCATGTTCCAAATAGGTAGCTTGCACACAAGGACTCTTCTCCCTTAGCTTCTGCATCTTTTCCTCATGATTTGGTACTTTATCCCCAGTTCCTAATTTTTGCCACTGTCTATTCCTGTGTCTTGTATAGATTCTCTGTTGCTTATTTATCACTCCGCTACGTTCTCCAAAGTCAAAAGAAATCTTTATATGAAGACTCCTCTATAAAACTGTATCATTTAGCCTTCCACAAATAAACTTGCCCGCATTTAGTTAGGAAATGAAGAACTTACTGGCAGTTACGAAATCTTGCTGTCATTGATTGTAGACTCTGTGAGTTGGAAGGAATGACTTGTGAAAATTGTCACTTCTGCTTGCCGGCAGCTCTAAATGTCGCAAGCACTGAAATGACTGAAGAATCTATTGACATTATAAAGTCCATCAGATCACTGGAATGATTTGTATATCAGTATATCATTTGTAGGCACACTTGACTTGCAAATCAAGTGCTGAAGCATTAACCAGTTGTAATACTAGAACCGCAAACTTTATATGGGATATTGGAAAAACTCCTCCTAGAAATCAGATGACATCCTAATGTCTTAGTAGCTTGATTTAGGAGGAAAATTCTCTACCTTGTGAACCCTAGCATCCACAAAAGAGCGGCAAAAGAGGAAGAGTGATAACAAACACCTCTCACAAGATTTTACGAGGATACACTACTCCTGCTTCACGTTTCTTTTTCCAGACTGGGTTTAGCTGCTCATCTCAAAACTGGAGTGCCTATCCCAGCCTTCCTTCTGACATTCCCATGCTTTACCATTACTTGCTTCCACAGAGATTTCATAGTGCTACTTTTTTTCTTTCCCCTGGTGACAGAACTTGGATCTAACAAAGAGAAAAATGCTTCATGAAGGACCTCTAACTTGGAAGGTTAATCGTGACAAAACTATCGGTGAGTCCCGTTCTGTCAGCTGACTTAGTTGGGTTTGTGTGTGTTTGCTGAGAAGGACAAAAAGAGAAAGCAGTTCTGCAGTTTGCAATTATGATTCTCACTGCCACCTATAATGCTGCCTGTGTGTTTCTCAGAGCTGATTAAATTATTCTTGTCAATTCTGAAATGTGCTGGAGTATCATTAAGGCCATGCAGGGACACAGCAGTCAGTCATGAGATGATCTGATTCCATCTGTAGCTTTCTGCTGTAGTTTTGATGGGGAAGATTTGCAAGCTTTGTCTAGAATGGCATAGCACTGATTACTGCCTCTGCATGAGTAATCAAAAATGCAGCCTTTTTCTTTCTGCAGGGGTGTGATACCAAACTATGAAGCTTTAACTCATTCTACATTCTTTTGCACTCTGTGCAGATCTCTACACCCTGCTTCTGGAGGACATTCTGGTGCTGTTGCAGAAACAAGATGATAAACTGGTACTGAAGTGTCACAGTAAAATCTTGGCATCGACAGCGGATAGTAAACACACCTTCAGTCCTATCATCAAATTGAACACTGTTCTGGTTCGTCAGGTGGCAACAGGTCAGCGTAACCAATTGAAAAAGCAAAAGAGGAAGCCAAAAATTAAGTTTAGATCAGTTGAGGATAGATGTTTTTGTCTAGAGCTCCAGAGTAGAACATGGAAAAATGCGTAGGCTTAATTCTTGGTTGTCCAACATCTTGCTTTGTATGTATGAGCTGTTTAACTTCTTTGCATCAGTAATAAGCATGGCGTGAGTTTTAAATAGACTTCTAAATTAAAAGTACTCTGATTGTGCTAGATGAAAGGTACTCTAGAAATTATTAGGAGCAAAAAGAGGAGAAATAAATCTGTTTCAAAATGGTTTGTGCAGTAATGGCTCTTCTCTTTCAGGACTGACAGACAAATTTCCTTTGGGAATTTGGGGATAGGGATAGGCATAGGGAAAGATCAATGTTGGTATAGTATAGCGTTGGAGGGTTATCTCATTAACTCTTCTTTCATTCCTTCTCGTTGGGGTTATGCCCAATTTTACAAATTTTCTGAAAGCTATGTGGGACAAGACATCTAGTTAAATTCTTCTCTCCCTGTGTTGCTTCAGATAACAAGGCTTTCTTCGTCATCTCCATGTCAGAAAATGGAGCTCATATTTATGAACTGGTGGCACAGACTGTTTCAGAAAAGAATGTGTAAGTAATTGGTTCAGCTCTGTCTGCTGCTTGATTTGTTGTACTTGAGAGATCTTTTACATCTGCTTGCCTGTAGTGACTGTGCAGGTGTCCATGAATTGCCTGAGTTCCTTCTCTAAGCTTAGCTGAAAACATAGCTCTGTTGGTCTGTGTAGGAAGTATCCAAGGATAGTCTTTCCCAACTTACAAAGATCAGGGGGACGGTGTATGTGCATGTGTTAGTGAGCATGTATGTGTATGTGTGTATGTATATATACACACATATGTATTAACCGCCCCCTTCCCATACGTACACTTAATCTTCTATTGTTGTTGCTTGCTGTCTGGCTCACTCCGGCCCCTTTTCTGACCTCAAAAATGCTTTTATTTACCCTTGCTGCCAGATAAGTAGCTGAAGTAATTCTCCATCGTGCGGAACCAGTTAGCTTTGCAGACTTTGATACTAGCATCCTAAGCACCCCAGTGCATGAATTTGATTCCCTAGATGAACACTTTTTTTCTTTTTGGTAGAAATGCTTTTCTTTTAAAGTACAAGCAGAGCATAGACTTATTTGTATGTTACATAGCAACTGTTCCAGTGTGTCATATATGAAACTCTTCAGTCGTACATGATATGTTACTTAATGGTTTCATATATATTTATATATAAAATAACTACTTCACCTGACAACTCCTGCTAAGGTTCTGTCATTCATTTCCTTCTGAAGAGTATCCTCGTGAGGTGAGCATTGTGCTTCATTTGTGGCTGCAAGGTATTACTGTGGAATTGAATAGAACAGAATTAAAAAGAAAAAAATGATATTTCTGTTAATAAGAAAAGCAGTAATAATATTAGTTGGATTTAAGAGGTGTTAAATAGAGAAGTGTTCATTATGCTTCACGTCTTGCATGTTTTTATTTGATGTTTCTACTGCAGATGGCAGGACCTTATAGCTCAGATGGCAGGAACTGTAAAAATGGGGAGTACCAGAAGAGTGATTCCATTACCACAGTCAGGACCTGGCGAGTAAGTAAAAGTAGCTGGAGGAAGAAGGGCTGGTTTTTCGTTTTCCAGTACCCCTTCTTCTGCTCAAAGATTGCCAGCCAAAGCATTGATTCTCATGCAGCAATTCAGATATATGTGACTAAAAGAATGTGTTCGTTCTTTCCTTCCCGCAGAGAAGAGCGTGAAGAAGAGGAGCAGCAGAAGCTCAAAGAGCAGCATGACATTCCTGCCAGTAGTCTACAAAGTCCAGGTAAAACGGTGGTGCAGGTAAAGGGTATCAGTAGATTTGCTACATGGAGTGCAAATGTGCCAAGCCATATTCCTTGTGGCTTGGGGATCTTCCGGTAGCTGTGACATTTTTCTGGAAAGGAATAATTTCTTTACAAGTCATGTAGAGAAGTGATACTGAACCTCTTGGAAACATACCTCTTACTATTTCCATCTGGTTTATAAATTGCTGGGAAAGATTCTTTTTTCCCCTGTAAAGAATTGGCCTTTTACCAAGCCCATGCTCAAGAACTGTATATTTTTTAGTGTTTTCAGAGGTTTCTGTGTGAAGCAGAATTTTCTGCATTTTATCATCACATTTCACGTAGTTGTTTAACCTGGATATATGATTTCTGTTTTCTAGATAAAGATTTGGGCCTCGAGTCTCCCTTAATACTGAATGCTCAGTCTTCTTCACCCATCATGTCTGAAAAGTCCAAGGTAGAAAGTCTTCTTGTGTCAGAAAGACAGTTTGATAAAGTGCAGCAGGCAGACCTGACACTGAAAGATTCTTCTGCACGCTATGAACACACAACCACCGGTTTGCCTCCAGTATCAGAAGGACAGTGGGCACTGGACGCATTAAGGAACTGTGAGTATCTGTGGGCAGTATCTTATGGGATGTGATTTAGAGATGGAAATGCTTAGGTCAACCATCTAAATCAATGAGCTAAAATAAAATCTAAAGCCCATTTCTATTAAATACCTATTCTCTCTGTGCTGTAGATTAAAGCATAGCAAACCAAAACATGAATCCATTTATGCTTCTCCTTCTTATAGGATTCAAAGTGCTTTTCTAATTCTGAATGCTGTGCAAGTGTTCTTGGTACTTGTTTTCAAAGAGCAGTGATAAGTTAATCTTAGTCTGCGGGGTATGTAAAGATAGTATTAGTGACCTAGCTTCTCATGACTATTCAGACTTAAAAGAGCAGCCCTCTAACAGCAGCAGTGGGTCACTCACATTTTGACAAGAGCCTTCCACTTAGATGAGTGACTGTTCTGTTGTATGAAATCATAGCTTATCTTGGGTGGTACATGAGCATTATATGGTGAGAATGAACAGTGTTCTTATGCTCTTGACAGTATCATATTTTTGTTTTGAACAATGTGTCCTTATTATGAAGTGTTTGGTTGGGATAATTTGAGAGCTAAAGGAATGTGGGTTGAAGTTCAAACAAGCATAAATTTGCATGAAATTTTAGGGAAAACGTGTCTTCAAATTTTTTGATCTGTCATTTCAAAGTTGAGTGGAATATTCTCAATATACTTGTTTCTTAGGTGGGAATCCCCTATTATGGCCATAGTTTTTAGTTCATTTGACAACATGGGTAGAACCTGGGCACTCACCTGTACTCCAGCTCACTTGCTGGATAATTTTACTAGATTATTTCTCTGTTTTATCCCTGCTTTTCCTGCCAAGAGCAATAAGAGGGCTGGCTGCTATGAGATACACCTTTTTGAAAGGGTGGTCTTTATGTCTAGTTTAATCGCTGTTAGGGAGGTTATGGTCTGTGAAGCCTTGTGAACCTTATCTCTGCTTGCAGTGGGCTTGCTGAAACAATTGTTGGTACAGCAACTTGGCTTTTCTGAGAAGGGGACCCTTGAAGGCCGGCAGCGCTTTCCTAGGTTTAGAACCGTTTCTCAAGAAGCCCAAACGGAGAGTGGAAGTGAGCCTGGACTACAGCACTCTGACAATAACAAATTTCACCAGCTTGGAACAGACAGAACGCTTCCGAGAACCGGAACTAATGAGTCCACAGCTAGTTATGGCATCCGGACTTCAGCTGAATCGCCACCTTCGGGGGATGCCATGCAGCTGGTTGTGAGAGACCCCAGATCAAGTAGTAACTTAGCAATAGACCGCATGAGTATGAATCTGGAGATCTCAACTGCAGAGCTGGAAGGGGTGGGTGCTGATGATAATGGGGAGCATTTTTTTGATGCTCGAGAAGCTCACAGTGATGAAAATCCATCTGAAAGTGAACTAATGGAAAGGAAGGAGGAAGAGGATGTGCAAATACGGATCTCAGGTGAGCATATTTCATTCACTCATTGGATGATAGTCCATCCAGATTCAGTCATCCAGATTCAGTATTAGAGACTTAAATAGAAGATACTGAAGAAAATCACAGTATGTTTTCATCTCTTGCTCATATGGTATAGGACGTTTAAAGTTAACTCTCAGACCCTGACAGTCATTTTTAGCCCTGAAAAGGCCTTTGCAAACATGTACCTAATGAATTCTCTATTTTATGAAAGGAGAAGCTGAAATACTGTGGGGTTAATACACTGTGACAAACTGTAATTACAGAGGCAGGGGCACAATGCAAGCCCTTGATTGCGGTTGGCACTGGACCACTTTATCTCTCAACTGACTGTTGGGACCTGTAGGGAAAACATTTTCCCTGAAGCTAAAGCACTTCCTTAGCCTGTGCGCACCGAGCCCCCGTGACTCATGCTATTTTGTAGATACTGTGTTGGCTTCTCCTGATCAAGCTTCAGAAAAGAAACTTACAGTTTAGCTTTGCACTGTTAATTGTCTCCTGTGACCTTACTCCAGTCTGAAACTCTTAAAGGCTTATTATTTTTTTTATTTCCATTATTATTACTACATATGCTATATTTGGCAGTTACCTGAGCAGCATCTCAAAGCATAGCTATTCTAGCCTTCAAGAAGGTTGTAGAGCTGTTAACCCAGCAGAAAACTAGCTCTAAGACAGCAGCCGTGAGCACTTTCATGGGACTTTGCGCACTTGGTGTTGGGAAAGTCCTGTGATTTTGATCAGTTGACATGGTGACACTTCACTAAATTTAGCACACAAGTTGAGGTTTATCTCATGCATGTTGCAGTAGAAGTAGCTACTAGTAGGTAGATTCTATGTGACTATTAATCTTGAAATCTTTTATTCATAAATACGCTTTTATTTAAAATTGGATTCTATCAGTGGATTCTATCTATAAGCCAATTTGTGACTGTCTGAATGCTGTCTTCCAATTACATATTGAAAATCATTTTTCTTTCCCAGAATTACTGAGACATTTCAAATTATTAAAACTGCACCAACAACTTGAAGCATCTAATTTATTTGTCACCTCTTACGCTGTTTTCCTTCTTAACTGTGCAGGGACATCAGAATTAGGTTGACCTGTTTTTAGTCAATTCTGACTCCACATGCTAGCTTTGCTGTAATTATTTAATATAATCCTATTGCTAGGTGCAGGTTGTGAAAGCATTTCTATCTATTATTTCTTTATCTTTTAACATATCATCAGCAAGCTAAATTTTAAAGCTAACCCATCTAAAAGCATCCTCAGTACCGTAGCTAGTTAGTGGAGGTTGGAAATCTAGCAGTCTGATTTGTCAGGTACCATTATTGCAAGCGCAGGATTTTCAGATGTTATAATAGAAACACAGATTTTGGAAAACAGGAAGGTAGGTGATTTAGCTCATCTAATCATGTGATTCTCAAACTGCAGTCCAAAAACTAGCCATGAGCTCTGAAGCCCAATTCAGAACCAAACTAGTCTGGTCTGATATAATCACTGTTCTGCGTAGTGTTCATAAATGCTTTTTCTTATCCGTTTTAAAATATCTCAGGAGATGGACCTCTCACCACTTATCTTTCTTAAAGTCTGCTTAAACTATCTACAGTCCAGTGGTTCTTGGTGATTATTGAGCTGGAGGTGTTAGTAAAAAGCTGTTCTCTTAACAGGAAATTATTTGATCCTTGATGGATATGGAACAGTGCAGGAGAGCTCCACAGATGAGGAGGTATCGTCTCTAGTTCTCCAGTGCACTGCAGGTGGCCGCACCTCTTTGGACTCTGCACAGCAGCAGCCACTTTCCCCACGGGACACCCAGTCAGATGGAGGAAGCTCCCCGTTTGCTGAGGAGATGATGGCCGCACGCTGGGCGGTAGTGGAAGAGTCCTGCTCATTTGTAGCAAGCCCTCACTTCTCTATAGAGTCACGTGTGCAGATGATGCAATATATTCAGAAGATAGAGGATGACCTTGAAAAGTTAAAGGTATAGTATATTTCTATTTGCAGTATCAGGGCTTTCATATTCCTTAGGTTTCGTCTTAGAAAAGACCCTGAACATAATTTTGAACCGGAAGAAAGGCAGCCGTGCTTTTTTTGTCTTTGGCTCTTATCGCTGGAAGCTTTTGAAGCAGAAACTTGGTGCTGTTTTGCTTGCATTAAGTTGTGGGTTACAAAAGGCAAGTAGTTCTGCCAGAGCTAGTGGGTACGTATGTTGCTTTGATTTGAATTTGGAGAGATTCCTGAGGGATAGTACAAAATTGATGCAAGTCTGCAACAGTGGAGTTTTGAAGGGGCCACTGGCCTAAGGAATATGAATTTCTGACATAAAAAGACTTATCAAATCTGTTGCATACCACTGCTAATGTCAAATGAAGGTGCTAAGTTGCAGCAGACCAGTATCAAGCTTTTTAGCCTCACTGTACTCAAAATGATTTTTTTGTATGTGATGGGGATTCCCTACGCATAATAGCGATTGCTGTAGAAGGTTTATAGCATCTTGATGTATGACACATACCAACATGTTAGGTCAGTAGCCAGCCTTTAATTTCACTGAAATCTGAAAAGAAAGTGGAATATTGCATGCAAATGTGAGGCCTGATAAAGATGCTGATAAAGGAGTTGAGATCCATCGTGGGTCACTGTGCAACACAGGTGATTCCAGTCCACTCACCTGTAGTGAAACTTCTCTTTTCCCATTTGATGCCCCCTTTGTTCAGTTGGTAAATAGAGAAAGAGCCACTTGAGTTTTGGGGTTGTTTTTGTTTTTTAGGAGGTTGAGGAAGACTACACCATTCTCCGACGCCAAGGGCTGGCTGGATCAGCCTCCATGGGAGAGCACTCAGGTACACAACCAGACTGTCTATAATCGGTAGCATATACCACGTTAGCGTCAGACGTTAAACAAAGAGCACAAAGTCAATTATTAATGTTCCTCACACACACAAAAAAGGTTTCACCTCCTTCAGCAGCTCTCACAAGGCTGAGACCACGCTGATTCCAGAAAAGGTCAGTTGAATCCATTGAGACTCACACGTGCAGAGAAGCTTGTTCCTTCCTCTGAAAAGGTTGTTTGCAACTTATCTCACCTTTACCTGCCAAAGACCTACATCTCGGGATTTACCACTTTTCTTTCAAAGAAGGCTAGATTGATGTAAAGTCCCAAAGGAAGATTTTTGAACGTGTAAAATGATTACAATCTTCTTTCCTTTCTCTGAGGTGTCTCTGATGCTGTGTAAAGTGGTTGCCATGGGTCCTTTAAATTGGCCTTAGGCATCCTAGAGATGTAATTGCTGGAATTACTAACAAAGGTCTTAAGGTTAAATGGGTGTGCTGTCTCTCACGTAACACGCACTCTCTGCTAGTGATAGCGTTCAGAAATGATAGGCATTCATCTCTCATTGTACCCTCTCTCACCAACTTTTTTTTTCCTTTTTTTTCCCTCCTTCAGACAAAAGCTAGTCATGTTTCCAGGAGCGGCTGAAGATTGGATGAAGAGTATCAGGACATAGCACCCGCTGTCTTCCTTGTGGACTCTGAGACAAGAGGGTTTGGTCCATCCAAATGTGAACCATACTCTAGCAAAGTGGGCATGGGGTGCTTTTCCTGTGGGGCATCTGCACTATCTCATCAGTGAGGGAGTCTGTTCTATTCTGCTCCTCTCCTTGCTACCAGAAATTCATTTTTCAGAAAAGAAAAACCAAACCAAATGTACAGAGCTTTGGGTGTAGGATATAAAAATGTATTTAGACATTTAAAAAAAAAAAATCAATGTATTTATTTGACTTCATTCCGTGTATCAGAAGCACATTTTAATTTTTTAATCTGCCTTTTTTGTTCTATTTTAATTGGGTAGTGACAGTTCTAGCCCTCTGCATATAGTACACCCTGCCTGCCACTGCTCCTGAACCAAAGGTCAGGTCTGAGGGGAGAGGGTGTGCCTATGTGCAAGTGTACCTTTACTTCACTGGACTGGACTCTGCACTCCCTGCTGGCAATCAAACTGCCACGCGAAGAGCTACTTATGAAGGTGTTAGGATGACTTGTGGCTGGAACTATCTGTATTCAACAATTGCATGGGAACTCCTCATGTCACCACATGTGTAACAAGAATTTTCCATGCGCTAAATAGCCAGGCACTTCAGATGGGCAAATTTTCTTTTTCCCCTCTCCCATTAGGGGTCTCCTTTGTTGACATGCAAGATTAGACTGGGAGAGGAGGAAGATAGGTTTAATTTTTTCTTGACTTTGTTGGCTTTGATCATTGTCTCCTTTGTAAAGTGATAAAAATACTTGGACCTGCAGCACTTTTGTAACTCTTCTCTGGATCAAAAAGAAAAAATGCAAACCCAGAAGTGTTTCAAAGATGTGGGGCGGATCTGCCCCTGATTCACTACTGAATGAATAAGGGCTGCCATTTGAGTTAGCCACAGGTACTGCTGATTATAGGGCCAGTAAGTTTTAGTACCTGAAAGTATATCTTGCTGAGGGCTTGGGGTGGGTTTTGGGGGTTTTTTGGGGGGGTAGGGTTGTGTTGGGTTTTGGTTTGTTGGGTTTTTTTTTAAACTGATTTGTGCCAATGTGTTCTCACTGAAACAGAGACGTGCAAAACAAAGAAGGCTGAAACAGCTCTCTAGTACTTCCTCAGGCCTGATCTAATGGGTTTTGCTGTTGGAATTCCTTCCCGTCTGGGAACAAGATGGTAACTAGCAGGCTACAGCAGAGCTAACGCTGGACAGCCTAAGCTGGCTGTGCCTCTGCTCTGAAGCTGGTCCTAGGACAGGCTTTTCCTGCTTGGCATAGGGTGGTTCAAGCTGTCCCCAGTATCACAGACACCGTGAATACAACTGCTAGTGCAAAGTGTGTAAGGTGGTCTTTTTTTGCACCCTCTTCCCAAGTTTTAAACTATTTAATGAACCCAAACTGAACTGCATGCCAAACCTGTAAATCCCATTAATACGCCAGAACTGCTATAGCATTGTTTGCATCACTGCATGCATCAGAAGTGCTGAGAATCTGTCTTTGGTCAGCTTAAAAATCATACTCCCTGCTCTTTTAAAACAAATGTTTTCTCTTTAATTGCTGGCAAGAAATCAGATCTGTCCTTTGCTCATGTAGGAAAAAAAACAGTTCTTGTTCCTCCCGTTAGAAATGTGCAAGGGATAAGTTCATGTAAAGATTGACATAGGTTGAGCAGAGATGATTTTGGCCTGATGTGAAAGTTGGAGCCATGAGCCCTTACAGAGTAGGGGGTACAGTAGTTGCTCTTGTTTTAAGAGCCGATTGCACAAAATATCATTTGTCACCAGCGGAGCATTACACTGCCAACACAAGCCAAAGTGTTCTCTTCCAGGCTGGCAGGAGCTTCCTCTTGGGACCCACTAAGGCCTGTCCTGTTGCATCTGTATGAGTATACTGTCAGTATTAGCTTCTTACTTCCAGTTTTACATGGGTGGGATCTCCCCTCCTCACCTTCAGCCAGACGGTTCCTTTGGTTATAAACATCTAGACTTCCTCTGATAAGCCCCCAAACTAGAACACTGCCTCATGCTGATGTGGCATCTTTTACCTGATCCTGCCGGAAAGAGAACTGGGCTACAGCCAGACTTGGTGTTTAAGGCCCTTCTTCCCTTAAATAAAAGGACCTTTGTTCTCCCCACCCAATCCCCTTCATCAGTTGGCATGTTGCTTGCCTGGGTCAGCACAGTCCAGGAACACGAGCGGTTATCATGACCATTGCTGTCTAAAAGCTTTCCAGCAGGCTTCCATGGTTGATTGAAAATTACCACTGAACTCTGTATTAGAGAGAGCTTAGTCTGGCTTTTCAAGAGTATGCCGGAAGACCAGGAAAGACGGGACCTGTGGAGGCCTGGTTGCTTAATGCTCTTTCCTTGTGACTGAAGACAAACTCCTTGGTTCTCTGGTTTTCTCCAAGTTGCATTAATTTCAAGATTCATGGTGAGCAACATACTGCAGGAGAAGCATGTAGCTGTTCAGATGGGCCATGGGGGAGCCGTCTGCCCCTGCTGCCTCTGACGTTTTCACATTTGCATAAGCATTTTGTAACATCATCTCTAATAGATGTAGCAGCAATGAAAAAACTGGGAATACAGAGTATTTATGTTGCCGTGTCATCCTTACATTTCTGCCTGTGGAGCTGCTGGAGTGGAATTTTCCCCACTGTCCCATAATGCTACCTTCGACGTAATCCACTGGGAGGTCAGGTGCAGTTCTGTCCCTGTCACATCTCAAGATGTATAAGGGGAAGACCCACGCTTTGTACCAGGCTAATGAGGATGGCAGAGAAGCCTTTGCGCTGGATGAAAGGAACGGTCTCCAGAGCAGGAGATTGCAGGGAGCTTTAAGGGATGTTAGAGAAGACCAACCCATTTGAACCCAGTTTTATGGGCAATACTAATGACACACTGTGCTCTGTCCTGTTTGGTTTTTGTTTGAGCTGGCCTTCTTATGCTACATTGATCATCCTCACAAATAGGGCATTACTCCTCTAGAAAAATAATGGTGGGGTCAGGGATCCATTATCTTCTGAGAGCAGTAACCTGAAATAACAGGGGATTCCTTTTTCCTCTCTAGCACATCTACTGTATGGCAGACCTCAGGCCACGTCTCGCTGCGTGGAAGGAGCTGGAACTCAAATGCACTATTCAGGATTCTCACTTCCCCCCCCCCTTAAGCCATAAGATCACCCTTTTTTACCAGTTTCCAGTGTAAGGAAGCATTTTAATTTTCCCCTGGTTGGTGACTGATTGTACATTCCCTTATTCAAACTGGATAGCGGAGCAGGACAATGTTCTCTGGTTTGTTTGCCCCAGCCCCTCCTCCCCAGTGTTTTGTTGAGGTTTGTTTATTGTTTTTTTTTTTCCCCTCAAATACAAGATGAGCAAGGGTTTCTTATCTTGGGAGCAAAGATGTAGTGTAGCAAGCATTCTTTCATATCCTCCTGAGCAGTGATTTCTTTTCTGCTGTTACGGGATATAGTTCACGGACAAGCAAAAAAGTCAGATGGGTACTTTCTGGAAAGGGGAATTTCCTTCTTCTGTAGAAGGGTAGAAGAGCAAATGCTAAGCTGGTGTTTGATCACTCTGGTTTCTTGAACACGCCTTGACTGTAAGGAGGGGAGATTTCTTTAACATCCTATAGGTGGGATCAGAAAGATGGATGAGGAATGTAAACCTCAAGAGCTAAGAAGTCTAGATGGTTTTGGTCAGCTTTCAGACAGCACTCTGCCTATTTCCAGTCTTTTCATAAAACTTAGATATTCTGATTTATAGATACTGTCCCTGTTACTAGAAGGGGGGGTCTGATGCTCCAGCAGCTGACCCTTGATTATAATCTCAGTGCTTGATGGTATCTGGTATTGTTTTCTCCTTCTGTTCCCCAAAGAAATCCCTTCATTCCTTCCCCGTCCCCCAAAGGTGCCAACTGACAAGCAGATGTACTGCAAAAGGGATACTGCAGCCAAAACACTGCTGTTTTATTTTGAATTAAGTCTTGTGGAGCTCTCTTCATACTAGAATATTTTTATTTTCTTTGTACAACATACAATCATGTACTCTTAACAGAGATTTACTTTAAAGAGAAGAAAAAAATCTGGAAGTATTCTTTAAAAAAATACACAAAAATCTTTATTAATAATCCTGTATTTTTACTGATCATGTTTGAATGTCTAAAAAGACTTTATTGTTCTAATTATCCAGATGTATGTTTGTAAAATAGCTCTTTTATGACTTAGCTGATAAGGTTGTATGTTTCTGGAATTAAATATTGGTCACTTAAAAAAAAAAAATCTGTTTTCAGGATCTGGGAAATAGAAAATTTAAGCGTTTCAAATATCATTAAATAAGCTTAAAGGAAATAAGTTTTGTCTGCTGGATTTTTTTGGAGATTGTTTTGCTGTAATGCCTGGAGCGTTTGGCAGGACAAACCGTCTTGATCGGCAAAGGACGCTTTCATTTGGTACAAATGACCTTTCAGAATCTGTTGCTGTTGCGAATGTGGGACCCCCAGTTCTCCCAGTTAACACAATTCTTATTGATCAGCCGCTGTTCCTTGAGGAGGGAGCGCGAGCCTCCTGTGCCGAGCTCCCCTGTGGGCACTGCCTGCGCCCAGCTGAGGAGTGAAATGAGCCAAAATGCTGCTTTCCTTGTCTGGTCGAGGTAAAAGGGTCCTGTGCTTCCAAACACTGACTGTTTCCCCTCCTGCTCTGCTGTCTCCTGCTAGTTTCAGAGGAAATGCTGGGGCCACTTGAGCAACTTGGGTTCAAGTTCCTGAGTTCACTCTAACCATCCGTATCACATCCCCCTGCTAACCTCCTGAATAAACAGCGCAAGAAATGGATGTTTCTGGACTGGGCAGTCTCTGCTTAAAGAGCTGCCTCTAGCAGTGTATCTCATTTTGTGTGTTTGCTCCAAAGGAGATCCAAGAGGATCCTTTAAAAAAGAAAAACACCCACAGGAAGAAAAAGCCACACAAAAACCTACTGAATCTCAAGAAATTTTAATCGAGTCTTAAAAATTCTGACATTTGAAGGCACCATGTTCAGACTTTCACAAATGCTTAAGCACCCTGACTGAATTCCTGCTGGTCAGAGCGAGTTAGTGAATATCTAGTCCTTTTCTAAAGTCAAACGTGCCTCCTGAAAGAACTGAAGTTCCAGATCAGTAAGTAACCAATGCTTCCGTGCCCATCTCATTCTGGACTTGTACTACTTTGCTTCTCTGTGTTGATCTCAACAGCAGTCTTGGATGAAGGCTGTAACCCAACAGAGGTGTCTGCATATGGTATAGAATAGAATGAGTGTTGTGCTAAACTAAAGCAAAAGAAAGCTCACGAAATAAAATAACAAAAGAAGAGTGCTTCTTTGGGAGCTGCCTTTTAAAAGATGATGGTACTTGGTTCCTTACCAAATGCAGTCTTTATTGTACAGGGAAGAATGTTCCTGTATCTTCCCTTTAGTGTTGACCAGTAAGGAGGAATTAGCACAAAACATCTACTACAAGAATGCAAATAAATCTGCCGCTTGATCTAAGCTGCGAATGATACTCCAGGACATGCCCCATGGTAAGTGACGCTTTGGTTGAGTTTTGCGCAGCTTGTCGTGCACCTGTGGCCCTTCTGTTTGTTTCTGCAATTGCCTGCTGTGATTTGGGAGTGGAATTTGGCCCTTCGTAGTGAATTTCCTACTCAGGTGCAACACCCACTGTTGCATTCACCGGAATGCCTTTTGTTCCCTGGTATTTCACTCGTCGTGTCACTAACAGCAATTTAATGAACACTTTAAAAAGTCCAACATGGCTGTTACCATTAATGCTCTTCTGATCATGTTTGACAATTAAATCTGAGCGGTGAGTTTCTATTTCAAGTCAGTTTTGTGTTCCTGTGCTCCAGCACTTTACCTGCTGTAGGAGTTGCTTTTAAATTTCTAGCGTTGTAGTTTTAAATCCAACCAGAACCGTTATCCAGTGAAATTAAATAAGTTGATTTTATTAACTTACAAGCTTATTCTTATTTTTAAAATGGAATCTGTCTTGACAGTTAGGACCTGTCAGTATGTAGCCTTTCTACGTGATACTAAGCTTGCAAACTTTTATCATTTAGGTCTTGCTGGACTAATTTTTCCCCTGAAGCGTAACTGCAAGCGTTTGCTGTTCGACTAAAAGGCTGCAGCTCTGTATCAAATGATAGCCAGAGCCCATTGGGCTTAAGCAATAGTTTGCTTGTGTTCTGTAAAGTGAATCTTCTTCCTTATATGTGTCTTTTGGTTTTAAACTTTACACCTTTGAAGAAGTTTGGTTTCTTCCAGCAAGTTCTTTTTGAGACTCTGGAGCGTTCACAGGCGGTGCATATATGTGAAATGATGTGTGCAGCAGACCAAGACGCTTGTTTTTCCTCTCTAGACTGCTCTGTTGTACTGAGTTAAGAGTTTCTAGAAGATGAAACTTCACCCTTGTGCTTGGCAGCCCTTGCTTCCCTCTACAAATGTGGGATGGAGCGCCTGTGGGGCCGGTCCTGCCACAGAAGCTGTATTATGCCGCTTTGTGTAGCGGTGCATGGGAGCACTTGAGGCTTTTCATTTCCATTCTTTTGCTGGATATTTTTCCCTCCACTAGGATCAAATAGAAATTTGAAAGAGAAGCGAAATTGAAACTTGCTGTTGAGGGAACTTGCAAATTTTTTAATAGGGAACATCTGTGCTGAGAATTTTGTGCCAAGGCCTCCGTTTTGTTGTATTATCTGCAGAGGATGCTTTACATGAATCCCTATCATTTAGTGATATTTCTGTCTTTAGCTTTTGACTTCCCTGGAAAGTGATGCACTCACATTTCTGATAGACAAGCTGATAAAAGTAAGTGAATAAAAAGAAGCACCAAAACAGAAAACAA
>VYZM01005786.1:212048-254092 GCA_013398915.1 Dromas ardeola | reverse complement strand
GAGTACTGTGTTCAGTTTTGGGCCCCTCACTACAAGAAAGACATTGAGGTGCTGGAGCGTGTCCAGAGAGGGGCAATGAAGCTGGTGGGGGGTCTGGAGAGCAAAGTCTTATGAGGAACAGCTGAGGGCACTGGGGTTGTTTAGCCTGGAGAAAAGGAGGCTGAGGGGAGACCTTCTCACTCTCTACAACTACCTGAAAGGAGGTTGTAGCGAGGTGGGTGTCGGTCTCTTCTCCCAGGTAACAAGCAATAGGACAAGAGGAAATGGCCTTAAGTTGCACCAGGGGAGGTTTAGACTGGATATTAGGAAGAATTTCTTCACCCAAAGGGTTGTCAAGCATTGGAAGAGGCTGCCCAGGGAAGTGGTTGAGTCACCATCCCTGGGGGTGTTTAAAAGACATGTAGATGTGGTGCTTAGGGACATGGTTTAGTGGTGGACTTGGCAGTGCCAGGTTAATGGTCGGACTTGATGACCTTAAATGTCTTTTCGAAGCTAAACGATTCTGTGATTCTATATGTGAGAGGGTGTGGGGATTCAAGCTTGTGATTCCTACAGCAGCAGTGACTTATTCTAGGATGCAGTTTAGCAAATTAAACAAAATGAAGTGAACATAAATGTGTAGAGAACTGTAATTTCTGAATTTCATGCCTGTGATGCAAGCAGTGTTTCCTACATGTAGATTTCTTGCATTCTGTTTCTTGTTTAATCTAAATTAGCTTCTTTTATGCCTTCCATTTCTTGTGGAAATGTTTTTTTCAGAATCTGAGAACAGTACTTTCAATGAAACTTTGTCATTAGAAAACTATTTTATATATGCCTCTGTAAAGAGTGATGGCTCTCTGAACTCTGCTGTCCATACATAAGAAGTGTTCTTTTACCTGAAGTTTGTTTTGATCCACCTATGGATGAAGCAATTTAGTCAAGCTGTGTTTACTGTGACCCGTCAGGTATTGCCTGTCCTGAAAGTTGCTGTTTTCATTTGACTTTTTTATTTGACTACCCTTGTCACAAATCCTGAGGGAGCTGAAGATACTCAGTGGACTTCAGGAGTTTCCACAATTGTCCTGCTTGATTGTCTAGCGCTCTCTTTTTCTAGAGTTAATAATGCATACTGGAAGTAGAACTACCTTATTCGTGCCAATTGTACTGATCCTTCTTTGTTAAGAATACAGGTTTTATTTTTATTTTTTTAAATGGTGTGAAAACAGCCTCACTCTCCCTTTATCATCAGAAATTCTTCTAGAGGATGTGTCCTAATGGGGAAGCGAGTAGGCTTGTGTCAATTGGCAGCAGTTCTGGAAGTAAAGGAGCTGATTGCAGGATGTTGTGGAGTGTCACAGAACTCCAGACTCACTGGGGCAGAACTGAGAATGCAGGTTTGAATGCTCCCGCAGTCTTTCAGTTCCATATTATAGGCCAACAGAGCTGAACGCTTGGAGTAACTACAGGTGCTAATTTGTGTGACCTTAGCCATGTTTCTGTAACAGATGTGTTCTGGACTTCTGAAGAGTGAACGGCTATTATCTTCCAGTCTGAATTTTGAGTCCTGTACTTGTTAGGCAACATTCATAAGCTGTATTCAAAAGCATTTGCATTACACTTTTTCTTATGTCATTGTCTTTTTGAGGGTATGTTACAAAGTTCTGTAAGAAACTTTTAGATATTTCCATAACTTCTTTTTCTTTCTGTATAGGATGGAAGACAAAGGAGAAGTGAAGTGCATCAAGTTTTCCTTGGGGAACAAGATACTGGCTGTGCAGAGAACTTTGAAGAGTGTGGTAAGAAACCTACACCCTGTAGATAGGGAACTGGAGCTGGAAATCTACTTACAATACCAGAGCAGAAGCCTCTGAGACAAATGTTCAAGAGGTATGCTGGCTAACAACAGCTGTAGTGAAAATTCCTTTATCATCCTGAGAGGCTGAACAGAGGCAACATTGTTGTCTTGCTAGTGTCATCATTTAAGAAAAAGTGTGGGGGGAGCCAACTTCTATAAAGAATTCCCTGGCAGGGGTGAAGTGGAATATAGTAAGTCAAGTTTTTCTTCTTTATATCTCATCCAAAATAATTTGATAAACTGATATCTATTCTCTTGTATCTAGATATGTATCTTGTCTGTTCTTCATAATTGCTAATACGCTTCATGGGCATTTTTGCAGGACTTTTTGAATTTTATTCCAGATAGCCCTCAGCTAGAATATACGCAGGAATGTAAGGTAAGTTAGATTTCCCAAGCTTATATGCTTAAGTGAAACTCTAATGTTAGCTAACGCTGGTGGCCGCTACTGTACAAGAGAACTAATTGAGATACCTTATTTACTTCATGTTACTGTTTTGGAAGGTATGTAGTCACAACTACCTGCCTGAATTGAGGTAAATGAGTAGGTGTTAACAGTACCATAAAGAACTTCCTGGTCCAGTCACCTTAATTCTTTCCTAGAAAGGACTGGAAATGCTGTTGAGGCAACAAATGTCAGGTTTTGGGAAACCCAAGAGTCAAAGTGCTGATCATACTGAAGCAGTAGACAGTAATTATGCTAATGTCAGATAATGTTAATGTGGATGTTTTACCCTAATTTCACTGATCAGTGATAGTAAGCTATTACTAGTTTGCATACAATGTTTGGTATTTTTAAACAACCCTTCTAATTATTTTTTAATTATTATTTTACCAGAAAAAAGTACCATTGTCCTTGTTTGGTACTTTCCAACTTTTAGCTAAGATAAATTAAATTTTGGGGTAATAGAGTGCTAAAGTAAATTTTTAAACATCTGATTTGCATGGATCCCTTTATTCCTGTAGACTTTAAAGCTGAAGCACTTTTCTGCTTCATTATGTAGGATTATGTATTTGAGTAAACCATTCTAGCAAACTACTTACCATAGCGTTCTGAGTGAAGTCATGGCAAATACTTCCACTTAGTTCTTAATTTCTGTCAACAGAAGGAACCCGCGTTTCATGTCAGGAATTGGTTGAATTGGCAGTATGATTTGAACTAGAAGAACTTGGTTGTATTTAGGGCAAAAAGAAAATTTGACTGTGTAATAAACTTGTAAATCCCACATTCTACCAAAAATGTAGAGGTGGCTGGTATGTGCTGGGTGTGTTGTTGGCCAAAAGTATTAGCTCCAGTGAGTGGATAACTAAATTGCCTTTGGTTTTGACTTCTTCATTTAGTAATATTAGCTTATTTGAATAGTTAATTTTTCCAAGTAAAAGAGTGTTTGTTTGCTTCTTTGTTAAAAGACAAAGAATGCCAATATTCTAGGATTCTGCTGGACAAGTTCTACAGAAATCGTGTTCATCACAGATCAAGGAATTGAATTCTATCAGGTAATACAAATAACTCCTGTAGGATAGAGATTTGAAACTGTAAATTTGTGTCTATCTTTGAATTCCTTTCTTCTAGCTCTGTGATTGAGAAAGCACTGCTAAAAAAAGAAATTCTGCTGTGCTGTTTGCAGACTATGGTTATTTTTCTTTGTGAGGCATAGTTTTTGGGGCAGGGGGAACCTAACGCTAACAGGTTATTTAGCATAGCTAACAAAGGCTCTGTATAAAAGAGGACTGAATTAATGCTTGGAGAACTCTAGATTAATGATTAATGCTCTTGGCTTGTAGAGAAATGAGTATCTACATCTAATGTGAAATACTACTTTGTGCAAAAAACAAATCAGCAATGGGGAAGATGTGTGCATGCTTAAAATGCAGCACAGAACAAATAATTGACTAAGTGATATCTTTCTGAAAATTGGCAGCTTCCTGCTATGTTGATCTCATTGTTTGAGTTCCTCTGTGTGTGTATAATTACCTTTGCATATGTTTTTGGAGAATTCTAATGAATAAATAGCCCTTTGTGACATCCATCACGAGGGATATTATAAACTTCCTCTGAAGTTGTGCACTTCCCAATAGTTCTAGTCCTGAAGCTAAGACACGGTGTTTCACATAATTACTAGTAATTAGTACTAAAGCTAATACTAAAGAAAGTAACTTAAAAATCAGCATTATTTCCTGCTGATTCAGGGAGAAAAATATATTTGGCACCTAAAAGGATTATGAATGTCAACCCTGCAGGTAAAAGGACCAAATGAACTAAGCGTGTTTTTGAAGAGAAGTTATTTAAGCCCTTAAAATAAAGAGAATCTATTTATATACTGTCTTAGTTCTTGAAGACTAAGGAAGCTGGGGAATGAAGGCAGCAAAGATATTGTAATAACTTCTTAATAAAACTTCACTAGTTGTGTCAATGTTTTCTCCATTATGGACAGAACTTATACCTAGACTTGGATGAGGGGAAGAGCCAGCACCTTTCAGCTCATTAGAATTTGAGGAGTATTTGATGTGCGTTTCCTTAGCTACAGTAAATTGGGGCCTAAGCCGTAATTGTAAGGTTTCTGAATATTTTTTTTTAATTCTAGCACTTACACTTAAATGTTTCTCACTTAAAATTTCTTGCTACTGTGTAGTACTGCTTATGCTGTTGGAATCCTGATGGTAATATAATGCTAATATCCTGTGTTTCCAGGTATTACCAGAGAAACGAAGTTTAAAACTTCTGAAAAATCAGAGTATTAATGTCAACTGGTACATGTATTGTCCAGAGAGCTCTGTTATTCTTCTGTCGACCACTGTCCTTGGCAATGTCCTGCAGCCATTCTATTTCAAGGTAAAGGAATATGTTCCAAACTTCATTTTGTGTGCTTCCGGCTTTTTTAGGCAGCTTTTCCTGGATTTCTTCCAAGAGGCGCATGTGTTCTCATCCTTATGTGACTATAAGCAAAGGGCAAAGCAAAAATCTGTAAGGTAGTTCTTAGGTGATGGCTTAAAATTAACTAATTCGCTCTTTCTTATGTCCTTTTTGGAAGGAGGTGTATCCAGCTAATGTTAGACAGTTGACCTTGAGAAAGGGGAAAAGAAATTATTAGTGACCCAATATTTGACAACAATCTTTCAAGAATTTTTTTCACTTAAATAAGTGTATATAGTATTTTAATTTTACTATGGGCATTTGCGCTCTGTAGCGCGGTAATAAAGAAAAATTAAGGGCCTTTCACTTGTAATTATAACTACAACCTTCCAAAGGTGAGTGGATGAATTTGAAAAATAAATAAAAAAGGTAGTGCTTAAGAAGCAACTATTGTCCCGAGCACGAGAGGGCTTTGTTTACAGTATTTATTTCTCTTAGTGTTCTTCCCTGTGGATAACACTTAAGATAAATGGGGAAAATATTCTTCTTTTGGGCTTGGAAAAAGCATGTAGTAAAAACTAAAATCTGTTTTAAGTTAATCATGCAGTAAGATGATTTAAAAAAGTGAGGAAAAGAACTACAGAGTTTGTCTTGCTTCTTTCAAAGGATTAGAAGGTTTCTCTGGGAATTTAAGGGAAGAGATTAAAAAGAAGCTTATTCAAATGGGTTTCCTGGTTTGATCTCGTGTAGGGTCTGTACTGGATCCTGAAGTTACATTCTTTTAGGTGGCTAGGCAGAAGTTACTAGCCTCTCACAGCTTTCTTTTTAAGGACTTGGGTCATGCGTCCCCTTCCCTAATGTTTTGTGTCAAGTTGTAGCTTGAAGCTAAATAGTTTTTATTTTGTGTTAAGAACATAGTCTTTAAAGATTTCCTGAGAAAGGTACTGTACTAAAATAGTATTTGAAAATAGAGCTCTAGCAAAGGATATATTTCTGTAGTGTTCACGCTTCACACTCGGGAATGAGTTAATAAGAGTGGGAAGTGAATTTCAGTAGAAGCTTTGGAAACTCTGAAAACTTGCTTAAATATAAAATTGTTAGGAAAAGAGGAAGAGGAGAGAGGAAACCGTGGGCAGGAGCAGGAATATGCTCTCATCATAAGGCAGATTCTGGAGTTAGCAGGAACTAAAGGAGACAGTGACTGATAGGAGGTACCGATATTTTCCCCTTCCAAGTATTTAAGAGTTGGAACATGTGACTTGCTGGAAGAGAGAAAAGTTAAGAGAACTGCTGTTTGAGATCTCCAGACCAATTGTAAGTGGGATCCGCATACAAATTTGTCTTAATTAAAATTGAAGTGTTTTGCTAGCTGAAGCTAATGTTATAAAATCAAGATGATAAAGCTGCAAAAATTATAATACCAGAAGTGTTTAGGATCACAGTAAGAAAAAAAAAAAAGCGTCAAACCATTTTTCGTTTTGGCTATCACCATTCTTCACCTCACGGGGGTGCTATTGGTGCAGCGTTTGATTAAAGGTTACTTGTGGCCTTTCTGCTTCAAGTCTTAACAACGGATTTCTTTGGGTTGTTTTTTTTCTGTTTAACAGAGTGGAACAATGTCAAAACTATCAAAATTTGAAATTGAGTTACCTGCAGCACCCAAGTCCTCCAAGCTCAGCCTTTCTGAAAGAGATATTGCTATGGCTACAATGTATGTATCTAACTAATCAGGCCTTTCTTGGAAAAGTATGATGGTTTGGGCAGGCTGGGAAAAGACAACAAGGTTAACATGGTTGCACTTGTTTCTTGTTTTAGCAGTGCTACTGCTTTAAAGTGCTTCAGTTACTGCCTTGAAAAAAGCATCTAAACAACTCTCTTGGGGCAAGGCAGGGAGGGGAAGCAACTGAGAAGTATTGCGTGAAATTATTCTTGATTAGAACAGAAATTCTGAGAATGCTTCGTTTTTGCACTGATGTGTTGGTAGAGTTCTCAGATGCCTAACTTGCATGAATATAGGCTGTGCATTGTGATTTATCAAGTGCTGTTTTAGTCTTTCGCTTTTAATTAATTGATCGCTTAACTTAGTTAATCTCACATGTTCTTTTAGGATAAAATGCATGGCTGTAACAGACTGGTAGGGCTCTTATTTGAAACTAATGCTTTAATCCTGTTGTCTCGTTAGATATGGGCAGCTTTATGTTCTCTATTTGAGGCATCACTCAAGGACTTCCAATAGTACAGGAGCAGAAGTAGTCCTCTATCACTTACCAAGGTAAGAGCAGAATGAAGAACATTAGCGGCAATTAACATGTGTGTAAGAAAGAGACATCTGCTTTTCTAGTTTCAACAGGCTTATTGACCAACTCTTCTCATCCCTGTTTCTGTAGAGAGGGCTCCTGTAAGAAGACGCACATTTTAAAGCTAAACAGAACTGGAAAGTTTGCACTGAATGTTGTGGATAACTTGGTGGTAATACATCATCAGGATACTGAGGTGCGATTTATTTGTATTACGTTGGGCCTTAACTTTTAAAAGTTATGGGCAGATTTTAATAACGATGCCTATTAGCTCTAGAAAGTATTTTTGCGTGTGCTTAGCTTTTCCAAAAGCCAGAGTGTTTGCAGGAACTAAACCATAAGGGTATAAGAGATGCAAAATTATCTTTTCACCTTGTTGGGCTAACGTTTGATCGGGGCTGTTGTTAATGCCTGTTTTTCATACTTTTTTTTTCTTCTTGTTACTTTCCTATGATAAGCTGCTGCTGCACTGTGTAGGCTTTTAAGGCATTGTACAAAGAGGTAGAGTTAAATTGGATACTAAAATATTAATCCTGGGGACTTCTCATAATTGCGCACATTTGAATGATATCTGTGAACACAAATGATCTTATGCGTATGGTAGCATAGGTAAAACTTGCTTGTCTAGTCTCAGTAGCAAGGCTTGATCAGCGGTAAAGCTAAAGTGGTTCTTTGCTCTTAACATGTGGAAAGGCTTTAGCTGCTTGTATTATCTTCTCTTGAGCAGCTTCAAGAATTGGAGCGTGTTATCTCATTAGGATGATTTGTTGATCTTTCAGTTACAATTCATGTTAATTCTACACATTAGTATTTAACCCAGAGGACTTATTCTCCAGCATTTTGGTCAAGCTATAAACATGGCTATACAAACACAGAAAACAAAATTACTCAAAGACTGAATAGGGCAGATACCAATAATTGAAGTCCTGTTTCATTAGCACTGAAAGCAAAGCTAATTTCCACTGTGCAAGGCTAAGAACGTTGTCCATAGTGGGTAGAAGCATTAGTGACCTGAGTTGAACAAGACTGAATGGTAGAAGTGTGAGGATATCATAGGAAGATGCAGAATTTTCCTCACAGTTTCTAGCATCCATAATTAAGCAGTGAATTTGAAATAAGGCTCTTATAAGGGGGTGTGTAAGACAGACCGAGAGAGACTTTTTACCAGATGCTGTAGTGACAGTTCAAAGGGCAGCAGTTTTAAACTGAAAGAGGGTACATTTAGATTGCATACAAGAAAGAAATTTTTTTTTTACAGTGAGGGTGGTGAGAGCCTGGAACAGGTTGCCCAGAGAAGTTGTGGATGCCCCATCATTGGAAGTGTTCAAGGTCAGGTTGGATGGGGCTTTGAGCAACCTGGTGTAGTGAAAGATGTCCCTGCCCACAGCACATCCCTTCCAACCCAAATCATTCTATGATTCTAATGGAGAACGCAAGATGGAAATGTGAAAAGCAGCCTGAATACATGTAAATGGGTGGTAAATTACATTTGTGAATACTAATATCCTCTTCTGAATTGCAGACTTCTGTTATATTTGACATCAAGCTAAAAGGAGAATTTGATGGGTCTACTACCATCCATCAGTTTGTACTTCCGCCACGATCAATACAACCCTATCAGATACCTGTAGCAGGTAGAACTACTCTATAATAAATATCCTATCACTGTTATCAAGATTATCTAAATGTACAAGAGTGTTTCTGTTTTATTAATGCTTTTATTATACATACTTAGGAGAGGGTGAGGGAGGAAAGAAGGTAAGAAGGAACTGAGCATAAATTTGTGTTCCAAACATGTGCCTACTACAGAAAAGTAAAAGTTGCTTTAAACAGCAATACTTCCCACAGTACTTTGCTTTTTACACTCCAAAGTTGTGGTTATCTTTATTTTTTTGGCTGCAGCTATAAAAGCTTGTGTGTGTACTCAAAAGCACTTCGTGTTTTTCTGGCTGAAGTGATGACTATTTAACTTCCTAAGTAAGTCACACAAAGAGGCTGAAAGACAATCCAAGCTTAGAATTAAGTTTCAGACCAGTTTAGAAGCAATGCTAAGATCAGTGTTAGGACTTCAACAAAAGTTGTTGTTCTGGATTGTCTTTCTGTTCTCCTGTCCTAGAAGTGTAGCAGATAATTACCCTCAAGCTGGAGGTAGCTAGAAATAGTCTGAGCATATGGCAAAGCAGTGTGGTTCTCTTTATAGAAGAGAAAGATGCTTCTATAGGAATGATTGCACCTTAAAAGCTCTTTAATGTCTGAATTTTGAAGTCACTATAGCAAGTATGACTGATAAATCTGCAGGTGGAGGTTTGTATTAAACAAAGGTTAGGATCAGAAAGTACGAACCAGTCTTGCTTTTTAAGAAACTAAAGTGATCACACATAAATACAGCAAATGGAGTCTATGTATTTAGAATTATAGCACTGGAGATGGAATACTTCTGCATGCGTGATTGTTCTGATTTTTTCAGCCAAGTGAAGTCATGCTTTGAAGAATCTGTTTGTCTTCTCGCAGTGTCAGATTTTCTTTGTAGATGATCTGGCTACACAAACGGGTATATCTTTTTTACCTGTGTGCTGTATGGAGTGTAACATGACTAGCAGTCCTACTGGCCTATTCGCTGTAAGATTGTAGTGTGTATCTTGTTGGTGTAGGAGAGCTGCCAAAGTACTACTGTTCTTCACCTTATTTTAATTTTTCTGCAGGTCCAGCCTCCGTGACGAGTCAGTCTCCTGTTCCATGTAAACTCTGTATCCTTTAAATACTGTAAAAGTGCAAGTGCATTACTAAAGCCGTCTCCTGTGTACCAAGCATGGAAGAAGCTAGCATTTGTTACATTGACCCATTAAGTCCAGCATTAGCTGATTATACATATTTACTTCAAGACAAAATAGTATGCTTCATAAGAGACTGTAATGCTTTCATAGTTGTAAATATGGAAATCTGTCAATCTGTGGAAATAACAATAACACATTTTGTGGTCATTTGAGATGCATGTATGAAATTACTGAATAGTACACCACGAAATTGAAGATATAATTCCAAGAACGTGGTTCAAGACCTTACAAGCAGAGATGACAGTAAATGAAAGTATGTTAATGGGATCTGCTTCAGAACAGTAGCGTGAATTTAGTAGCAACAGTTTAGAATCAATGTTAATATGGACATTAGAACTTTAACGTTTAGATTCTTCATCTTGGATTGTCTTTCAACCTGATATTATCATCAGTGCAAGTGAAGGTAAGTGCTGAGCTGTTTGACTCCACTGTACTTGGGGTCAAAGGAGGCTAGTTTATACCTTCAGTGCACAAAGCAACTTAAAGCAACTAAGCAGACATACCTACTAAGATGACTACTCTTAGTGGTGATAACTGAGGATGACCATATCTTTACTACAACTTTTCAGGGGTAATGCTGCTCTAATACGTAGATGTAATCTATAATCATAATTGAGATGTGTTCTCATTTAAGGTGGAAAGTTTGGATGTCTAGGCTATACTATATAAGGCAATTCACTTTTTATCTTACTTCTTCAAATCAAGGTTACCTGTGGAGTCTTCAAGTGAAACTTGAACCTGTAGTTAACCTCTTCCTAGATAAAGGAAAACTAATGGATTTCCTTCTCCAAAGGAAAGAATGCAAAATGGTTATTCTGTCTGTGTGCTCTCAAAGTAAGTTCATGTGCTTTGTCTGTATCTTGAAAGTACAGTACTGCTTATTTATAAATGCTCACACAAGTCAACTGGACTGTTCTTTAATGGGAGATCTCTTCTGAAGCTAGCTTAGTCCTGTGAAATGTCATTTGCCTAGACTACCCTCAGGAATGACTTAACCACATTAAAGAATTCAACTCCCCCCATGTAGTTAAAATACATCTGATGTAACTGAAAGTGCTTCTTTGAAGCTTAGAGTAGAGATCACCTTTAAAAAAAGGCAACATTAAGCCCCTGGTTATTTCTCCTCATAGTTCTTTTTTCTTCTTATCTTTTCAGTGCTCAGTGAGCCAGAAAGGGGATCACTGTCTGTGATTGCAACTGTTTTTGACAAACTGAATCATGAATATAAGAAGTACTTGGAAGCTGAGCAAAGCTATACTATGGTAAACCACGTTAGCTACAGCAGCTTAAAAAGACAGGATGATGCGGTTTGCATTTCAGGTTGCATCATGATGAAGGCAGAATACTTGCTCTCTTCTGCTTAGGAAATTCAGGCCTACCCCAAGGTCCTGGCTGTCTCAGGCTCAGCGTAGGTGGTCTACTGGGCAAGGTGTTCTGAGACCCCCACTTGGCACTCTGGTGTGGCAAATGCTGCATAGCTCACCTCCAGCGTGACAAGTAGCACACCCCAGTGCTTGAAAGCAGAAAGAGGGTAGAAGCTCAGAAAGCAGCTTGGAACCCCTATCGAGAGAGTTTCCAAACCACTGATTTTATGGCACACGTTACCACTGCACAATATATGCAGCCCTGATGCATCTGTTAAAAGACCCAGTTCAAGCACTAACAACTCACATATTACAGCCAAATACTAAAAATCCTTCTAAAGCTGAGTGCCTGTATCATCATAGTAAGTTTGATTCATCTCCTGACTTTGAGGCATACAGTAGCAGCTATATTTATAACTATAAAAGCGGTTTTAAATTTAGTATTAAAGCCCACACTGGACAGAGTGCATCTAGTATAATGTGACCACAAATGTTAACTTGCTCAGTAACAAAACATGTTTATAATTATGTTGCCAGTGGAAAACAGTCTCTGTACAGCTGAGACTGACTAGAACTGTACCACAACACTACAGTTTTCTTTTTAAAAGGCTTTCTTCTTGTAGGTGGTAGAAGCAGGCCTGAGTAGAAGTAATCCACTCCTGAAACGTCCAGTCCGCACTCAAGCAGTTATTGACCAGTCCGACATGTACACACATGTTTTATCTGTATTTACAGAGAAGAAGGTAAGTTAATTTTAAAGTGCAAATAAAGAGTGGCAAACTTGACTGCTTGAAGTAGCCTGCCCATTCTTACAGGGTTGCTATTAACTTTTTTTCTTGTCCAGGAAGCACCCCATAAATTCACTATAGCAGTCTTGATGGAATACATTCGCTCTCTCAACCAGTTCCAGATTGCAGTTCAGGTAAAGTACTTACATGCCAAGTATATCATCTCATTCCATGAAATTACATGGAGTTTTAGACCAGTCTTGGTCATGTGTTTAAGTCCTCTACAATACTACCTTGTAGATTGTAAAAACTGGTATTGAGACATACCTTTGATGTTCTTCCTGCATTCACAGCACTATTTGTATGAGCTGGTCATCAAAACCCTTGTTCAACACAACTTGTTCTACATGCTCCATCAGTTTCTGCAGTACCATGTGCTCAGTGACTCAAAGCCTTTGGTACGTAAGACAAGTGGCTTCAATAAGCTAGTGATGGAGGTGGGAAGTCTTCAGAATTTTAAGGTTATTTCTGGTTTTGCCCTAGGCTTGTCTGTTACTGTCCCTGGAAAGCATTTACCCTCCCGCACACCAGCTCTCTCTGGACATGTTAAAAGTAAGCATTTCAGACTATAGTAACTCCATGTCATGTGAGTTAGACTTGTCAAACAGCTCACCTGACCAAGCTTGAAGTGACTAGCTAGCATCTCAGTCATTTGTTAGAGGCATAATCTTACAGCTGTGATTGACTTCACAGAGACTTTCCACAGCAAATGATGAAATAGTGGAAGTTCTGTTGTCCAAACACCAAGTTTTGGCTGCCTTGAGATTCATCAGGGGTATTGGAGGACACGACAGCATTTCAGCCCGCAAATTCCTTGACGCAGCAAAACAAGCAGAAGATGATATGCTTTTCTATACTATATTCAGATTCTTTGAACAAAGAAATCAGCGGTTACGAGGAAACCCTAGTTTCACACCAGGTAAGCAATAACGAGTTAAACCAAGATACTCAGTTGTGCAAACAGAACTAAGACTTGTTTCGCTTTCACTCCAGCTAAGTCTGTATTACAAGATAAAACTCTTGGCTCATTCTAACCTGTATTTTAGACTTACCTTTAAGCATAGTTCCAAAGTTAACTTGCCTTGCTCCTTTGTACACTGCACCCAGGAGTAAACAGACTGAGCCAAACAGGAACTTGCCCATTAGGCTTACGTATTTGGCTTGCAGTTGCTTGCACTGCTTATTTTAGCAAAGCCATTATCTCCAGTTAGTGTTTTCTCCTGAAGCCAGGAACTGGGTCAAGAAGCCTTTGAGTTCAGTTGTCTGTTTTCACAGATTATAAAAATTCAAGGCCTGTTTTACACTACAGTTACTCTCACTTTAAAAAACAGCTGAACTGCTTGCACTAGCAACATGTTCTTACCACCAAATAGTCTATAGGCACATAATATCACTCCAAGATGTTACGTCTTGACAGTGAAGAACTCTCATTAATCTAAATCTGCTGGTTAGGTATAGGAACTAGATCAGACATCTGCTTCACCACAAGAATACTTGCCACAGGACTGAAGATACCTCACTATTCCACTGCTTTAAAATTGTTAATCTCTCTTACTCAAAGCCATTAAAGATAAGAATTAGTACTTAATTTGGGTTAAGTGAAACTACACAACCTTGCTTCTCAGTTTCTGCGTTTTAAAGTTAACATGAACTTTTATTTTGCCCCCTCTTAGGTGAGCACTGTGAAGAACACGTCACCTTCTTCAAACAAGTTTTTGGAGAACAAGCTCTCCTGAAGCCCACAACATTCTGAAAGACTCTTCCACTGAAATGTATAAACTTAATTTATTGCATTTAAGTAGATTTTTGAACTACAAAATTGCTATTTTATAATAAAGTATATACAAGACATTTTGGCAAATAGTACTAAAAATATTACAACTTGTGATGGCTTCCCCCTAAAAATAGAGACAAAAATTGCATTGACCTGCATTTAAAATTAGTGTCAGTGGTTTAGCAGTCCATTCTCATACACATGTCACCTCAGTTTCATTGACAAAAAAGCTATTCAACTCATGATACAGCTGGTTTAGGTTTCTAGAAGAAAAAGATGCAACCTCTTGAAAACAGAAGTGTTCTAGTGATCTTGTTAACACACCTAGTTTTAGTAATACTGTTACATGAGCCACACAGAGCATTTCCTGAGTTTAAAGCTACATCCAAAGCTGCAGCTGATATCTTCTAGTTGAATCTGTGCAGGAGTCAAGTCAGTGGTGGTTACAGTGTGATAGTCATAGAATGTTGCTGCGCTTCAGTTCTTAAGAAGACCTGGGCCTAAGGCCACGGTTCATGGGGTCCACTGAACACTGTTAAAAACTAGAAGTAGAGGAGTCTCTCCCGTTCTGTACCTCTGGTCCTCTCTTGTGCAGCACGAGTTTTAGCTTTATTTACTGATGGCCCTGAGTGAGAGAAGACACAGTTATTCAAAAGTTTCAACATTACAGTGGATCAGTCAGTCACTGGAAGCACAATCTAAGTTGTCTAGGTCCAGCTTAACATTGCTGAGACTTCAGAAACACGCTTCTGCTCAGCTGTTAATAGGTGAATTCAGCAGTAGGTGAATCACCATCGGTCTTAACCCTCATAAGTAAAAAGCAGACTTTAACTGAGCCTAAGAACTACACCACAGGCAGGAGTTTCCAGATTCAAGAGGACAGTGTTTGGACCATCCTTACTGCAAAACGAGACGCAGGAACACTGTCCCACAGCAGGTTTAATGCTTTTACCTGCTGTCCTTTCCCCAGGTTTAGAGACGTTAATCACGCTGCTGCTGCTGCCTGTTGGGCCACATGGGCCTAGGCAGCCACCTCCATGAAGAACAGCACAGTGCAACCACACAGGGCAGGCTGGCCGTAGTTGCTTCAGTTCAGCATGCCTGAACGGTGAGCTTGCACTGCCACCAGCCCATCCTTGCTTTCCAACAGACCAGCTACTTGAATGACAGGCACATTCAAGTACTGCTTTTTATCCTTGCAACCCTTCCTATTTAATGTCCACAGGCAGCTAGCTATTTTTGTTTGAGTGCATTTTAGAGCAGATCATCACATCTTACCTATGTAACTAAGCAGAACTGGAAGAAATATTAGTCCATGTGTTGCTCCCAGCAGAACCATAGCTAGATACATCCTGAAGTAGAATATCTTGAAGATTTGGGATTTGGAAAAAGCCAGTACTACAATTCCTCCGAATTTGGTCAGTGTGATACCACTGAAAACCTGTCAATGAGAAAGTGTTTTTAAGTGGTAAGTAGGGCTTTACGTAATCAATTTTCTTGAAGTATTTAACATTTGCTAAAATTCTTATGTTATTTGAGGCTCCTATATGCAGGATATAAAGAGGATAACTCCTCTTTACCGTAGATTAGTCCTTAGAACCAAATCCAAGACCTGCTCAGGAGAAGAGTTCAACTTCTTGGTCCCACTAGAATCTGACACCACAGACAAGGCTCAGTATGATTAAAAATCCACTCTAATCTGTACAGCCACCTAGTTTTATTTTTACTTCAGGCACATACAGATGAAAGCTGTTACTGAAGTAGCTCATATTCCAGTGAAGTTCTTTACTTGGGTTGACATATATCACCAGAACAGTCTGTTCCAGTCCCATCCACATTGCTTATCTTAGTTTAAATGACACGACAATACTGCTTAAATGCTGAGCCCTGCTTGCATTCCCAAAGCCTCAGTTGCATCTCATATTCAGAACAACCTTTCCTAGGCACCTCTGAGTATGTGGAAGAGAGAAGCACTTGAACTTTAAGGGGTCAATTCAAGGTTAATCGAAACTACTAGTTCAGCTGAGGCTTTTAGCTCTATTCTCCACTACTATTAGGCAGTAGTAACATCAGACTAAAAATTTAGTCTTGATCACCCCTATTACTAGCAGAAGCCTAGGTTGACCTTTAAGAGTTTTAATCAAGCATTCCAAAAAGAAAGGCAAGGCCATCCTTATGACTTGAGGATATTGTCATAGTCTGTAAAGTTGTAAGTTGGCTACTCATTCCCCCCTACCCCATTCAGTAGATACTCACTGAACTACCCATGTGAGACAGAGCTTCTTCTGCACGCTCTACTCTGCTGCCCTTAGTACTAACAGTGAACGCTCTTGTCACATGACTGCAGAATTCCACAGCAATACCACAACTCTAGAGAGAGAAAAAAGAAACATACATGAAGACATCATTTAGATGACCACTTTGATGGTAAAGTCTCTAGAGTCAGAGCTCTAGACAGGCTAGAGTGGGTTCTAGCAGCTGTGTTCAGTTCCCAGGGCTAAAGTGTCATTGGAAATTACAAGCTCAGCATTACTTGGTTACTAGAGACTGTTAGAGGCACTGTGTGGCATTTTAACAACAATCATGACTAATGGACAATTAATCTGATTAAACAGGAATCAGAATATTAAGTTGTTTTGGATGACAAAAGTTTCTTCACGTTGAAGAAAGCTGGCTTCAGTACAGTGCATGTAGTGAGCACTGAACACTAAAATCAGTTTATAGTTTAGCTGCAATAACATTGCTTTAGAGTAGCACTGAATATATGTGCTTACCTGATACCATAAAGATTTGGCTGAGTTTAACACTTTAGCTTAATCTTAAAACCAAGCTGTTTAAATAGTCATTTACAACATTGATTGAACAGTTGGCAAATCTTAGACTTATCTAGCAGGTAGACTTGCATGAACATGTGCCTAGTTGTAACTGGGGCAGCAGCTTACTCTCTCACAGCTTTCTCAGCTCTGCAATAAACCTCTAGAGAGCAAGGTAAGCCAGAGCTCCGGCACTCAGCTATTAGTAACCAAGTTCTGGAGTGTTTCACCAAGGCACACTCTGCCCAAGTGGTTTCATCCATTTATGCAGGAACAATACTGGTGCTAGCACGTCACAGATCTACTCTGTACAGCATAAATACAGCAGAAGCCTTAGCACTAACCTATGTGTCCCTACCTTAGGCCTGAACATCCTCTGTTGATGTGCAACAGCACCTAGCCTATACAGTAGCAATACAACTGTTGCTGCAGAACAGAGGAGACCAGCACCAGATGCAGTATGGCTTACAGTTCAACTGCTGTATCTTACCAGTTCTAGCACTAGTTGTCAGACCTATTTTCTACACACCATCTAGACATATTAAGATAGTCAAAAGTTTCGTAGAAAATACTATTTGGCATCATGAATAGACACGTAGGACACACAGAACTGTTCAAGACTTGGGAACAGAAGCAGAGGGATGTCTTGTTAACTTACCATGACAAGATTTACTAATGAAACCGCATTCAAGCTGATGCCCCAGAGCCACATCACTCCAAACATGTTGATGATTATCATAGCAATAGTTACTGCAACTACAACAGCAGCCCATACTTCAAAGCCAAGCAGCACAGTTGTCACCAAAAATATTGATCCCAAGGAGATACAGAGGTTAAAGACAGCATCGTGCACAATCGTCAAGTATTGTTCGTAGAAGACATAAAACACACTGTGGAAAGAACAGAAGTTGTAGTTACCCATCTTCCTTCTTTTATACTAATATTAGATTAGCTTCTGTGCTAAGGATAAAGTAGTTCCCTCCTCATAGAGGTCACCAACAGGTACTGGCTTCCCACCATCAGTGGAATGACTCCTACGGAACACTGGCTGTTGTATGACAACTCTTCACTAACACTTCACATAAAGGTTGTATCTGGAAGTCAGGGCAATTCCCACACTTCAATATAGGCAGCTGCAGTAGTTGCCAGAAGGTTGTGGTATCTGTATGAACTATCACAGAGGGTCTGAACTGATCCATTATGCAGTGAGACCGTAAGGATGGACAGGATTCTTTGAAGCAGAGAGATTAGTATTTCTGCTGTACAGACACCAATTCCAACTCATCTTCATTGCGGTACTCTTATACAGAGTCTTTAGTTAATCATACAAGGATTAGACAAGTAGACTTGACATTACTGCTGCCTTTGCTTTAAATAACCTAAGTTTGAAGTCATTACATTCACACTACAGCTCGCAATGACCCAAGTTGACGTATCCGCTTAAGTTAGAACTATTAAACCCTACTATGAAAGCTAGGAAGTGCCCAAGCTGAAGCCAGGGCTACCTTTGTAGTGAAGGACAGGCTTCTTGATTTAAGTTGTGGATATAAGTTGTATTTTTGTAGTTTTACTAGACATTCCAGAGTCTCTATATTACCTCCTGTTAGACAAAACTCAAGTCTCTACCATCTTATTAACCAGCACCTTTTCTCAGTTCCTCAAGTTGAATATTTGTCCCTAAGGCAAGAAAGATCTCAGCATACCTGTAAGGAAACACCCGGTAGTTCTTCTCTTTGATGCCCATGGTTTCAGTAATGTTATCCGCTATAATCCGAGCTTTCTTCATAGCATCAATAAAGTCAGACGATGTTTTCAGTACAGTATGGTAAGTCATAAAATAAGTAGCTCCAACATCAGATTTGTTGTTTATAAAGTTGACAGCAGAGTTATATGCAGCATGTCCTCTACATAAACATAGTAACATTTTGTATGTCAACGTCAGTGAGCACCACTCAAATTTATTAGCTTTTATAATTTATAATCTTGTTTCTGACAGTTTCCAAAACTGACAGAAGCTTCAGAGCACAATACATTCCAAGATTGCACAGGATATACTAGGATGGACTTACTATAGAAATTGTTTCTCTTTGTACAGAGGAAAGCTGCTGTTGCACTTAGTTGATGATGCATTTATTTTTTCCAGTTTTGTTTCAGAAAATACTATAGAACAGGTGAGATGTCAATGTTTGTATGCCTTTTAGAAGGACATTAGATATCCAACCTTGCAGACAAAGTCACACTTCCTCAGCAAGTATCTTTGACACACTGGTCTAAAAGCAAGATATACAGAATATGGCTCTTACCCTTTGCCACATTTAGGATTAGGGTTGTCCGATAGGAACATTGGCAAAAACGTCATGAAGTCTTTGCCCTGTGGCCTCTGCTTGCCTTCTTGAGTCAGTGGTCGACAACGAGTGCAGGATGGATCAGTGACTGGAGAAATACAGGAAGAAGGTCAGCTCCAAGCTCAAGTATTCTTTGTTGTAACACTAATAACTTCTGACTTGCAATACTATAGGATACAATTCCATAAGCTATCTACGTTAGGCCCAGTAAGAATTATACTAAACTGAAGGATCCAAACAAAAATAGAGCACTTAGTTTGTGTGCTCTAATGAAACTAGCAGAAGGATCAAAATTTTTATAACAAGTTATTTTTTTGAATATTCATTGCATTGGCTGTCTAGATAGGCTGTCTTTAACCTCCAGCATTCCAGTAGAATATTTAAGTTCACTCACGCAGCAGTTCAAACAAATTAAGAGGGCAACTCAAGAGGTGCCCGCTCACAGCGAGAAAAGCTATTCACCTGACTCATACCGTGATAAAGTGTTTGGGCTGTGAAACTTATAAACCAAGCTAATCCCCTAGCAACAAGATGGATGCTAATACCTGAAGCATTGCAAAACTGTCCAGTGGTATTGTAGACTCTGCAACAGGATGACTGTGGCTTCACCCAGTCAAAGTAGTCATCAATCCAGGATGATGGGGCATAGCCTATCCTTGTGCTAATAAAACAATGTAACATATCCATCATCAGTAATTTTATGTGTCATTCCACAACACATCCCTTGATTTCTCCAGTGCTGACTTACACCACGTCAGCTCATTCTGGTCCAAGCTACTGAGCTCTCCATATAGTCCCATCTGTGCCCCAGTACCCCATCGAGGAGCCTGTCTCGCTCATAACACTGCGGCTAGAAATCAGCAAGCAGGAGCTTCTTCCCTGCATTCAAGTTCCACTGCCAAGCTCAGCTCTCCGTTCCCCTGTCCGCTCCATGCCCCATCTTATTCCAGATATTCACAGAATCACGGAATTTCAGAGTTGTAAGGGACCTCTAGAGATCACTTAGTCCAACTCCCCTGCTAAAGCAGGATTGCCTAGAGCACATTACTCAGGACTGCATCCAGACAGGGCTTGAAAGTCTCCAGAGAAGGGGACTCCACAACCTCCCTGGGCAGCTGGTTCCAGTGCTCTGTCACCCTCACCGTAAAGAAGTTTTTCCACATGTTTGGTCGGAACTTCCTGTGTTCCAGCTTGTGCCCGTTACCCCCTTGTCCTGTTACTGGGAACCACTGGAAAGAGCCTGGCTCCATCCTCCTTAAACCCACCCTTTAGATACTTGTAAACATTAATAAGGTCTCCCCTCAGCCTTCTCTTCTCCAGGCTAAAGAGTCCCAGCTCTCTCAGCCTTTCCTCATAAGGGAGATGCTCCAATCCCTCAATCATCTTTGTTGCCCTATTGTTGCCTCAGTTTTCAAGCAAGGCTCCTCCTTCAGTGAGGCTGCAGTAAAACCACTCAACTACAGTGGAAAGCATCAGGAACAGACTTTCTTCAGTTGTTTGCTACTGAACTCCAGATACAATTCTTGCTTAGGCTTGCTAGGCTACCTGCGCAAGTTTAGAACCTGAGCATGCAAGTCTTTTCTAGGAGAGCTTAACCATACTGAGAGGTTTTCATGAGTTTTTCTTCCCAGATGCCTTGAAGGATCAAGCCCCTTTGCCAAAACCAAGTAAATCGATATATCCCACCAGTCCAGACAGGTTTTATCCTCATTCTAGGAGATTCCCACAGCTTCTTCCCTTCCCCTCCCCCCAAAAACCACAATATAAAGCCAGTACAATAGAGTGTCAGTTATACCATCAACAGCTAAGCCTGAACTAAATTAGAAGGACATACCCGTCAGCTACATCTCTTCCATGTGATTATACAGAGAAAAGCATGAAAGACTTACTAGCTACCAATTTCTGCAGCATTGAAGACTTGCTGGACGAGTGAATCATTATTACATCCCATTCCACCACACACCATGTTCTGCCCTTCCAAGGAGGTGTAGTTGTGCCCTTCCTCTAGGACGAAGTAGACAGGAGGCCCTGCATACAGGTACTTGCTGAGCTGGCTGAAGTAATCCATTACATAGGAGTCCTTAAAGGCAAAGTTTTGAGTTACTATTACATAATGTTGAGGTAGTACAACAAGGTATCAAGGTTTCAATTCAGCCACAAATTGCTGAAGAGCAACATGCTCTTAAGACTTACATCTGGCATTGAGAGAGACTGATCCAGTCCAATCTCTACATTGTGCATAACTGCTGTACTGAATGACAGAAGACCCACAAACACTGCTATCTGTAAAGAAAAAAAAGCAAATTCATGGAAGTGAGAAGTGGGCAGAAACAACAAGCAATAGAAGTAATTTACTAAGTTAATAGGAACCATGCAAAGAGGCTCTAGTTTAAATATACTACCCAGGCTTAGTACAAACCTAAAACCTACCTACTTAAAAGTTCCCTTTGGAGCTGTAAGGGAAAATTTATGCTTAGAAGGCAGCAGTGAAAGATATGCCAAACGCCTTGGGTAAATAAGCATAGTAACCTCAAACCAAATCACAGATTCTGCAACAACAGTCTAGATTAAAGCACTGTAGAAGCCAACATGTGATGATCTCTGACATACACCTAAAGTGATTTGATTGTCAGTCATGCAACTCTTAAATCTGTGCTTTGGACAATCCAAGGTCAGACCTCTATTTACTAGAAATACTCTTGCAGTTACAAAAGCTTATTCCAATATTAACGCTGAAAGCAAAAATACTGGAAGCTTCATTTGTTTCATTGTGTTGAAGATTTTTCTTCAGTATTTAGACCTTCAGGCTCACTATGCTTTTGCTCAAGTTTAGACGACTGCTTACTTTAAACAGAATATACATACTACTATTGGTCTCATCCAGTCCTTCAGCAGATACGGAGAATACAGATTTTTGAAGAACAGAAATAAGATACTCTCCGAACGCTGTACTCCACTCATTTCTTCATTGCTTTCGATGCAACACAGAATATCCAGTCTATTCCTCTGAAAATGGATTAAATGCCAGATTTAGTACAGTTCTGCAGAAGATACCATCCCTATTACGCTGCAGTTACACATGCATTTATACTCACCTCTTGACGCTTAATATCCAAGCCCAGGAGACTTACAAAGCAAGTGACTTGAAGAATAAAGTCTATGAGCACAGCCATTCCAGCAAAAAGGGAGAATGTGCGAACCGCTGGCATCGTAGACAGTGTCCCTGAAGGAAGTGACCCAGTTCGTTAAGCAAGCTTCCTTCTCTTAGAAACGAATGAGCATTTTCTAGACAGATACCCAATTTAAGTGCTAGCCTTGTAGCAGGACAAAGAGTCTTTCTCTTCAGAGTTAAAAAAAAAAAAACCAGCTGATATAAGCCTGGCTATGACTACTGTCTTTGACCTGTTTGACAGCATTAAGGCTGTACAAAGTGACAAGAGTTAAGACGTTTCTTAATTCCAAAGTTACTAGTCTCGTGCAGGCTGTGTAAGAGGGTAGTTAAGAGTGCTGTCAGGCAAGATCTTGCTTCAATATTAAGCCACTCAATGCAAGTTGAACCAATGGCAAATTACACTCTGAGCAAATAAGTTCATTATGAAAGAAGGCCAACATATACTTGAAGGGTAACAACATAAGATATGCCTCTAACACCTACTGTAAGAGTGAACCTCAAGCATAATCTCTCATAGGGGCATTTTTCCAAGCAGTGGGAACATGACTGAATGCAATATAAGAGTTAGTACACCCTGATATTGGATACTTACTAAGGTCAAATTTAGTCTTGTCAGTCACGATAAATCAGTAGAAAGCTCCAGCCTTTCAAGCTGAAGAGCTAGATAGATTCAGAATCACATATTTTTAACCGTACCAGTCTATATTTTAGTTTTGCGTTTATTCTTGCAACACGGAGATACAATAAGGCCCTTATCTTCAAATATTAAAGAAGTCTTACCAAGAAAAAATGCCACAGTCTCCGAAAAAGATGAGAGAAACATACTGGGTGCCACATCTCCCAAGACTCTGCCAATCTGTTTATCCAGAGTTTCACCCTGGAGGCGCTCATCTCTCTGTTTTAAGGTAATAATTTATCATTATTAGGAATCATGCACTTTAGAAAGTGCTTGCACATATGGCTTAAGAAACCACCAAACTTTAGTCATTTAAACCTATCTTTTATCATTTTCACTGCCTTAACATGAGTTAGAGAATCTCTGATTTTTTTATCTAATACAAAAGCAACATGAGCATCCCCCTGTTGCCTTGCTTCAAACTTAGCTTAAAATACAGTAATAAGATCAGTGCTTCAGCCAAAACCAGACACTTGCCAGAGGCAGTGCCAGTTTCAGTGGGTTATTGAGCTTGTCAAATTAAAAAGACGATTACCAACTAAAACTTAATGTCAGAAGTCCCTGGTCTGAAGCATGTAGTTTATTCCATGATTACTGCTCACAATACACTAAAATTACAGGTGATCAAAATACCGAAGTTCTACAACTACCAGAGAAGGATGTTAAAAACATTATTCATTAGTATGTGGACTAGAAACTATGTTAAATGAGTCTGATATCAGCCAGCAGTAAGAAAAAGCAGCTGTTTTAATTTTTTTTGTGGGGGATCAATGTATATATAATCTTGTCTGTCTTCAAGATCACTAGATATCTTGTGAGAGTCCAGAGCTGCTCAGACTGGGCTGAGTACTGGAATGCAGAAAACTTTCTGCTTCAAGTTAACAGCCTTCCAAGATAACAGGCACATTTAGGAGAGTCTGTATGAAAGAATACATACCTGAAGTGTCTGGACTATAATGAAAATGTTGTCCACCCCAATAGCCAGAACCAAGAAGGGAATTACTTCTATGACAATCAGTGTCAGTGGGATTCCAAAGTAGCTGAAAATGCCTATAGAACATGCTACCGAGCTCAGTACAATCAGGATTCCTGCAATGCCCAGGGAGATCTTCGAATCCACCTAAAAAAGTTGTAATGACCGTCAACGAAACCAGCATCACCACACAGGACAGCTTATAGCAAAGGTAAAAAACATCCTTATATTTAGTGTAGCTAGTAGAAAACTTACTTTTCTAGTTCTTTTGAAGATCCAGATATTGAAAAAACAGCTTAAGGCTACAAGCCTTAAAGCTTAAGTTAACTGCACATCTCAAGTGAAAACAGACTTAGTTGAGGCTATGAAGCACACAAATTGTCAAGTATGACAAGGACAATGCTTGCCCTAGCTCCTGCTAGAAGGAGGGCTCAGTGTCTTAAGACAAGATTGAATGTAAGCAGCCCACAAAAAATATTGCGGTCACTTAAAGCTAAGAAAAACTAGTCAGCAACCTGTAGCAATGAGAACTATACACATACCAGCAGTCTTCTACAGCTCTGGATATGTCCCAAAGCCATGGAGATGTATACAAACATTACAATATAGCTTATCAACACAGTGCCAATATCACTGTCGCTTTCACGATTGATTTCATCTTCAATACTCCGTTCCGCAGAAAATGATATAGTTAAGTTTGAATTATTGTAGTTCTTCAAAAAGTTAATAAACCTAAAAAGAAAAAAAAAGAGCCCATCACACTTTAAAGGATAAACCATCTTGTATTAGTAATACTTGGAAGTCATTTGAAGGCAAATTTAAATCATCTGTGTGGTACAAGAGTGCTATGTGGCCAAGCAGTAGTTTGAGGGAGATTTCTCATTTTTAAAAGCGGAATGCTGACTATGCATCCCTAGAACTCTACTCCAAGCACTAGAAATACACTGTGCTGAAATACCTTCCATGTTTTCTCCAGAGTTTGAGGACAACAAGATGTCTTGCATAAGCATACACTATTTCAAATCACAGGTGCAGTTTTCCCTCAAAGCTAGGCCTCACAGTACACACATGAAATATGACTGCAGCTTGCTTACAGTACTTGAACAATTTATTAGCCCTTATTTCAGTTCCCCTAACTGAAGGAAGGTGCTTTTGGCACAAGTAGACGCTAGTTATACTTTTACTTAGCCTCAGACTTTCTCGTAGCTTTTATCTGAACTGTTAGCCAGAGCAGTTGGCCTGTGTAAGCCAACATCAGCTCTTCAAGATGGTGAAGGGAATGCAAACTTTAGATCCTCATCCTGAAGACTTTTGTAAAAGTTACAGTTTAAGAATTATATGAAAATGCTAGACCTTTCCACTGGTGGTAATGGTCCAGTGGATTGGAGAGTCTACTTGTGTAATTCTAGCCAAAGTGAAATATATGAAATCCTTTCTAAATGTACTTATCAGCAAGTACTACTGGACTAGATGGCCACTAACAAGACTAGGCCCTACCTCCTCAAAGCAAATGAAGTATGCCAGATAAAGGCTTATGACCAGTATAGTCTATCATTAACAAGTTTTTCTGCTTCTCAAAACATCCCTGCAGTTATACTGAGAAACTGTCAGCGCAGCACAGGTGTTTTTCGTGTATCTACATGCATAGGTTGCTTTAAGTAACATAGGCATTTCAGAATATAGGAACCCTACTTACTCTTTTTCCCATGCCAAGGCTTTCATTAGCTTTCTTGAGTCATTGTAGTAGTTGTTGACAGGAAAAGTAATAACAAGAGCTGTAGCATTATTATAGTTATCATCTATGGAGTAGGAAAAAAATTATTAGGTATTACAAAGTGAAGCTTACATTGACGTATAGGCAGGTACAATTAAGTTTAAAATTAGCATTGTCCAAAGCAAACCCATCCCCACAACTCTATAAAATGCATTCTGTTTAACAACACCGAGTCCTCAAAAAAACCCTACTGAAATAAGAATAGACACTACTGAAATAAGAATAGAAGTTGATAAGCATTCCAGATTGTATTCAGAAGCAATCATTCATTATTTAACATGTTCATGGCACCCCAACATTAAGTTGTTGCATGGTTAGACAATGGGCTACTGTATAAACAGTACTTACGACTTTCCATCTAGTGAGGTAACAGGAAGTCGTTTCTTAGACATGGTGCCTCTTGCACACTTAGGTTTTACTCAAAGCAAGTACAAAAATCTACATTTTAATCAATGCTTGCCTTCAAAGGCTGTTTTAGTACGTTTGTGTTTGTTGTATCTATCAAATGATGTTTAATTGGATAAATTGCTTCAACAAAATTCTGGCATCAGAATTGTGAAAGGGATTCCCCTCAAAAGCAAAACATATACATATCCCAGCACGTCAACTTGAGATACTTCATACCTTTATCTAGTCTCCAAAAACTAAAGATCCTTTAGCAGGCCCAAAGTAGACTGAACACTTGCATACTTGTCAATGAGACACGTATGTTCCAGTAATAGACTACTCTGGAGGTAGACTGCTTGTATTTGACACTTCCAATCTCAGCACCGATCTACTGAAAAGTTATTTAAAATATCCTTACTTACTGAAAGTTTAACAAAACTCCAGTTTCTCTGAAGTGCATTTAAACATGTGTTGAATGAGAATGCACCTCTGGTGCCTAAGGCAGTACACAAGTACGTACTCTCAAGACTTAAACTGTGACACTGTTTTGCCACCTACCATCATATCCTCCCAACACCAGCCATGGAAATACAGGTCCACCAAATGTTCCTAAGCAGGGATCATGAAGAAAACTTGTGTCATTCAGCGATGCTGGAGCCCTAAAGAGATCACCAGCAATAATTGTTAGCTTCTGCTTGACAACTACGGGACAGCACCACAGACAAAAGAGTAAAAAGCTGTTGTGTTATAACTGACTACCAAGAGAGAAATGAGGTAAGACCACTAGCCAGACGTTGCCCCTGTGCTATGTTTGCTTTGAATTTAATTACAGCTTTAAAGGTGTCTCCCTTATAGCTTCCAAGACAAGGAGTGGCTTCTACCCAACTGAACTATAAACTGAAGTGAAAGCTTAGAAACTGCCTTCTGTTTCAGAGTTCTGCTTCTCAGAAGTGTCTCAAACATGATTAAGGTAAACAGAGCCAGTGTCTGCACCAAACCATGCTTAACCTGAAAACTGATTAAAATGCAACTCCTGCTGTTCTGCAATTCCACAGCAGTCTGCAGTCCCACATAGTATTGAGACTATAAAAAGGAGTAAGAAAAGATTCAAGGGGGCAGCAAGAACTAGCTAGTTTTGTTTGCCAGCAAGACAAAGACCCAGTTGGCCTAGAGAAACACGTAATCATACTGCTTACCGAACACAGTATAAGAAGTGAGTGTGGTAGTCAGCATAGATAAAGAACTCATCCCCAATAGTGTGGTCTAGTACAGAATGACTGTTCTGAAAGTAGTTGAGTACACTCAGTATAGTGCAGTTGTTGTTGTAGGGAGCAAGAGGAGCCAGGCAAATGTCTTTCAGCATTACAGTCTCATTGTCAAAAGAGGCGGTTATGTTGACAATAGCATCCTGCAAATCCAGCACCTTGAAAAAAAAAAAACATAAACAAATAAAACAAATCATAGTTTAAGAGCAGCACAAGAGAGCACTTCCCTTGCAAGACACGACTTAAATGCATGGTATATTCCTGTAAGTTTCCAACAGCAGTGGCACATATCAATAGAAGCACATGACCAAATCTCATTATTTCTGTCTTCACACTAAGAATACTTACTGGGACTTACCTTGCAAGTCTACCTCTAATAGAAGAGGTCAAAAGACAAAAGTTTTCAGCAAAAAGCTTTTATAGTAAGGCTAGTATTTTTAATATGTGAATATCTAGCGATTGATGGACACACGGCATTACAGATAGGAGACAACTCCATATGGTTATACCCATTAGGTATGTTTAGGTCTTTCCTCTTGGGAAGTCCCAATTACCTGATGGAGAATGTCTTTCCTAAGTGGAGGCCCAAAAGGTACATCTGCTCCTGATGGGTAGGGTGAATAGGTGTCTGGATGACTGTTTGGCGCTTGAATAATAAGTTGTTCAGTACGAAAGAAAGGCCCAAAGTGTGTGTCAAAGTACTCCTTCTCCTTGCGAGCTTGGCTGCTTGGGGCTGACCAGAGATCTACAGGGTTTGTAGTTGCTTTAGTGTACACGAAGCCTGAGCAGCACATTGCAATGAAGACCACAGAGAAAAGGATAACAGGACGTGGATTTCTGACACAGAAAGCTCCCCATGATGTGAATGTCATCCTTAGGCCATTCTCAAACCTTTCACCAAGCCTTTCACCACAGGTAACTTTTCCTGTAACAGCAAGAAGCAAGCAGTAAATGTCTGAGAAGTCAGTTAAGCAGCATTCTCCTGAAGTCCATTAGGAAAGATTAAATTTTATTCTAGCCGTGTTTGTAGTAAGCACCAGAAACAATGGCTACACTGACAGTCAGACCCAGAGACACAATCCTTGATTGAGGTCAAGGGGGCAGAAACCAGCTTGTACCTAACACTGCCCCTTCTAATGCAAAATTATCTTTGACAGCAGTGGACACAGCAAATCAGGGCAGGAAGCAGCTAAGAGATACATAAGCATTAAAATGAGCTACCTCAGCTGCTACACAAATTAAACTACAGTTCTTTCAGAGCATGCTTTGAATGAATACGTGGATGGCTCAGTAAATGATCAAATTGATTTTAGCATCATGTTGTCGCCTTCACCCCCAGCTACAAAGCACTTCAGAACTTCCTATTAGCATAGCTAGACCCATGGACTGTGCAGCCAGGGCTTTGAGCATCCAACAAAATATGATTAAGTATTGCTCTAAAAGAAGAGAGATACTGACCAAAAAACTGAAATAAAGCCCTGTAAAAATGGATTACGTGGCCTAACAAAGCTAAAAATCCAGAGCCCACCCACAGGAAGGGGATGCACTTAAGCTGAGTTTCTAATAAATCTATTACTCTTATCCAAGACATACCATTGTCACGATGGGAATTCACAGAAAAGGCTACATTGCTGTCAATTGGTGTGTACTCTGAGACAAAGTGCCGCCTCCTGCAAGACAAAAAGATATGTTACCCTGCTCCCCTAAAAAGGGTATCTTTTGGGGTTTGTTCATCAAGAATAGAGTCCAATACTAGCATTAGATTTGATACTTGACTCGCCCAGAATCTATAGGCACCATGGACCCCCTACACCTATTCACTCAAGAACAGCCAATCTCCAGCTTTATGATTCTTTGGAACAACTTACAGTCATGTTGGCTGTCTTAATAAACTTTTCCAGCTTGGATCAAGTACACATTCTTTACACATATTTAGAAGATCAGTAGCATTAACAGCACAGAGAAACTCTTTAAATTGCTCATAACTTAGAGTGATAAACATTTGCAAGAGATTTCTATATTAGAAATATTTTACTTCATTAGTCAAACTGCTTAAGTTACACTTACTTAGCCTGAAGAAAGGGTGAAGCGAGAAAAAAGAAAGTAAGGTACTTCATTCCTGTCCTAAAGACAAGGAAGTTACAGCACAGAACACTTACGATAGACCTATATTGCTTATACTCATTCCTGATACCCGGAGCAGGAGATGAATTCAATAGCCTCCTCATGGTAATCTAATCAGACCTCCAATTATGGCAGGATGTTTTGAGCTATGAACCAGACAGCTCAGAGACCCTTACCATTTCATGTAGTTTACTGTACATGTTGCCCAGTAAAATAAGGCTGCTGAGCATGTTGTAAGTTTGTTGTACCCACTACCCTTTTCAACACAGATTTAATTCTTATTATACAGCAATTTCAGATTCCTGGTCATAATTGAACAATATTAAAGTTGCACTGAAAGGTACCACCATGCTTAAGGATATTAGATAGTGGAAGCCTCTGGAAAACGTTATTAAGAATTACTAATAGGTTTCCACTGCTCCAGATTGCTAGCACACCCACACCAAAGCATTTACAGCTACAGTTACTTCTGCACTTTACTAGTGAGTGAGTATTGCATAGCGCTTGCTGCCCCTTACTTTACAAAATGCTTTACTAGAAGCTCAGCCTCTGTTTAGTTTTTTCAAACTAGGAGACTAAGGAAAAGTATTCATTATTTAATTCGCAATAGGGCAGTGATTGTTTTGTTACAAGTATTAGTCTGCAGGAAAACTATGTTACGATTCCACATTGCTGCCAATACTAGATCTTGCTCTCTCCCACTGATGCTGAATTGAGTTCCTACAATCCCATCATCTTTAAGTCAAACTTCTACTGATTCTTTCCCCCTCAGCCACATCTCCTAACAAAGTATGGTGTGTTACACGTGCAACAGTGTTTAACAACAGCCAGAAGTAATGGAGACTTTGACAAAACACTGCTTGTGGTAAACAGGCCTCTCCATCACTGGAATTTTCCAGTTCATTCCAGTTACAACTTAAGGAACAAGTTATTTAAGGAAGAGAACAGGACTGCATTTTTACTTAGTCATATGGGTTATCTTCTGACCTAGTCTTAAGCATTGTAAGACCCCACAGCTTCCAGAGAAGATTGACATTTGAACATGAAGGCGGTTCGTTGGTCCTCGAAGGCAGTGCCCTGGTATCTTAATGCGGACACAGCTAAACTGAGACTTTATTCTTGACCACAGAGGCTTAATGTCAATCAGATGAAGCAGATATATGCATTTCCCCAGACTTTTGCATACTTCCAAGTTCTTGCTTATGAAAGTTGTAGATTTGTGTATTTGATCCTGTAGCTATAGATTAAATATTAGAGTTGCGCATCAACTAAACCAACTTCTGCACTCAACTTTGTACCATATGGTTTTTAAGTGTTAGAACATTCCCTGTAAGTTTAAGCATCTGCCACAGAACATGACTTTTGGTCGTGTGAAAAGTAGAGACATAAGCACTCTGTCCTGGGCAAAGGAAGTTTTCACAGAAAAGACAACTGACTTTCAGAGCTAAGCACTTTTGAAGGCTTTACCTGTAACACCAGACTCCAAAAACTAGTGCAAAAAATATGAGTAGAAATCCCATGTAGGAGATCCACATGATGACATACACAGCATCCAAACCAAACAAAAGCCAAGGAGCAGGCGATGGTGGTGGTTGAGGTTTTGGACCACAAACAATTGAACAGTCCTGACAGCTGCACGGTCCTGTCGAATCATCCATAGACTCATTACAGCCTTTGGTAGCATTGTTCATAGGATTCATTCCATGGACAGGAACATCTATGACAAATCACAAGTTCAGACCTTCACAACACAAGCTTTCCAGTTAAATGGGTTAACCCTTTATATGGAAGCCCCTAGCCTCTATGGAGTAGCTTTGCTTGGTCTTACAGCCAAAGAAGACACTGCCTTTTCTACAGCAGGCAACAACTACTTATAGTTGTCTACTAACTAAATGACTGGTCACGTTTCAGAACACTTCAGTCTGTAAAACGAATAAGCACATACTTCTATCATCCCAGCAGTGATTTGTCATCCCCCTCATCTGTTCAGATTGTGAAGTGTGTAACCATTTCCTTACAAAGAAATCCTCAAGGATCAGAGTACTGCCAAGGAATATAAGCTATCCAGTTGCCTAAGCTCAGTCCATCCCTTAACGAGTTTGAGAGATCTATATAGCAAGAAGCTGCATACAAAGCAAGTGCAAAGTATGACTTCAAGCAGAAATCAAAAAAGATAATCAGTTTATCTTACATTGCTTTGAAAGCCTCTGGCTGCAGACATTCCTTGCTAAGCAGCTGTTTAACAAATCAGTATACTAGCTATAGTACACAGCCTTCAACAGAGGCTTCAGAGGCAAGGACTACACAGTTTCTTACCTGAAAAGATAGGAATAATGCTGAAAGGAGTTTGTCCATTGTCTTTACTAAACATGTACTCAATCCAGTTGGTTGCATTGCAGTCCTTGACATCCTTCCCACACAGCAGCCCCAGTGCTTTAACATTACTTGATGGAGCCTCCACATCTTTACAGGCATTATACATTGCTAGGAAGAGTGCATGAAGACAGAAGAGTCATTAAACCAATGTTATTATTTGAGAAAGCATTCCAAGTATTTCCAATAATTAAAGACTCATCAAGTTCAAAGAACATTCTTATAGCTTTCAAGAAGAAACATCTTAAGATAGCAAAATAATGCTTTCAGTTGTATTACAGTATTCAAGGTTGCAATGCTTTGTTACAGCTATCTTATTCCGTGTAGGCCACCCTTATCTGCATTATGCTAGAACCTACTTTACTGTTTGAGAGGGAAAAATACTTAATATAAAGTTCCTTTCAGGGAAAGTCATGACAAATATTTAAGGTGCTTTTGACCTGTAGGCCACACATGACTTTCAAGTGTCTCAACTTGATTAAACACTGCACAAAGTGTAAAAAGATGGAATTCATGCTTCAAGCTTGCTATATAACCAAAATACAACCCAAATTTGTTTGTCCTTCAAAAAAATCTTTGGATTTGGCAAAGGACTAGAGCAGTCCATTTCAAGAGAAGCAAGTGCCTCTTAGAAAACCACTGTCGTGCACTGTGCACAAACTTTACTACCATACTTGCCAGACAGTTTCAATATCAGGTAGGTTTTGGACATTCAGTATTTGGCAACAACTTAATTTTTCTGAAGTTCAAGTCAGAGTTATCAGCTATTCTCCACTTGTATAGATGTCCAGTCTCAGCTGAGTCTTCAAAAACACTGTTAATAACAGTGTCAGTGCAATGCCTCCTACCCAGGCAGAAGTCAGTATTCCAGAAGTTTCCAGGGAGACCTACTGGTACCTATTCCATGCCTCAAACTTCAGAAGACAGTCAAAGAGATGTTTCCAGCTCCCAATTCTTCCTGCAAAAGCATTGGTCTTGTTACCTTGACAAAAGCCCAAGCAAACTAACACACTCTTCACTCACCATTTGCAAAGCGTTCTCCAATAAAACACTGCAGCTCTGTAATGCTACTTTTGTTCTCTTTTAAAACTGGATCATCATAAGGTATGGTGCTTGTAACATTCAAAAAGTCAGACTGATAGGGACTGCAAGTCAGTTCACAGAAAAGGTTTATCAAGTTGTAAAAACACGACGGACATCTGGATAGGAAAGTCAGTGAACAACAATCAGATTAAGAGGTAAAGATGCAAGGCATATTTGATTTGACCTACACAGCAAGCATAAACATTCCGCTCAGAGTTACAGAACAAAATATTTAAATTCTGCAAGTTTTTAATTAGCAATACAACATTAGTTGGCGCTTAAAATTGCTTAATACTCATCAGTAGCATCAACATAATTCACTAGCAAAATTGCCTACCTCAAATAGCAGATACAAGCAGTTTTACCAGAATTTGAAGGAAAACTTAACTGCTGTTAGCAGGAAGACTTCTGTTAGAACAAGATAACTGAACTGTACTTTATGTCACTCTCTTCTGAAGGCTTCATTACAAATACAGTAGCTTGAGACAAATAAAGGTAATGTTTATTCTACTAACTAACTCAGTATAGACCACAAGTATCTGTTTCATGAAATTACAGCCTCCTGATATGGATGAGGAAGTGCCTGAGAGCTTGCCTCAATAAGCCTTTAAATGAAACTACCACCTTTTCTACAGTCTACTTGAACAGCAGAGTCTAATGTGCTTTCTTATTAAGTTGACGTTCATTAGCATACCTGGAGAGAAACTGCAGAGGCAGCTGCAAGTTGTTTTTCAAAGTCTGAAGCTGATGAACATCACAGCAAGTGCTAACATTGCCGAAGAATAAACCTGGACAGAGTTCCTTAAATAAAAACAGTATTGAGATTAGGGGGGAGGAAGGAAAAGCATGTTTAAGGCTTCAAAACTCATATTACAGGTTCTGCTTCAGCACATTCAGAAGACAGCAGCTGTTGCTGTGGTAGATGCATAGAAAAAAAAAAATCAGTCCAGCCAATGAGATTCTTTAGAGGATAGGGAGAAGAATCACTTCTTTTATTCAAGGCATCACTTCCTTTTAAAAAGCTCCTTCAGATGATCTTTAGTCACCAGGGTCTATATATAAAATGATAATGGTATTTGAGAGTCTATTAGTAAAAAGACAACACATGTTTATCTAAGCTGAAAGTATTCCTGCAGCTTATCCTCTAGTATACCTTCTGGATAGTATCAGATTCTAAAGTCTCAGAAGGCAAGCTGCTAACAACAAAATCACCGATCACCTGGATGAGCTGTTTCATGTTCAGTTTATAGAAGAGACAAATGCATTTAATACAAGTATAACTGATAGTAACATACAAGAACTGTACATTAAGTCTTCAGAAACAGTACAACACAGTAGTTAGCTCACCTAAGTCACTCCTGCCACCAGCCAAACCATTGTTTAACTCTATAGCTATTTCACACTTTAAAGCTTTGAACTACCAGAAGGCAAGTCTAGCAATATCATCCTATATTGTGCATCAAATTCACAAATTCTGTTTGTGGTTTTGTTCACTTTGACAGCTAAAGCCCAGATATGGAAATAAGGCCTCACACCAGGCACAGTTAAGTAGGGAACTTTGTGCAAATTTGCTCCATTTGAATGAGTGTCAGTTACCGCCTTCCTATTTAAGGAAGGTATCAGGAATGATCGTTTGATGGAAAACATTGTTTAGTCTTGTCCTTTAGAAATCAGAAGTGCATAACTGCAGAACATGTCACAGTTTGGAATAGTCCTAAAAAACCAACCTGACTAAAGAGTGGTCAAACCAGTGAGGGAAATATACAGGAAAGTGAACTAATTCTATATTTGAGGTTACATTTGTGAAAGCCTGTAATCACATGTGTCAGAGACAGTTGGGGCTACAATCTATACCTCAGACATCAGTCTGTTCACTTTCTCATCGAGAAAGCTTAAGGTCATAGTGCAGGTTCCACAGAACTCAAGACATATCTCTGAAGTGTAGGAGAATTATATTTTAGCAGCAGACCTCCAAAAGAAGCTCACCTGCATTAAGTCATAGCCATCCTCTGGTAGTGCTATTGGTGGTCCATCATACGCACAGTTGTATCTCTTGTCTCCAGAAGCAACTCCACATTCCCCATACCAAACACACGATTGTGGAAGTACCTAATCAACATGAGGTAATTGATTAACTGAAAGGAACAGGTGCCAGCTGTTGTAGAGTTTATGTGCCACCATTCCAAGAGTCATTTACAATCCAGATCAGATAACTTCCTGCTAATTTAAACATTAGCATATACTGCATAAAACACCCATTAACGAAAGCATGTGTTTTTGACACCAGTGCACATCACCACTGATCTCCAGCTCAGCTCCCCACCCTTCCTTGCCTAGTCTAGAAACAGGAAGCACACTGACTATAGTTAAGACCAAGTATAAGAGTTACTTAAGAAAAATCCAAATACTTGAAAAGCACCTCCAAATACAAGGCAATGTACAAAATAATTTGTTCATGCAAGACAAAGCATATGATTGGTGGGTTAAACTCTCACTTTAGAGCACATGAGTCAGTGTACATGGAAAGCAGTGTATTGCTTACATGCAATATTTCAGTTCCTCCTGCTACTTTTTAATCCTTCTTGCAAACTCAGTCACTTACAGTGGCAGACTGAGGAAGCAGCAGCACAAACAGGATTCTGAAGAAGAACGTCACAGCTCTGCACTCACCATAGAATACCATGTATTGTCAATATCAAAGGATGCTCTCCATCACCACTTTCGGGCCTAAGCCTGCAACATTCAAATAGGCTTACAGTGCTAAGTAAAAAGAAAAAAGCCTCAAGTCTCATTTTAAAGAGGCTTTGACTTAAGGGACTATTGAAAAATTCAGAAATCAGTTCTTTATTACATGCATAAAATAAAGAAAGGAAACTGAAAGAGGGCAATGGCACCTTGCCAGCCTTATACTTTTGTTCAGTGATATTGACACCAAGACATCTGAAATGCTAAAATAAAATATTTATTCTGAAAATTAACACTTGCAACAACAAAAGTTATTTACAGCAAAATCTTTAAGACACTCCAAAGCTTTCCCATGCACCTGGGCTGCAAGTGCAAAGCAGACTGCACATTTTCTACACTTCTACCAGCTCTGATGAGAAGTTTGCATGGTACAGTTTGAGAGATAACTGACCTATTTTCATTTCCTGAACAACCTTGACCTAGCATTTTTCGAAAGACCATATGCTTACACGGCAAGGACAGACTGCTGTGCTTTGTGCTTGACCATGAATAATATTGTTTACTGACCAGAGAGGCCCCTGAAAGGCTGTATTCATACTACCCAACAGCTATCCAGAATTACAATGCCTCCACAACATCCATTTTTGTGCTGAACAACACTGACAGTTCTTCTCAAATTGTTTTGGTTTTTTTTTTGTTTTGTTTTTTTAAATCAGGGACAGTAATCATCACCAATTTATCTGACCCTGTTAGAATTGTTTTTCCTTTAACTTAACTTAGGCAACATAGCCCAGTTCGAAGTTACTCACTCTAAGCCAGGTCCAAAAGTCACTGTAAATACCACTCATCTAGTCCACTAAGTATCACCATATTCTTACATCCAAGTTGGAAAGCACCCCTAAAGATTGCACTTGTAAACACTGGATGTTTAACACCAGCATAAGCCAAAAAGTTAAAATCCCATAACTTGGAGACTATTTACAGAAGCTACATTGTAAATTTGTTCATGCATCAAATTTATCTGATAAGTCGATGCTTCTTTGATGCGAATTTATAAGTTACTATCTTCACCTCTGCTTCCTCACACCTGTATACCCCAGTTTTAATAGCAAACAATCTACTTGTGGGGAAAGAAGATGGTTTAGTGTTTGTATGTACCAGTGTTAGGAGCGAATTAACCATCTCTTCAAGAAGAAGCACGGATACACTGCTATGCTTGCAAAAGGGCAAAGAATTTTAAGCTGCTTACTACTGCCCATGAGAAGAGAATTAGGTATTTCTTCAATATCAGGCTGGCTTCCATGTTTAGCCTAGAACAGTTTGTAATCATACTTTCTATGAATGCTTTCTAAGAAAACATTTTCTATGCTTCATTAAGTCTTGCTATCTAACACTTCTTAATTTTTAAATCCCACAAAATTATCAACCTACTCTTTTCAGAAAGACATAGTTTTTTCCAGAGTGGAAAGTGTGGCAAAACTAGTAATGCAGTTACTAGTTACGAAAACCCCCACCACTTATCAGGGTACTTCTTACATAGAAAAAACAAAGTAAATTTCAGTTACATCAGGCTGACTGATAGTTCTTTGTTTTAAAAATGCTATCTGTATTTCAAGGTAACACTTCCTTGGTTATAACTACACAAATACAAAATAAAATACAGGCTGTATTATGTCTATAAGTTTACCTACAAGGCTTTTTGGCATTGTTTTTGGGACAGAAAATAAAGCAACCTACTTACACATGACATTTGGTCATGCACCAAAAATTATTCAGCTAAACACACAAGAAAAAGCAAGACAAGGTATTTCAGACTAGTGTTAGTTTACACTTGTAATTTGAATAAAGAATTTAGAACCATATTGCTGAAGTTCCACATCGATAAAACCTACAATGCAAAAAACCAACATGTTTATTACTCAAACTTTCAGCCTGTTTAGAAGAGCTGAACAGATCAATTACTTTTAACTACTAAAAGAGCACTTAGACCTAGAACTGAAAGTCTGAATACTCTATTTCAATATTAACACCAAGAATTCAATTTCAGAGGCAATCTAAGATTAAATATTTACAGCATGATTTAGCAGGATCTCACTAATAAAAGTCTGAATTTGTTCCCTGAATCAGTAAGCTTTGGTGATCCTTGATTTACAGTGACTGAACCTTTGTTCAACCACGGTAAATCAAGGATGACCATATCACTTGAAGTCAGCAGCCTAAAGTCACCAAGGTAGTTCTCAGACATCAACAAGTCCATAGCATGCTCATCACTGAGTCAGCCACAAAATATGTGAGAGGGTTGGTCTCCTAGGGTTCAGACAGTATTCAGGGATACTACTAGTAACTAACTAACTACTCTATTACCACTAATAAGATCTAGGTTGAAGTTCTTCCCCCTAGTTCTCCTCTAGTAAGAGCTAGAATAAGTTACAGAAAAAGACAAGTACTTTGCTCTTTCCATTCTTTCAGAAGAACATTCCTACACTGGCAGGAAGAGATAGGGATGACTCAGTGTGGTTGTAAATAAGTCACAGTTAAGCTACTGCTTGCAGAGTCAGACTTTCAAGTCACTTAAGATTTGGGTGAACAATCATCTTTCTTAAATGGGTGAAAGCTCTCCTAGCCCCCAAATTAACAGAGAAATGCTGTATTGAACCCAACCGCCCTCTAAACAAGATGAGATACTCCATAACACTAACACAGGGTTGGGCTTTTTTTTTTTTTTTTTAAATCACATTGCTAAGTGTTCTGTATTTTAAAATGGGACTTTCCTAAGTGCTTTACAAAGCAATAGCAACATAACCTTAGATTACAGCTGTTCCCTCCTGCCCCCAGCACAGCATAGAAACCATCTAGCAGTATACAAACATTAGCCTTCAGTATGTCCCTAGAGTTCAGAAAAGTGTATTCTGACTTCTGGTAGACATATTCTATTTGAAGAGAAATCTCATCTCAGGTCAGAGCTCCAGAAATCCTAACAAAGAACTTGCACACGAGCAAGTATGAACAGTTCATGACTATTAGAATTCTACAATGGTTCTGTTACAGTTTTCTGGTTCCCAGGCATTATCATTTGTTTGCAATAAAGTTAATGTTCCAACAGATCATAAACACATTTACTTCAGCTGAAGTTTCTTCAACTGCATGTTGAAACAGATCAATAATCTTCAATGCTTCTAGCAACATTAGCCATCACCAACAATGAATACGTAGCTGTTAAGCAAAGAACAATGATGGTATTGTACACCGAAACAGCAACTATTTGTAGTCTTGCAAATACCAGATGACAAGTGAACATTGTTTGGCTCTCCAAATTAAGATTACTAATGTATGGAAAAGGCGATAGCATCAGATACAGCTGTTTCCCCTTCCTTCATCTAGGATGGTACATCTGGGATCTTGCAGGGCAAGAAGAAAGATTTCAGAAAACAGCATACTCTTCCCCCCTCCTCCACCTTAGTATCTAGTCCACATCACACTGAACAGCTGATATTGCCCACTAGGTTGAGAAATTGAGTTCTAGGGGAAAAACAACACCATTTTACCCCTAATAATTGGCAAGACTGGTTTATGGAAACACGTGACCAGGTCAAGTTTGCAGATCTGCCCCAGAAGTTGCACATAACCTCACTGTCCTCCCTCTGAGAGGGGGAGGTCCATGGACTAAAGGAAACCTTACAGGCTTAATTCTTACTCTTACTTTGTCTCTTTCAATAACTTGTTCAGACACAGCCAATTCAGAGACAAGCTTTGTCTGCCAAGCTTCCCTTGCTCCTTTGCTCATACGCTAAGGGACTGTTCCCTTTCGGACAGAAAAATCATTAGCTACTCGTGGTCAGGCAAAGCAAGCCCCAGTTCTGGAGCTATCTGAGCACACTTCACAACTCACAGGGAAGCCTGGGTCAAGTAGGAGGAGAAAGTTGCAATAATGGTAATAGCCATCAGCATCTGTGGGAACAAGCTGGCATCAGCTGACAATGATTAATTGGGAAAATACACACTTACTGCATGCATGATCACAAACCACAGTGCCCCAAACTAGCAGCTGTCTGCAACTAAGGCCATCTGCACCAAAATACCTCTGATGCCTTGCAGGGGAATAGCAATAATACTGCAAAACACTTAGATTGTTTTGTCTACTACCCAGCAAAATACCATTCAGTTCTACCAGCAATTCCCTTTAGTCGCCTCTGCCTTTCTAAGAAGGCCTCCTCACTTTCCACCCAGAAAGACTATGAACAAGTCACTCCTGATTTTCCAGGAAGTAACTTAAGTAAAGTGGTTACTGTCTTATTCTGAAGCCACATTGTTGCCCCTGCCAAGCAAGTTGCTCCACACAGGCATTTCAGAACTTCATGCCCAAGGTCAGATAACATTGCATTGCAGGCCACTTGGCAAATTTGAAACAGAGCAGCACCTGCCATTAACATCTTCCCATAGGATTTCAGAAACTCAAATATATCCTACAGCTCGGGATCCCAGCTGCTGATAGGAAACCTGTGTCCAACCTTGCTTAGCCACTAATTTGACAGCCTGTGTTTTAATATAATTATATAAGGATAAACTGAAACAGCTGCCATTAGGTACACAAGATGCCATCCAGTACATTAGGATGCTCATCAGAGAACAAGAACAATTTCAAGACTTCATCGTCCTGTAAGTTCACATTCAGAAATGGGACTAAAGGAGACAAGATTTTCAACATAGTTCTCAGGTATTAATGAGTAGTTAACTACCAACTAGTAACAGGTTAGCTGGCAAAAGTCTTGTATTTTCACTGTTCAGAGTGAAAGATGCATCCTATACAGGCTGAACACTTCAATTCATTGTGAAAGTGTACGTAATGGAAGGACTGCAAACTGAAATGCCACTCTAGTCCACTGACTTCTTTAAAAAGAAGAAACATGACATATGGCACTTCAGTTTATACACACCACAACCAAAAGCATGAGAATGTTACACTACCAGTATACTTGAGAGAGAAAACAGGTTCACCTTCACAACGCTTCTCTTCTGCAACCATCTAACACTATATAAGCTCAGTTTAACTGAAGGACCAGCTTCTCTTTGAAAGATATCCAGGTCCATTTTGTGGAGTGTTAGGCTATAAATAAGAATTACTGGCAAAAAAATTCGAATTTTGCCTTCTTACAAAACTGAAGCCTGCATAGTTAAAATCATTTTGCAACGTTTACTTCTTAGGGACCACAAAGCCACATCCTCTGCAAGGATCCCCTAAACCTTAGGGGAACTTGTTTCAAGCTCCTCTAGCTCAGTATCCTTCTGTCACCTAAAGGAAAACATCTTGTCATTTCCTTACCAGCCTAGGCACACCTCATTGCTACAAGATTGTATCCCCCTCCAAGAACATTGGAGCATTGCTAAGGTGTGAAGTCCATTACCTACCCACCTGGAGATCATGAGTCATTACCAAACAATCAGCTTCTCCAGTGGTAATAGAAGAATAAATTCCTAGTTTTCTGTTCAAGCTCTTTAGAGATTGTTTAAAGAGGACAGGAGAACCTCAGCACACACGCACAATGACAAATTTGTGAGTTTAAAAAGGATTAAGCATGAAACTGGACCTAGAAAGTATGCTACCAAATGGGTTAGAGAGGAGAAAAAAAAAAAACAAAACAATAAAACCAAAACACAAGCCACGAAGGCTTACAAGACACTCCTTGTTTTTCCGGAGGAATGTGGAGTATCTCACGCTTATCTTGGACTACAGCATAAACAAAAGGTGACCGAGAAGAGTGGAGAGAAGGTTTTGCACTATTTTTTTTCCTGAAGTCCAACTCACTCTAGTCCTTAATTTTATGGAAGCACATAGTCCTAATAATGGCACATCGGTAAACAGCAGATCTTGCTACACACAGCCTATCACTCCCAGGAAGCTGTCACCTAGCGTAAGAAACGCTCGGAGCAAACCGAACCAGAGCGTAAGAACATATGCAAGCCTCTGCACCAACATGTGACTGGATGGCTACTCACATGCCCAGGCCATTGCATAACCAGGGCACGCCACAGGAACGCGGCTCCCCGGCCAGCCGCCGTACGCGGCAATAGCAGGGGACAGGCACCGGGCGCAAGCTGAAGTTTGCTGAAGCCCGAGCACGCCCGCTGTGGCGCCTCAGGTGCTGGCAGGCGGGGCTGCTGTGTCACCGGGCTGTCCCGCCCGGCACCCGGTCACGGAGCGCGGGAGAGGGGATGGGAGAGCCCCACCAGGGACGAGGAGGGGACAGACACCCCGGTACCACCCTTCAGCTGCGCGCCGCCCCGAGCCCACCGGCTTAACCCGGGACAGCCGCCTCCCTCAGTCCACTTCCCCGCCGGGGAGACCCTCCGGCGTCTGGCAGCCACCGCGGCTCCCCCCACCCCCGAAGCAACACCCGGGGGTGGAGGATGCCACCGCTCCCTCTCCTCCTGACGGTGCCAGGAGGCCCGGCCTCCCCCGGGAGGGACTCACCCGCACAGGCGACAGAAGCAGAAGGAAGAGGACAAGCAGGCCGAGGCCGCCCCACCCGAGGCTGCCTTGCGGGCTCCCCATGGTGGCGCGGTCAGGGGCGCGGGGGGCCGGCGGGGCTCTCGGCCACAGCACCGAGAGGCGGTGAAGATGAGGCAGG
>VYZM01005786.1:161157-211717 GCA_013398915.1 Dromas ardeola | reverse complement strand
GGTACGGGCGCGGGAGTGTTGATCCCGTAGTTTAAAAATGTCAAAGTCGCTTTAAAAATCCCGGTTTTGGCAAAAACGGCTTGATTTTGCTTCGGAGTTACTAATTCGTGACTTCCAAGCGTTGGTCTCACGCTCCCGTGTGGCTGCCTGAAACACGAGTCCCCAGCACCGGCCGCCGGCTAGAAAATGGCTGTCCCAGGCCTTTGGGTGCCGGTGAACGTGGCTGGGCGGCTGGCAGCTGGGCCGCCTGACCGGTGTTGCAATCAGCAGGTTTGGGACGCTAGTTGCACTCCGCCACTCTGTTTGTTTGTTTGGGATCTGTTTGTTTGGGATCTGTTTGTTTGTTTGGGACCGGTTTGTTTGGGGCAGGTTTGGGATGTGGCTGGCAGGAGGCACACTAAAAGCCGGGGTGCAAGGCATTCCCACTAAAAGCCGGGGTGCGAGGCATTCCCATGCGGCTGCTCTGTGATTTCCCCACCACTTTATTGCCTTCCTGTCTGGGAACATTGCGCCATTGGAATAAAATATGTAATTTAGCTGATATTGCCATCTGCTGACAAAGATGCAGACTAGTTGTGCTGTCATAGCTTCATGGGCTAACATGTTGGCCCGGGACCTCTGGAGTGTCAGGTAGTCCAACTTTCTGCTGAAAGCAGAATTCAGTTAGATCAGGTGGCACAGGGAATTGTCAGGTTATGTTTTGAATAGATTTCACAGCCTCTTTGGACAAACTGTTCTACTCTTTGACCACACTTACAGTAAAGTGGTTTTTTTCCTGTCTCTGAAAGATTTTCCCATGTTCTGGCTTGAGTCTGCTGCCTCTTGTGCTGTCACTGTGCCTGCCTGAGAAGAGCGTGGCTCCCTTTTCTCTGCATCCTTCCATTTGTTAGCTGCCGACCGCAGTAAGGTGTCCTCAGAGCCAGCTTTCTGCTAAACAAACACAGCTCACGTGCTCCAGCAGCCCCAGCTGTCGTGGTGGCAGTAAACTGGACTTGCTCCAGTATGTCAGTATCTTTTTTTTTTTTAATTTCATTTATTCTGGGGAGCCCAAACGTGGACACAGTACTCCAGATATGGTCTTATAAGTCTCAAAGAGAGAGGAATGACCCCAGCACTTGTTTTAGTGTCTACCCCCTTGCTGATGCAGCCCGCTGACTCATACTTAGCATCTTGCCCAGCCCTAACACCCTGTTCTTGTCTGCAAAATTGCTTTCCATCCAGTCGCTGCCCAGCCTGTACTTTTCCATGGAGTTATTCCATCCCAGGCACGGGACTTGGCAGTTGGCAAGTGCTAAACAAAGCTAGAGTTGCTAGAGTTATATTGTGTTTTAATTTTGATGTCATAAATAAAGTTCTTCAGCACTATACAGTGTGATGCTAAAAGCAAGGGACCAAGTTGCCACATTTTCCAGGCATTCTACATAAGCAGAGGATGCAGTGGGCATAGCTTGCATAGCTACAAATTAAAAAAATACAAGAACCTTGTTTCAGGGCTTGTGGAAAAGGTGAAGGATAGCAAAACTGACTAAACAGAAATGGCTTTTCCTTTCTGAGTGAATTACATAGAGAAGTGATTTAGGAATCACAGGTGAGAGAGAACCAATTTATAATGTTGCAAAACAAGCAAAAGGGAATCTATTGCAGTGACAACTTCCACCATAAACTAATTAAGTCCATAACATCACACTTGTCTACCACCTACTGTATAAACAGAGAGAAGAGGTAGTATTTTAATATTTATCCAAATCTCTGATGGATGTCTGTATTGAGATGGCTGTCTAAATTCACGCTGTTATTCCAGTGCAATCCCTCAGAGCGCGCTGCCTTTTTGCACTCACAAGCTGAAGTGAAGTGGTATAGCTGTGCAGACTGATCAACAAACACTAATCAGACCAAGCTTATCTTTGGCCATAGAGACTTCTGAAATCTTGCATAAATGGCAGATGCGGAAACCCAAACATGCATCTGTTTTTATGCCGCCTCTGTACGCTGGCAGCCAGCAAGCCGGAGCAGGGTATTATTCCTTCAGTCCTGTTGTAGCCTTCGGTCTTCATCATGGCTGCGTGACATATTCGGGGGGTGAGGATGCTGAGCTATCCTTAGCAGCTCCCAGGCATTTAAGCGTAGTTGCATGAGTGTTATCGATGATAAAGTTGGCACTGATGACTGTGTCGTCTTAAAGTTATCTCTTTCTTTCCGGGCAGGGAAAAAGTAGCCCTGAATAGTTAACCCAGATCAATGCTGCCAGCAGCTCATTTCCTTGTCTGTGGTACACATGGCCCAAAAGAGACTGTCCCCCCTCCCAGCTGCTCTTGTTGAAGGATATTTACCAAGTTATGTCTTATAAGGTTCCCATTTAAACCCAGGATTATGCATAGTTAGTTGTTAGGGACTGCCTGCTTGGAAGGCTAGGGGCGAATACTTATTCTGGTTGTCGGCAGCATATACAAAACTAAATTTTGCTGCCTGGAAGAAGAGGCTAGTATTAATTCACAGTGTAAGGTGTCACTTGGTGCCTACATCACATCAAATAAGCCCTTTAATCGTTCATTAGGATCAAATAAGCTCTTTCCCTCACTTGGATACCCTGAATGGTGTAAAGGTGTCTTCCAGGAAGCTCGTGTAAAATAGCTGCCTGCTTTGTTCTGTTCTGTGTCTTTGCTGGAATGCCCTGAGCGTTGCTTTCAGAGGTGTGGGCCTTGCTCTGTTTCCATCGCTTTGCTCAATGCAGAAATGAAACCTGTGTTGCAGCTTCCACTAGAAACTCAAGCGCCTAGCGCCTTGCAATTTCTAGATGGCATTCTGTCTGAAGAATTACTTGCGTGTACAAATGGAAACACAGTACGTGATTGCTTTGCAGCAAAATCAATTAAAATGCCCATCACTGTTTATTCTCCATAATTTATTATGAGCCTTTATTATTTCTATTGCGATAGCACCCAGAGGCACTTGCAAGAAGTGGGAGCTACGTTAAGCAACACCCTGCAGAAGCACATGGGAAAGCGGGATATTTTCCTTGGACATCTTGCAATCTGCTTGAAGACAAGCTGCAACAGGTGGGTGAGAAGTTTCACCCAGTTTCTCACGCCTCCATTTTTTTGTAGAGCCAGCTCAAACCACTATAGCTTGTTCCAAGACTGCTTTTCCAGCTAAACCAGAATAATACGTGTACTAAACAAAGCTGGTGTTTCCTATTTGGTGTTGTAAGCAAATCATGTTCTTTTCATCAGCTCTCATTTGTCAGCCTTCCTTACCTGTGGCGGCCTGCTCACCTTTTAATTATACCTGCCTCAATGTACCTGTTACTTTGGTCAGATGCTCTTGGCTTCAGACTTCCCACGTGGGATCAAATCAGACTGAGGGAGCTGACAGCAATCTGCCTGATGCTGCCAGTGCTCACTTAAATATAGGTGTAGTATGTCAGGTGTTGCTGAATCAAGTCTTTTAATCTTTTCATCTGCTCTAGTGTATTTTGATGGCTGCTCTACCAACCTGTGCCAATGTGTCCCTCTCTAACCTTAGAAAGTCCTATAGTTACTCTTCAAAATTCCATCCTTTCTGCATTTATCATTGAAGGCATTGAAAGTTGTTCATTTTTATTACAGTTAGGTGGAGTTATTTCTTGCCTAGTAGCAAAAGCTTGGCACTTGAATTCAAACGATTCAAAGTTTGTTCAATTTTTGCTACAAACTTGCTGGATGATCTGGGCAGGTCCCAACCTCTCCAATGCAATTTCCCCTTCTGTAAAGTGGTGCCAATTGTATGGTAACATGTGGTCTAAGAACTCCAAAAGCAGGTGTCAGCCAGTGAGCTACAGGAAAATACTGTAGAAATGCAGCCTATTATTGCAGCGGAGTCTGGAGACACGCTGCGCTTGTTGCTGTGAGCAAATAGGTGCGGTGTGTACTTGTGCCAGATAGTGTGCATAAGCACTGATATGATAACAAATTCAAGATTTGACCTATTAATGGCTATGTATGGCTCCTGGTTTGCATTAACGTCGGTTTAATGAGTCCCTGTGAGCACCATGCTGCCACTTGGTGTGTTACTCAGGATTTGCTGTTGAAGTAGAGAATATGGGCAGAATTGTCAGAGGAGAGTCCCTGAGAGCAATACCCAAATCGGACTGGGCAGGAGGAACGGGAGGCAGGTTTATGAGCCACAATTCATCTGAGGAACAGGCTGTTTATGGCTGGACCGGAAGACATTTTGTCAGTTTTATAACAGTTTGTCCCAGTGAGTAGGGTCCTATGCAGTAGCACAGCCAAGGGAGCGCCTGCAGAGACTATTCTTGGAGTCTTCAGAAAGTGGAATAATTCTTCTGCCTCTTCATGCAATGTAATTGGGACAAGCAGACTGCAAGGTTCTGGTATCACTTTTCCAAGGTGATTATAGGAACCTATACCCATGTGCTGGATACAAAGTCTGTATGCATACGTGTATGTGTGTATAACATGCAAGAACACATCTGTGCAGTATATATAAATTGCAGTCTGCTTCAGGTCTGTGTTGTAGGCTAGTGTCATGCACCATCTGTGCATCCAAGCCAGCAAAACGTTTGCTGCAGCAAAAATCCCTTGTTCCTTCCGGACTTAGCTGTGTTCCCCACTGGCACATCCCAGATTATCCTGCTGATCCCTGCTCCCTGGCAAGATGCAACACTACGGAGACCTTGTGCCAGCTCTGAATGAACTGACTCGATGTTAAAAGCAGGACATTAAAGCATTAGTCCAGTTAAAATACCTTGTCAACATTGTGAGAGCGAAATGGATTATTTAGAGACATCTTAGGTATGTGTCTTATATTTCATTTTGCCATGTGGCTACAGCTACAGTTGCTAGGCATATGGTCTTGTTATTGATCTCATGAGAGTTAGCATCTCTTTAAATCAGTGAGGAGATAAACCAAAAATTGTATTGATTCATGTATTTTAAGATCAAGGAGACTATTATGATCACATAATGGTAGTTCCTGCATATCACATAATTTCATCCAGTAATTCCTGAATCAAACACAAAATGTTTCAGGTGAAACACACCTTTCAGAATGAAAAGTAACTGTTTTGTTCTGTTTTTTTAACTCAAAAGATGAAGGAATCATCTCAGCAATTTTTTTTCAATGGATAATTATCCTCACTTTTGAAAGTCCACAGCTTGAGGTTTGAATTTTTCTAGTTTAATCCTCTTGACACTGTTTTTTTATGCTTTCATGTGCAAAATTAAGGAGCCTTCCATTACCAGAAATCAACCTTTGTACTGATTTAGGCCATGAAGAAGTCACAGCACTTTCTCTTGATATTCTCTGAATAGGTGGAGATGCTTTACTGAGTTTTGGCTGTAGGAAGTTTTGATGATGATTTAAGATGTAGCTCACTACAATAGGAAATTGTAGGAATAAGGCAAAAAAGCCTAGGATGTCAAACACAAGGTCAAAAATGTGGTTTTCAGTGTAGACTCTTTTCCTCTTTTATAATGTTCATAATCTACTGCATACCATAATAAGCATATCAGGAGGGTGTAGACTTTTTTTTAAGGTAGGTCAGATCAGTGTAAGGACCAGTTTTAAATTTAGGAATAGTAACAGAACAACCAAGACATGTTTGACTAACTGAATTAAAGTATAGCTTTATTCCTTTGGTTCCTAAGTCGCTTTTTATAATCTTCCCTTCAGATCTGATCTAATGGATGTTAATGTCAAGGGAAGTCTGTCAGTGATGTCTGGATCTTTGAAACAAACCTTGTTATGTCATGCTAAATTAAGTTTTCCTGTTTCTCAAGCCAGGGCATTGGCTTTACTTGTTTTGTGAATGCTATCTCATCTGAAAAGACCTGGAAAATAATAAAAGTCTAATCAATCAAGTGGAATAGAACAAAGTGGTTTTTACGTAAAGAGGAAATTAATTCTGGTATTCTACAAAGAGTAGAATACAGAAAAAAGGAAAGAAATACTGAAGTATGCAGACAAAATAATCCCAGTAGTATATTAATTTTTATTGAAATGATGGTATGGAAAAATGTGTTCTGGCAAAGCAACGTTCCTGTTGCAGACTGCTAGTCTTACATGGAGTTACATAAATTTATATAGGTTTTATCGAATGCCTAAAAGGGCAGTTCAAAAAAAACTGTGGAATTCAGAAAAGTATGAAACTATCGTGACATTCCCAAGGACCAAATGCAGAGCTGCTGTGAGAAGGCACAACTCCATTTAGTCCTGTGTGTGCAGTACAATATTCTGTTGCTGGAAAAAAGAGCCTTGTGTATAATCTTTGTTTGGATTCGTAGCAAACGTTAACATTTTCATGCTGCTGACTCAAGGGTTCCAGACAAAGGCAGTATTTTGTGTCTGTTCAGTATTCATATTAAGTGAAGCACAAATGGGCTGGGGTTTGTGCTACCTCATTTTCTGCACAATTCTGAAATTTCTGAGACAACACGAGATTTGGTTTACTTACGGGTTTCCCAATAGTCACCATGACTGGCTGAATAAAAAGCGTGAATTATTCTTGCAATTAGGCTCTGACTCTGAGGCAAATAATCATCGTTGTTGAAGTGCATTAAATATGACCTGCAGGTGTTTGATCTGGTGCTCTAATCCTCTCAGCTCTACTAAACTAAACAAAGGTGGGTGGATCAATCATGAGATGGTTTTGCTCCAAGGGAAGAACAGCATGTGCAAGTCAGGAGGTACAACACTGCCTTTTGTATCACTATTAAACAGATGTCCCTGCACACTGCACGGCAGCGATCATCTTAAATGAATTGCTCCATGTAATTGGGACCTCTGAGGCTACAACCGCTACCATGTCACTGATGGGATGCCACTTCTGTCTCTGCCCCGTGGGCCTTTCCTTGTGCTCATCCCATCCTACAATGGCTTGATACTAGTGAAATAAAAGAAAGATGTCCTATACTTTTCCTTGACTCATTTGTGTAGCCGGTTCTCTGTTGCACATCCTTTGTACTCGCTTGCAGCTGATGGGAAGTCACCAGGCTGTAGCACCTGCATAAATGCCAGGTGGAGAAGACAGCAAGCTGGGCCCTTGGATCTGAATGTGCAGAGAGGCAAGGCTAAAAGCAGTGTGCTAGTGCAGATGATTTTTTGGGGGGTGTAAGATGAATATATATATATATGGTACTTTTGGGGGAAAAGAAACCCCAAAACTCAACCCAAAAAACAATTTGGACTGTTATCCTATCCCAGTTCTATTTCATGTCATTGTACGGTATCTACCTTCACCCTGCTGTCTATGAAATGGATTTGGTGCCCCTTAATTTCTAGTCTAAATTTACCCATGTCTGTTGCCATGAACTGATGAACAGCTGCTGCATGAAATCATCTGTTGCCCTGCCTCCCCCAGCAATGCATTTGGGAACTTAAAAAGGTAATAGCATCCACAGAGCACTTTGAAAGCCTTGCACAAAAGGCACGACAACTATGCAAAGAACTACTGTCAATATTAGCGAATCACTTCAGTGAGGAAGGGAAAGCAGGTTTCCGTTTTAGAACAACAAACAAACCACAGCAGTATTTACTGAGCACTTTAAAGATAACAGCAGCTACACAAATACTAAGAATTATTAAGGTTTCTTTGTGAAAAGGTTAATTGCATGGTGAGAAATGGTATTGCAACTTCCGAGCCCATCTACAGGCAGAATAAGCACCTTTTGTTTACAGGGAACGCAAAAACTAAAACCAGCTCTCTCTCCAAAGGCTCCGAGATGAAACATGCTCCCAAAAGGAAGGCTTCCATGCCTAAATGTCCCGTGTTGGCTGAAGTGTCTTTGCTGAAGCTAGATTCAATTTCAGCCTGAACGGGGCAGAGAAAGTTGTCACTGCCAGTTCTCCACCACAGATCCCCACATGCACAGCCGGTGTGCCCTATCAGCCAGCACTAATGAGAGCAAGGAGGGAGCTACAAGCCTCTCCCCTCAACCTGTGCTAGCCCCACATTGCAGATTTTGTTTAGAAATAAGAAAAGCCAGTTATAGCCCAATATCGCTCAAAAAAAGAGGATCTGGTAACTGCAACCTCTCTGAAGGTGGTCAGCAGATGCTCTGGATGGGACACGGCATCCCAGGTGTTCTTCACTTGTTGCATGAGAGCCCAGGCTGTGGTGGCCAGGAATGGAGGCAGCTGGCCACACGACTTGGAAAGTCCTACTCTAAATGGTGGTGAGCAGACGTGCATCTTCCCATGGACAGGCATAGTTCAAGAAGAAGCTCTTTGTTGAGTAGCTGCCCACTTTGGGGTGAGACCACTCTCACAAGAAAATACACCTGGCAGAAAGGAGAGGCCAGCTACAGATACTGGACACCTGCATGTTGTCTCAGCTTGCTTACTTCAGATGTCACAGGACCACTGTTGACTTGCTCTGTCCTCTCTCCTATGCTCTGCTATCAGGAAAAAATAGGAGACCCTCACCACTGTTGGTGAAGGGCCACATTTTTTAGGAAAACTGCTTGATAATTACAGCCTGTCTGATGTTAAAAGTATTTATTGCTCACCCAGCATGACTACTGATGACCTTCTAATGATTAGCCTCTTCCTTTATAACTGTGAAAGGGCTTTTCATCTTAAGAGTGTGGCTGTTCCCAGCTGTTGACCTGAAAAACTTTAGGGAGAAAGATCAGTATTAAGGCCAGGCTGCCTAGAGTCCCTTTAGCGTTCTCCAATACAGTATGTTCATCTTCAACCCACTGGGGGCTCCAAATAAACCTACCCTTTCCAGTGCTACTTGTTAAAGAAGTTAGAGTCCAGTCCCATGCAATGCTGTGCAAGTTAAGTTCCCAGTAAGGCTCTTGAGATTCCTGCATGCTCAGTATTTTTTAATCTTTTGCAGAACTTAACCCTGGATACAATCATCCTCAAAGCATCTTGCATAATTCTTTGGTTCTGTACCAGTTTGTCTGCAAGTTTCTGTTAGGCACAACATTATTTTAATTTAAAAATACAGCAGCATGAATTACCTAAACAAATAGATTTTCCTGGTGTCTTCTTATATTGTTGGAAAACTTAAAGCTTTCCTTTCTAATGCTGAATAGAAATTGAACAGCAATTCCAGCTCGCAAGCAAAGGTATGCCCACTTCTGTTCTCTTCACCAGAACCCCGAGTTCTTACCTAACTTGCTCATAGAAATAATAACTTTATTATTTGGTAATATATATGGCTAATTTGCACTAACTAAGCTACATTCATTTGTGCCAGCTCACTAAAAGATATTTTTTAACTCACTGAAGCAAAAGTGCAACAATTCAGTTGAATCCTGGGCAGACATATTTTAAGCAGGGAACATTTTGTTTCCTTACGATCTTCTCTGTCCTCAACTTTTTACACAATTTTACAGTAATTCGTCAAGGTTTGAAGGCAGGTGAAGTGCCTGGATTTATGTACTGAATTAACGCTATACCTCAACTTGCTATAAAATAATTTCTAAGGTTTTTGTGGCTAGCACGACTTAGTATATAGTGTTTATACAGCAAAAATGACTGGGTTTTAATGGGGTGTCTTCCAGCAACATGGTTAAAACATAGCTCTTCACAAGCCATCTACAATCTGCACTGCCTTCCCCACACAGACACTAGTAGCGTGTCTAAGCGTCTCCACCACAACAAAGGCCACAATTGCTGCTGAGCGTTCCTTTTCCATGCCCCCATTAATTAGTGGGCCTGTTCGAGTGTGGCTACGTGTAACCCTCTCGCCACCTGTTGAAACACCTGGACACTGTGCCCTTCTCCCTTAACTCCTGTCACAGACCTGGGGAACGGGTGCATTGCATAGTAGCTGTGGGTACAAAACCATAGTGTCACATATATGCGTGTGCAGAACATACGTATACCACTTGTATAGCATCTGTGCTGTTGCGCCCGACAGCTAAATTTCTGATGAACTTGCTCCAGTGAATGATATGCCCTGACTGGTTTGCTCAGTAACCGGTCCTCCCCTACCCCCAAAAATGCGTGTACGTAGGCTGTAGGGTTGGGCGTGGATCCCCACAGCACTGCATACGCATCACAAAATACTCTGCCGTGTTTCTGCTGCTGGACGGATTGACAGATGAAGATGCTACAACTGAGGACACCTCCTTGCTTATTGTTTGGTCGGTAGCTTTTGGCATAATTTGTAATGCTCTGCATCATTTTTGTGGAGCTTCATGTAGTAGCCAAAATGTTACCAAAGCCCTGGGCTGGCAGGAGATGTTGGGATGTTACAGGTGGGAACTCACCTCTAGCCCCACGTGGCACTTGAAGGTAGAGAGGAATGGTCTGAGCTAGCTCTGCCAGCAAAGGGAGAGCAGCAGCACCATGGGGCTGCTCCAGGACTGACTGCATCCAAACAGCTAGGAGATCTGGGCGTCCTTTTGGCACAAGGGCTGGCTGATCCGAGGCACCCGTTACAGGTGTGCGGCCATGCCCGTACGGGGACGCGTGTCTGAAACGGTGGGAGCACTTGCTTGTGTGGGGATGCGTATGCTGCAGGCACAGAGGAGCAAACGTCGGTGCTGGGACCGGTGGGATCCTGGAGTACAGGCAGGGCTGCAGTGCAAACGCAGCTCCCAGACCAAACCCTGCTCTTGTCGTAGTCCTTCCGTGCTCAGCGATGCCAGGCGGAGGCCCTAGCCCACGGCGACCTCGTGGCAAGGGCCTCGTGCGTTCAGGGAGCGTGTACCGGAGAGGCTAATCAGTTCTGCAAACTGTTCCAACAAGCCCTTCTCGGGCAACCTAGGGTTACTGTCATGCTACTGTGGTCAGGGCGCATCTCTGTCAAACCGCATTTACCGCAGGGCTGGATTAGCTTTTCCTTTGCTTTTCCTTCGTGCGGAGGAGTCGGAGGATGCGTTCATTTTTTGTCAGTTCTGACGGCAGTTCGTTTGCCTGGAACAAAAAACCTTCAGGTTAGCAAAAACGAATGGTATTTCCAAACCATGATTTAAAAGAGTTACGCTCTAAAGAAGATGGTAGTAGGCATTATAATGACATGCTTATTCGAGTGTTGTCTCCACCACTGTTGGAGATATCTGAAGAAGTCACCTTTCCACACGGTGTGCAAATCTCACTTAAGTCTTCAAAATAATCCTAGCATGGAATTTGAGTGGTCAGCTCATTTTGTGCTGATTTCCAATCTGAATGATATCCCTTGGGATCCCCTCCCGGTGCTACTGCCACAAAAGTAAAAGAGAACATAGCTGCTGATTTTTTGGGGGATATGAGGCAGGTCTTTAAGTACCAAAGTCCATAAAAATCGAAGGAAAGACTTTAATTGCTATGAAATAGTCAGTGCTATTCTGTAGGATTGATAATAGAACACCAGAGTTTGGTCTTCTGTATTTACTGTATACAATTGCAGGGCCTGTTGTGATAGGAGAAAGGGTAGTGTCTTTAAACTGAAAGAGGGAAGATTTAGACTAGATATAAGGAAGGAATTTTTTACGATGAGGGTGGTGAAACAGTGGCACAGGTTGCCCAGAGAGGTGGTAGATGCCCCATCCCTGGAAACGTTCAAGGTCAGGTTGGATGGGGCCCTGAGCAACCTGATCTAGTTGAAGATGTCTCAGCTCATTGCAGGGGGTGTTTGGACTAGATGACCTGTAAAGGTCCTTTCCAACCCAAACTATTCTATGAGTCTATGATTCTATGATTCTATGAATTTTGGTAATATAAAGTATTTATAATGAAGCTACTTGCGAAAATCAGTAATTCTGTCCTGTAAATGTACTCTGTTGTGCCAAATTGCATGTTGTTTAAGAAAAAAAATCAGTAGGAGAGGTTACAGCCACAGACTTTCTTACACTGCACACCCTTCTGCTGCAAATGACCATGAGTAGCAGAAAAATCTTGCATATTATTTGAATGATAGTATCAAAACAAAATGCCTATTAACACAAACTACAGTATGCGAGGCATTAACTCTGCTGCCATCAAGTGGAACGATACAGAAATAACAGGCACAGATTTTATAGTAAATTACCAAAACATTTCGAAGGTATATGGTAGATTACTTGTATTACAAACATTCATTCACCCAACCATAAACCAGAGGCAAATACCGGACCACCCATTCAGAGCTTAGCAAACCCAGCTAGGTATCAAATACAAGCGGCAAATAGTTCATAAACAGCTCAGAGGAAGACATTTTCATGGAAATTATCAAACATGTAATGTTAAAACACTTTACAGAATGAAAACAAGACAAGTTTTCTGCAGAAAAGTTGCTGCCATAAAATTAATATGAAACTATTTCAATAAACTAACAGATTTATAGTAAGATATGGAAAAGATACATGAGATATTTTTTGCATTAGCAATGTGCTGAATCCTAACCAAGTTTTCTTACCCAAAGCACACAGATATATATTTCTCTTGCTGCTGAAATATCTTTCTTGCATATTTCTCACAAGACATGAATGTAACTTATGACTTATCAAAAGCAGTAATGGACTAATGTTTCCCTAAAATGCAACCTAGCTAGCCCATGACTAGCTATAGTTAATTTAACCTGTGCTGCTTGAGTGAGTGCATGGTTTGGTTATTCTCAGATTGATGTAACTTCACAACTACCAGCACCACCAGTGGTACTGCCTAGCACCCTGATAGATGCTTGTGTACAGAAGCAAATGGACCGAACAGTGGTGCTTCAGGAGAGGATCGAGAGGCAACCATGGACCAACAGAGAAACATGGACTGTCACCACCCACGGGGCACGCACGGCTCTACCGCTTGGTGATCCCCACCTGCTCTTCACCAAGGACGGCATGGCAGGATATACCTTGTTCCTCAAGCACGGGTCCGCTCCTGCTTCGAGGAGCAGTGCCACTGTCCTCGCGTTTCCACTCAGGACGGCTGCATGGAGAGCAGAGGTCCCATTCTAGAAAATACCAATGGAGATGTTTGTACTGTGCATGGGAAGAAATCAAAAGGCAGTGAAACACAAATGTTTGCAAAGAACAAGCCTATGAACAAGAAAGAAATAACACGGAAGAGGTTGGGTCATCAAAGGTATAGGGTCTGATTTAGACAGAGCACTGGCAGGCTACTGGGCTATGAAGGAGGTGATTTTAAATGCTTTAATAAAAATGGGAGTCAAGTTCACTTTACCACAGCAATATTTCCTTTTAAAAATTACCCTTGTCAATAGATTAGAGGTGAAATGAACATAGCACTTGCTTCTGCCTGGCAAAAAATCAGCCATTAGCAAGTGAAACAGAAGCACCAGCAGTAATGGAAACCATATGTGCATTTTATCTTCTTTCTCTGATGATTAATGGTCTCAATGTCAAACAGCTAAATGATGATTTTTTTTTATGGCTGGCCTTTTGTTTGTGGCTGCAAACTGACAGTTCAAATAAGCGTGGAAGCTATTTCATACTTGTAATTAACAACAAAGTTAATGTGACCTGGATTTTCAAGTACATCAATATTGCCAATTAGTTGCATGTGCAGAGGCTATCAAAGTATGTGATTTATAGGCACATAAAATTAAATCAGCTATTAAAAAGCCGTTTCCAAATATCTGTTATTTTTCAAGTCACTTTTTGAATTCAGAGGAAAACAAAATCAAGTAGACAATCTGGTCACAACAAGTCTCTTAGGGTAATATTTTGCTGACTAAATGCAATAGAGGGCAGGGGATAATGCTACAAACTGCACCGTCGAGAACAATCCATTTATAGTAGAAATAAAATCAGATGACAAAAAGCAGGAGAATTCTATCTACGACACAATGTGCTTCCTCATTCCAAAAATCAAATTCACGATTTCATTTGAAAAGATTCATTTGTGTGTAGCGTTAGAGGCTAAATAAGATAATTTCATTTTTCTCTTGACTTTTTTGGGCTCAAGCTCCATATCGTCTTCCACTGACATAGCCATAAGCATCAGGTCTTTCATCAGACCCTTTACCTTCTTGAGTTTCTGCCTAAAAATCTATGTGTTTCACTACTAACCTTCAGCAGGCCAAGCGTGGGAGAGAATTTCAGCAACTCTTCTATCACATTGTTGTACCCTTTAATGGCAGCCTTCAGTAAAGCAGTCGTACCGTCCTTTAAAAGAGAGAGAAAGGTCAGTTCAGTTGTCACCAATGCTTTACCTGCATTCCCCTCGTCTGGAGGGAAACGCCAGCTCTCCGCAACACCTCTGAGAGGAGGGTCTCCTCTGCTCATTGCCTTTGAGGAGGCACCTCCACATATGCTGCTCGTTTTAGGACAGCTGGAGGATTGTCCTCTGGCAGGTGAAAACTTCAGTGTAAAATGAAGCCATGAAACCATATATCATCTTTGTCTCTCGTTTATATGGACATTTCCATTCCCTTATTCCAAAAGGTCCCTCCAGGAAGCTGTCCCAGACACAATGGGAAAAAGGGAGCCCACAGTGGGACTTTACCACCTGGTAAACAAGGCAGCCTCTGGGGACACCGGGCCTCCATTCAAGCAGGCTTGCAGCCTCCAAAAAAGCGAGGAGGCGTTAAGCTGCAGACAAAGTGCAGGAAGAAGTGGTACTCACGTCCCGCGCAGCGTCTCGCTCAGCTCCCCGGAGCAGCATTACTCGCACCACTTCACTGTGACCCATCTGTGATGCAATCCACAAGGGAGCCGTTCCATCCTGCAAACAAAATCAGACTGCTAAAGGTTTCACTTCGAGATTCTGTGCTCCACGGTATTTTACCGCCCAAGTCTGCCTACTGGACCGGATGTACTTAAACTTCTCAATTAAATCCTACATCACAGACAGACATATGCAGAGTCGCTTCCAAAAGCACATGGGAGCTTGGTCAGAACCGTTCCAGTCATGGAGTAGAGCCACCCTTAGCTGCTTTCTCTTGCATAGTTGGCCTGAAATGTGCTTTGCTGTGCGAACAGTTAAAGCCCTCTTTGACCTACCAGTCGTGCCTAAAATATATAGCAAAGTTTGAAATGTAAAGGCCAAAGGTAGCCTGTGTACTTTGAATGCTAGGTGACTAGACATAACAGAAGATACAGGTAAATCTTGGCACGCATGGACAGATTCTGCAGTTGGGTCTCTGCACACATGGAGTGGATGTTGTTTAGAGAAGCTGAGGAGCAATGCAAGATGATCACCAACTTTCAATGTTATGTCACGTCATCCACCCTCACGGAATCTGGTAAAAACATCTTGCCTTACTGTGATGGCAAGTATTTCACAAATTTTATCTTCAAGAACTCAGCTAGAAAACATGGCAATTATTAAGGAATCCAGCGTGAAACAATCTGATTTGGGAAAAATTCTCCTATCCAATTATTATTTGAGCAGAAAACCTCGGAAAATAAAATGCACATTCAGTATAATCTAAACTCTAATTTCCATCCCAAAGGCAAAGGTGAATTGAAGCACTAGAAGTATTTCTCGCCGCAATTAGAATTTAGTTTTGTGTCGTTTCCTCCTTTTGCTTCTAAATGGCCTGATTCTCCAGACTACAGGAGGACTCCAGCGGTTATGTGGTGCCAAGCTGATTCTCATGGGCCTTTCACAAAAGGCTTTGCCTGTATGGACTTTAACGTAAAAGTGAGCCCTTACATAGCAGGGTTTCTGCTTTGCCTTCAGTGCTTGCCAGTTCCCCTCGCCACCCTCCGCAGCCTGAAGACTTGGCAGGAAAAAGGAAGACAAAACATACTGGGGCTTCCAAAAGAACCTTAATGAGAAGTTCCAGAAGAAAACAACTTTTTACTTTAAATAAGATGTTTCCTCCTTGATCAAAGAAGCAATCTCTCTGCTCAGTGCCAACTGAAGATTCATATGACTTGCTCATGCAATCCAAAAACCTATTGTTGAACCAGTTCTCTGCTTTTTATGGGCTAGTGACTTAATCCTTTGGAAGAAACAGAAAAGTTATTTCTTCCTTTGATATAATATTCTGGGCTTCCCTTTTTTCTGGTTCTGAGAAAAAGCAAATGCACATCCTGAGATCTTCAGTCTTCTCAAATGGTGAGGAACAAGAGCTTTACCCACTCTTGTACCATTTCTCTATAAATTAACTCATTGACATTAGTGACTGACCTCATTCTAGTATATATCCTGTTAATACAATGAGTCTTCTTTGTGATTCAAAAATAACAAAGGCTCTCTTGTATACAGTGTATGTGATATTAGCGTGACGGCAAAAACTGTCCCTCTCCAGTTTCTAGTGTTTTCCCTACCAGTAAGATGACACTTCTTTTTTTTTCTAATCTCCCCCCACCAGAGGGCTCTAGAAAATAGCAATAGGGGCACTGAAAAAGTCTATAAAACTTGGAAAATATATGAGAGCAGCCTACAAAATTTAATCTGCATGAAGTACCAATGCTATGCAAATCCACACTTCTATTTACACAAGAAATGCAAGCACAGTCACAGCACAGGGAACATTGCAGCTTTCTTTTATTCACAGTGAAGTTTGTAAGAACCACTCTTATTTTCAGGTATGAATGCAAAGGAGCAGAATGAAATACAAGTGTTGGGTAACATCCCTCTTACTGTTAACTGTCCTTAATACTATTGCTGTTAGACTCAGTATCTCAGTTACAGGCTAGAGGCAAAAATACATTGTGAGAAAGTGTGATTGTCTTGGAGAACTTAGCCTGAAGAGGAGAAAGGCGATGAAGTTGATGGTGGGCTCACATTGACTATTGTCAACTTCTCTCTCTTAAGCAAATAGCATTTAACATGCAGGTTTATGCAAACCCATATAATATTTATATGGAGTAGATGAGATTTCTGTCCATTTTCTTGTTGGTGTATGGTGCAAAAGAGATATTACATTGTACTAACGGGCCACATAAGAATTCCCATGTTAACAGATATTAAGGCTTGGAGGTGAGTCAGGATGAAAGTGAGAAAAGGAATGGATGCAGTTCAAAAACTACTTTCCTTGTCTCGGCAGACTGCAGACCATTAGCTTCCTAGAACAATATTAAATACACCATGTTTTTAAGCTGTGCTTGTTTCTGTATTTGATTACAAATATATACAGTATATTTGGTTACAAATACATACAGAATATTTGATTACAAATACATACAGCCTACATCTCATTTTAGCCAGCAGTTCCAATCATATTCTGACTGAAATTTCTGATGCTCTTTCTCTTACCCATTAACTAATGACTTTGCTTTGCAGCTTTGAATCTCAGTGTTTGCTAGTGGCTCAGAGTTTTAGAAAGGGACAGATTAGGGTGGGAGGTGAAATACCCTTCGAATTCCCAGTAAGGACTTCCAGGGACAGAGAGCCCCTACTCTTAGGCTACTCGGTGTCATCTTCTCCACTGTTCTGCCCATCAGTACACTCACACCACTACACCTGCTGAATTCTTGCTAATAACAAATTGCTTGCTTGTCTGAAGTCTACACTCTGTATAGCTTCACTGGCTTACATATATTTGTAACTGCATATCATGTATTAAGAAAAAAACATTAATTTTCAGTGTGTTTTGAATCTGCTTAACCAGTCAGACTAAAGCCTGCTGGGACACAGGCTGCCAAAACAGAGTGTAAAATTCTTTGGCAAATAATCTTCTTGCTTTGTTTTTGAGTTGGAGAAGCAAAGAAACATCTCCCGCACCAGGCTTCAGACACTGCCCCCAGCTCTGTCTAGACAAAAAGATGACAAAAGAATTCCTGCCCAGATCTGCAATCTCAGAAAGAACAGAAGGCGGCTAAAATCCAAGAGAAATGTCATTGCCAGGGAAGAAACTCGCCAGGAATCTTCACTATTCGGTCTTGTGAGAGCTGAGCTGGAAGGCCTGCCCATGGACAGCCAGCAGCACCCAAGATGCTCTGTGGTGTTAGGAGCATCCCCATGGGACTGGGAGATGGGGCATGAGACCAAAGGGAAACTGGTATCCACTGCAGCAGCAGGAAGAGACATACGAGGCAGATGCACACGCTCAGCCTCATGAATTAAGCACCCAAATTCACAAGGTAGAGAGGAAAACCTGGACACCATGAGGAAGAAACATGAACTCACACCTGGCACTCTGCAGCTCTGGATTTCATATTATGTTGCTTAGTAAAGTTTCCTACAGCAGTGAGTGCCATGTACTTTGTGACTGACAGTTGGAGTCATCTGACATCGAAACTGCCCCATCTAGAGCTACATTCCTCATGACCAACATGCCACCTTCGAACAAAGTACAAATTTGTTTGTTAGTAAGAAAGAGACTGAAGTCCACCCAACCATTACTTTACTAATTAAACAGTAAAAATGTTCCATTTGTTAAGGAAATGTTTCAGATTACAGTGGGCCCAAATACAAATGCCACGGATTTATCCAGGCATAATCTTAGCAGGGATCGGAGGTACCCTGAAGCAAAGCCTGTCCTGCCGGAGATGAGACAGAGCCAGGAGGAACATTCACACAGAGTCAAGTCTTTGCCTCAACTAAGATTTAAAAATGCCTCATGAAACATTGTGTTGTAGAAATTGGATTAGAGAGCTAAAAAAATATTGTCAGAAAGAATTAGGTGTCGCATTATAATTATGGTTAGCAGAATGCAGCTTTTATGGCAACATAGTGGAGCTAAATCTAAGGCTCCCCAACTTTATTTTGGCTCACTCAAAAGTCACTAATGCATACCACGGTCTATCCTTCTACACTGATCTTTTAGACTGTATTAATTAACAGCTTTTAACAACATTTCTTAATCTTGACCTTGAGAGACAGTGTGGAGGTAGCCTAGGAGCAACTAAAGCATCAGTCCAGGCAGTAGCTGCCAGCACAGCTCTGGTGCTGGAGGGGTGGGGGAAGAGGCAGCAGGGAAATTACTTTAGTTTCAGCACATAAAATGCTAATCCAGTTTCCTTACGCTACGGGAGTAGCAGGCAGGCTATTCAGACCTACAGAAGTCGGCAGCAGAAGTCATATGGATCAATCTCTGCTGCCAGGCTATGACTTGTCAGGTTTTTGGGTGTAGATGAAAGGAAATACACAAAATGCCTGGCAAAGCTTGTCACATGCCACGTTGTCCACTGTTATTAGAGTTTTCGCATTGATTTGCTTCTGCCCGCTGACTTTTTTAACTTGCTGCAGTCAGTGATCACAGCCACCTGGCAGCCATACATGACTGATTGCAAGGGCAAGACCTTAGCCCATCAATTTAAGTGAAGACCCAGGACAGCTATGGTGCCTGCAGGGTTTAAGGAGACCACAGGGGAGGCTCTCTCAAAGCAGGGATCTCAAAGATTCCTGGGAAGCCCTGTCTCTAAGCAGACATTTCTAAGTGCCGGGAGTAAAGCTAGCTTCGCAACTCCCACATCTGGCTACTCAAAGCAGCATCTAAATGTGCTGTTTAAGCACTGATCTGAGAATCAAGAAACAGCTATGCAATAAAGAAATCCTTTTTAGGAAACCAAGAGAGCTTTTATATGTATCTGTGTGCCTCATGTATTCTTACATATCCCTCAGTTAGTTTAACACCTAGGAAATCTCTCTAATCCAGTGTTAGTTTTTTGTAACTGTAAAATCCAGTAATTAGACTCCAGCTCTTCCTTGAAGTGTCGAGCTTACCTGCCGTGGCTGGTTAACCTTTGCTCCTGAAGAAAGCAGCAGTCGGATGACATCCAGATAGCCTCCTTGTGCCGCCAGGAATATTGCAGAAGCTCCATCCTAAGAACAAATATATCCAGCTTACACTGTGTTGAAATTATGCCATTTTTTTCCATACAAAACCAAACCAAACTGAATCAAGTTCTTCTTAAGCCATTATGCGGTGTAAGAGCATCTATGTAGCCAAGCTCAAGAAATAATTACCAAAATCCAAAGTCTAGTTCATGACAAACTATGCTAACATTTTTCATTCAGCATGCACAAGTACCGTCTCCCATCATATACCAAACCGAGCATTAAATCCCAGGTCTGGAATACTAAGTTCAAAGCATTGAACCACATAACATGAAACCCATTCCTACATAGCAAAATATACTTATTTAGATTCATTTAGCTTTTGTATGTTCCTGCAGAAGTGTACTGCTACGTAGAAACACATGGTGAAAACATGTTCAAGTACTTTGCAGAACTGGGGGCTCCAGCACTGAAATCTGCCCTTTAGGCTGAAGGACTAAGTACAGTGCCGTACTACCGCGCCACCCCACCAACTACCGTGGCACTACTCGGGCACATCTCGCAGAAAAGACTTGACCTGTAATGTAATCGTGTAAAGTAGCACATGCAAGACAAAGTGTCTCACAGCCCTATCGGAAACCAGCATTTTCCTGCATAAAGCTTGTGAAAGAAATGAAGAAATATGTGATTATTTTTTTTTCTCAACACGTCTCTCTTGTGCAGATGTTCTTCAGTATTTGGCTTTACAGAAGTTTTTCCTTAGGAAAAAAGTTTAAAAGTCATATTTCATTAATTTTTATTTGATGAAAAATAGTCAAAGAGCATTAGAATCCATCCAGCCAACTGGAAGTGGAAATCTGCACTGAGGGTGGGAAAGGTGTTTACCCATCCTACATCCACAGCACTCAGCACAGGACATGCTAGGGCAAGTTTTCCTAGGAGGTAAAACTCTTTTAGTTTAAATAGAGACATGAATGAATCCCCTTCACTACATCTCATATGTACAAGTACACATCTAACCGATTTATGCATATGCTTATCACAAAATACAGCGCGTTTTAGTTGAAGCCTGTTGTTGACCTTGCTGGCGTATCACGATGTTGGGCTGGAATGCTGTTGTCTGCAAAGAGATACTGCTTAGCTACTCCCCTTCGTGCGAAACTCAGCACAGGCCTAGTGAAGCATGAGCTGAATACAGTGCCCCAGGGACTGAATTTAAAATGTTTGACCTTGATTTCAAGACAAATGTCCTGGTAAACAAGAGAGGTGTCTGCTGGCACTACAAATGCACACCCCTGGGCCTTCTGAGGGGCTGTCTTCTGTGGTTGCTATGCAAGTACATGAAATAGGGTGATGGTATCAGGTCCTTTGCAGGCTTCCTCCAGAGACAGGTATAGTGAGAACACTTCCATTTAGAAAGTAAACAAGGCTGTGTAATAGTAAAATAGCCCTTTATTGTAACATCAATCAAGACAGAGAATCTTGGTTTCCCTGTCATCCAACCATTTTAAAAATTAACTATTAGTATTTTGTACTTGATCTGAATTGATGCTATAATGAGAAAACTGTTTTAAGGCTTTAAAGTATTTCTGCAGGAAATACTGTTTAGTCAGGGTGTTCTCTCGTCTTCTCCTCTTTCCCTCATGGGAGTCAATTTAAGATTAAAACATCTCATGTTGGTTTTGGGAGGACTACCTAAATGCATGCTGGAAATCCCTCTCATTTGGCTGCCAGCCCATTACCCCTTTGCAAACGCAGCTTGGCGATGTCCCACAAAAGGAGCCAGTCTAATGCTCTTTTTTCAAGAGATTGTGTTCTTATTTTATTAAGCAGCTGTTTCGGACTGCTTTTGCCCAATGGCTGCGAGCAATAAAAATACATTTCTAAATCCAATTGTAAATATTGATCATTCCCAGGAGAGACAACAAGGAAGTTATTTTACTGCCTTCACATGTAGGTATGTGCCTGCAGGTGTGGCACCATGGCTATTTTCAAACCGAGTGGTAACCCCTGGGATTACCATGCAGAGGAGTGAATCGCTGCCCTCGGATTAGAAAGGCAAAGGCTATTTGTGCAGCAGGGAGGGTGGGACACCCTTTATAAATGCGGGGCAAGGGCAGCACAGAAGTGGGGACCCCCTGTGCAACCCATGCACAGCACCCTGGCAGGTTGGTGGCTTCTGTGGTCACCAGCCCTCGGTTCCCACCTACGCTCATGGGAGCTGAGTGTGACAGCATCCTGCAGATCCAAACCCCACGGAAGTGTCTGAAAAAAAATTGTGTATCCCTGGGGAACAATTTCCTTTTTGTCAGTCTTGTGTGCCCAGGGGTAGGAAAGAGTGATGGGAATTGGAGGGAAAATCTGCCACTCATTTCTGTTGAATGCTGAAAAGCTCAATTTATTTGTGTCTCTGTTGGAATAAATTAAATCCAGTGCTTCACTGGCTCAATCCAGCTTTCTGAAAAGTCAACTAAACAACTTCAGTTCAGCCTCTTTAACCATTCTTTGCCCAAAGCACTGACAAGGTAGAGATGTGCAAATACCAAATGACATCATTTTAACTGATATTTTTAAAAAAAGATTTTAAGACAACACAACTTTTACTACTCTTTCTGGAAGAAAACCGATGAACTGATTCTCTAGTACATCAGTGGCTTTATAGCTGTTCACTTGTCTGTCTGCAATGCAAATCATGGTAGAACATGACACAGTCTTTTCTTCAAAGGTAATGGATAGCACAAATCTGATCCAGATTTGGTACATATCTTTCATACAGATAAAGGACCAAAAGGCAGCCAAATCATCTTTTCTGCTTTTGTGCCACTTCTCCCAGGATCACGAAGAGCAGACAGTTAACAAAATTCGCATCTTAGAAGAGTAGAGTACTATAAAACTGCAACGTTTGGCAAATGCTTCTGTGTGCTGGAGCCAAAGTATCCGCTGTTGTCCAACCAACAGCACATTTGTTCCACCACCAGTGTTGTCAATATAGTCAGTGTCAAATAACTCACATAAAGTTGATCGTGAATGTTGGCACCGTGCTTTAGCAGAGTGTCCACTACTTTTGCATGTCCGTACTGACAAGCAGCTAGAAGAGCAGTACCTCCATCCTGTGGAAAAGCAAAGAATGGGTACAGTCAGGTGAGAAGGCAGGTGCTGGACTGAAGACCACCATAAAGCATATGCAAATTTTAAGGCTCTTCAGAATTTGGCTCACAGCAGTTCTGTAGTGACTAGCTACTGAATCTTTCATAATTTTAGTACTGAGTCTTGCCCCATAAATCTTTAAACTTGGATCTGTCACTATAAACATTTTTCTTCTGTGTCTTTTTTAGTGAGGGACACGAACCAAGAAAATTCTGCTTTCTGTTCCTCATCTTCTGCCTTCCCACTAGAAGCTTTGTTCACTTCACAACTCCAAGATCCTCCACGTCTCTTCCCTTTACAGCCAAATCCCCCACCCCTGTGAAGCCCTTACACCTACTGAAGGACGGCACACCTTTCCCCTGCTCCAAAGCCTACTGATCATCTACTCTTCTTTGGCCAGAACCTCAAGCCCTGTCATGTCTTACCTCTCACCTGTTGATTGTTGGCCTGAAGTAGAGCAGGGAGGATGCATTTTAAAGCGTCCTAGCTAACAGTGGAAGTGTGCATCAGACCAAACCCAAGACCACCAGTGAAAGCCCCATTACTTCTGCTGAAGAAGTGATCCCTGCAGGTCGGAGCAATCCCAGGTGGTTATAGTTACTGCACATCACCACTAAAGGGAGATCTAGGCACATGCATCAAATCCTGCATGTAGAGACACTCCCTTGGAAGCTGTCTGAGAAAGGAAAAACCTCTGTGTCACAGGCAATCGACTCCACACCAGCTGAAACAACTAAGATAGATAGCAAATGCGAGTCTTGCCAGCTTGGTAAATGCACTGTGCCCCGCTCAAAAACTACCATTATTTCTGACATGGATACAGAGAGGAAGTTTTTATCTTCTGTCTGGGATGGCACCATGCCATCGTGCAAGGATGAGACACACCCCAAGTCATCCACACCAGAGGTCTTCTCTCTCCTTCCCTGCCTTCTCCCAGTCTCAAGCCCCTCCTCCACAAGATAAGCTATCTAAAGTATTTCAGATAAATGGTTTCTAGACCTGTTACTAATGCAGGCAAAATATTGTGTTTTCCCTCAGCCTTGTGCTCTGAAACAGCTCCAAAGTTTTGTCTGAATTTTTCCACAGACAGATATCCACAGGAGAAGTTACAGCTCGAATAGCCAAATGGGTCTTTTACAATGGGAAGTGCCAATCAAATTTATTAATCGTGGTGCTATTTCATGCCTATAATAACCTCATGAAAACTCAAGCTCTGACATGACTGAACTAACCCACAGGGACTGTTTATAACTACTCTCAAAACCTCATATTGACCCTTCCTCCCTACGACACTGAAAAGCAAACAAGGTTTGAGTGTCAGCAAAGTCACAGATGTGGAGCTGTTATGTGACAACCTAAGAATTGCATATTAATTCTGGATTATTTGAGTAAATATAGTCTGTAATCAGGTCAGTGGAATTAAGTTACTCTATAGCTACAATGAGTCATTAGACTTTCCTGTCAAATTAAACTACCTTAATGTAACAGGAACTGCTGGAACAAAACACAAAAGCAACCACGATAGTTCCAAGATTAAAAAACACCTTATACACACTTAAAAGACAATGACAAAAGCTAATAGCTCCGTGAAACCTATTTCCTGTCTCCAACCAGCTGAAAGCCATTTTTGCTCGATTACTGAGTTACCAGATGAACGGGCGACAGACAAAAAACAGAGACATTTTTAAAAACTCTTTCCCTGAAGGAAATGGGGAGAGAAAAATTAGTGAGTTAAGAAGAGAAACTGTGCTATCCAGATTGGAGTTCCTCTGTGGAGAGGCAGTGAAGGAGGTTCCCTGTATGGCGGGTAAATAGACATACTCAGTCAGCTGTATATGAGAATAGTTTATTTATTTCTTTATGGTCTGTTTTTTGTTTTCTAAAATTCTTGTGTTCTTAACAAACTCTGGCTATTTTAAGAAGATTTGGTTGTTAACATAAGTTCTGGAGGGAACCAAATGACAGGTCCCAAATCAAAGGCAGGCCTTCAAAGCTAACTGCAGTTAGCACAGTGGAACTCAGCTCAACGTTTGGGTACAACTGTGTGATCCCACCTTGGGAGATGTCACAGCTTAAGTTTAAGAAGGGAGACACTTCTCGCAGGTTTTCTCCAAGTGTCTCAAAATGGGGATCCTGACCAAATATTTGGTTGAATCCAATTAACAAGTTTAGACAGGTACGTTTTTGGAATGAATAACACATTTCCAAAATACATGATTTAAATCTTTCAGACTAGAGTGACCAAGTTTCCTAGATCACCCTGATCAGAGTCTAGGGGTCAGAAAAAAAAACATTTGGTGGTCCCCAGTTCCAGCTGCCCACCCTAAATCAAATATTTACTGGGCCAGAGAGAATTGGAGATTTGGACCCTGATCAGGAGGACAACTGGGCTCCAAGACCTGCTCTACTGTCTCCTATGAAGTTGAATATAGTCAAAAGAAGACACTGAGATTCATTTGAATGCTCTGATGGAGACAGGTCTTGCTGTAAGAAAAGGGAAGTTGGGACCAGAAATCTTTTTCACTGAAAAGGCCATGCAGTAAGACAGCACTCAATTAAACTGAGGAATTGTCAAACAGTGTGAAAGTCCATGTTTTCTTAGGAGGAGAAAAACTCAGCCCTCTCTCACCCCCATTGAGCTCCCATTTTGCTTTGTCTTACACTTTCTTCTCTTTTTGGAGCCCAAGAGCCTTTCCTCCAGCATGCTGTAGCTGGAGACCCCAGTGTTTTACAGGCCATTGAGAAGGCAGGTGAGTTATGCAAAAAAAAACAAAAGTAAATGACAGAGTTTTAAAATCCCTTTCAGCCATGTGATTCCGTCTTTCCTCTTTGGCTTCAGCTGAGATGAGTGAAAAGCTGAAGCAGCATCTTCGGTACTGGCAAACCTCTTGGAAACTCTGAGGAGGGCAGCAAGTGGGAGCAGGGATGTGTGAGCAACCACAGAGGCCCTTCCAGGGCCATGGCAGTGCAGCCCAGAGAAGGCACGCTGCCTCGGGTTGATTTCTTGCTCATATACTGTTTTCCTGACATAATGTATCTCCTATTAATCCTTCAATGCAAACCCTTCCAGATCGGATAGGAGCCAGTTCTCTCAGCTACCTCTGCAATTCTTCTTCTGAAACCATTTTTCTTACCCCCACGCAGTCTGTCCTCCCTACTGGTGGTACATACAGTAGCTCCAATCTCCCATCGAAGCACTTGGATCAGCAGCACCCGATAAGACCACGCTATCTGGTGTAGACTTCCCTGTCTATTCACCTACCTCTTCCTGCGCCTCTGTCATCGTGACCGGAAAATAGCTTAGAATTATATGGTGTTTTATGATCTCTGAAATAATGCTACAAGGTAGGAGAACTGATCTTCTGCAGTCACTACTTGCTGAAAAATATCCTGTGACACACTGTTCAACCTGCAGTATTGCTCAGAAAACATGCCCCCGTGCAAACCCTTTTAAGAATCCACATGCTTATAACGTCTCTCAGAGTTAAGAAAAGAGAACGTGTTTCAATTTATGATGCATGCTTCTAGGGATGTCAATGCAGAATAATATTATCGAATAATATGTATTTTATAGTATATATATAATAACCTTCAATAGTACTATTTGTTCTCTTAACAACAGCAGAAATTATTGCTAATTACTTCATTACACTGTTTTAGAACGTTTGCTTTGCATTTAGAGAACATTTACAGAATACCAACTCTAATGATACAAGGTGTGACAAGAATTGAATGCCTATATTAAGATAGTTCTCCATCACTCACATCTCTGAGTAACAAATGTACACTCACATATATGACTAACAAATGTAGTAATTGCAATTTACAGAGAGGGGCACGAAAAAGAACATGTTGGGCTTTGCATTTCCTTGCTTTAAAGTCTGTTTCCTAGGATACATTCAATTTGTTTTTTTTTTTATTTCAATTCCACATCTTCATTTATACTAGAAAGTTCTTTGTAAATCGATTAATTTTGCAGTGCCCTTTAAAAACAGCCAGGATCAGCCATATCTCTTCCAGTGCCACCATCGTTTCTGGGGCTTGGGAGGGATGGAGGAGCCTGTTATCTTAGTCGCCTGTTAACCGAACGATGGTTTGATGGAATAATTCCAAGCTACAGAAGCCGTATTATTAAATGAGAAAATAGAGCAGATACAAAACCACACTAGAACGCCAATGGAAGATGCATACTGTCAATGCAGTATGCTATCAACGGTGCCTTCTGCTCAGGTGCACACTGCTGCACAAAGTACAAGGTAGTTTCCCATCCAGACTCAGTCTAAAAGTGGGTTACCAAAACCCAGTCTCAAAGCTGTAAGCATTTGGATCCCCGCACCAGACTCAGGCTCTGCCGCCTGGGCATTTGGCTACTCCAAGAACATTTTGAAAAAGGATCCGCCTAAGCAAAGAAATAGAAGCTCTGAGATGCATTTCATCTTCTTGTCACAGATGAGTAAATGGGAATTTAGGGAGGACTGCAGCTGATATCTTAACGTATCCTATGGCGGTATGCAGAGACATCTCAATGTAGACAAAATTTCAGTCTATGCAAGTGAAGGACATATACACCTAAAATGGGATTCTACCTAACATTTACAAAAAGACCCTTCGTTCTCGTATTAGAGGATGGCTTAAGAGGAAAGACTGATATTGCTATCAAGGGACTGATCTTTGATCAACTTATGCCATTAAGTCTAGACAGTAAAAGCTAGTAACAAGCTAATATTTTCACAATATGTTGCATTACTCATATTAGTCAGAAAACGTTCAAGTGAGGAAATCCTTTTATCATCTTCCTGCTGCCATGTCATGTGTCATGCGAGTAGGAAAAACCAGCCTTGATTTTCAGAATGTATCAGCATGCAAAAATAGACCCATCATCTTACTTTATTCTTAAATTCAGTGGAGGCTCCAAATTCAAAGAGAAACTTCACTACATCATTGTGGCCTTGCTGTGCAGCAAAGAACAGGGAAGTTGCACCTGACTGTAAGGAAAAAATTGGATTAAAAAACCCCTAAACACATAACACACTTGACTGAAGTATATACATTTCAGATTGAAAAGTATTGAGCACAATCAGTTGAATATCAGCTGAAAAGACATGGTGATTTTGAGGACTCCAGAGGACACCAGGTGTCTTGGGTCAGTTTTCTTCCCATTGCACTGAGAAATCTGTCCAGCATCACACATTTGAGTCAATCCCAAGTTTCGCAAGGGACTTCTGCACAGTGTTTCTAATACAGACTTAGGATTTGCCCACTTCTACCCAGTCATCAGATAGGGAAAGCAAGCCCAGAGTGAGGAAAGAACTGTCTTGCACAACAGAGGAACAGCCAATTTGAAACCAACTCCTATTCCACCTGCCGCTACAACCTGAGACAAATAGGAGCATGGGATGGATTTGGATGATCGTGTGGAAAGACCAGCGAGATGGTTATTTGGTACAGCAGAGCTCCACCTGCCTTGACTCTCCACCGACAAAATGTGATTGTTGTTGGCGCAAGTCATCCTTGTCTCTTGCAGCAGTAGCTCCCCATCCAGCCAAGCAGCCTTTAAGCAACTATAACCAGCCTTGTAACTCCTGCTTTCCCTTAACCTCACTGAAGAACTGAATCCCATATTTTGTACTAGTTGTATAAAATACTGTCATTAACATCCGAGTAAATCAGGACCAAAAAATGAAGATGTAAGATTTTAATGAGTGGACAGAAAGAAAGAGGAAGAGAAGGAAAGAGGAAGAGAAGAAAGGGAAGGAAGGGAGAGGAAGGGAGAGGAAGGGAGAGGAAGGGAGAGGAAGGGAGAGGAAGGGAGAAAGCCAGAGGGAAAGGGAAAGAAAGTAAAGAGAGGAAGGAAGGATGGAAGGAAGGAAGGAAGGAAGGAAGGAAAAGACAAGCAGGCTTTCCTGACTTGGGTCTCTCATCCCATGTAGAAGGTGCAGGAAAGGGGAGCTGCACATGCAATTCACTCCAGTGCCCAAAGTCTTTACAGTAGCACATGGCCCCTTCAGACCATTGGAGAGCCCCCTCTTCCAGATGCATTTATGGGGCGCTCACTTCCCCAAGCTTCACCACAACTTCAGAATTACAAGAGCACTGGTTTGAGTATGTGGATTTAGTTTCAGAACAGTGCCGTTGGTCTTTAGGGCTTAAACTTCATCTGTTTTGCTTCCTCTCTGCAACAGAGTGATTTTGGAGGATTTCAGTTCTTCTCTTTTTCTTGGCTTGCTGAATCAGTATGGCCTGAGCGATGCTCAAGAGCAGCTCCATACAACCGTTCCCAATTTTTCCTTTTGCTGCTGCTTTTCAGGCAATGTTTACCTAAGGGAAGGGACATGTTAAATACATGTTTTGTTGGAACAGGACCCCAGTGAAAGACACTGACAATCATGGTTAGAGCAAGTTTAGGCCAGTAAGGGCAAAGACACTTACATCATCGAATATGGCATTAACTGACTCAGTAACTTGGAGATGTCAGCATGAGATCAAAGCTCTAGTTCCAGGTAACCAAGGAAAGTGAGAAACATTGGCTTGTACTGTTAAAGCAACGAGCACACTGCTGTCCTGCACTGTCTGCCGCCATCCCATGTTACTGCATGCCCTCCCTAAACTGTTCTTCTCTTAGCACCAGTAAAACTGTTGTTGTCACAGGGCAATTCTGTGTAGCCCGCGCCCAGACCAGAGGGGCTGCAGGTACTCCTTACAACCATTTGCCTGGAGTATGAGGGGAAGGCACTTTCCCCAAAACAGACCGCTGACGTCCCTTCCACAAGCAAGCGTGCCATGGTGTGAGAGATGCCTTGAATGCAAAAGGTGTGGGTGATTAAGCTCTGTGATCGTTAGAGATGAATTGGTTCAGATTAAGAGGCAGAAGCTCCAAAGCATACAGAGTCAAAGTAATCCCCGGCCTAGCAATGGCATCCACTCTACTTTAATGACCAGATTCTAGAAATCAGAAGGTAAAGGACTTCTCCTCATCAGTTATCCCATCCAGAAATCTGTAAATTGCTGTGCCAATAAGTAAAACTGCAGATGCATTTATGGTGTGATCCTGGAGGGGTTACATCTCAGATGTAACTGACCCTCACCAACCAGATAAGCTGGAAATGTTTGATAAAGTATTTATAAATGTATCCCTGGCATCTCATTTTCCATTATAAATTCCAGACACCTTATTCCTTGATGTCCTCAGTAGAACAGACACTGTTTATACATGCAAGTGACAAATAAGCAGTTGGCAAAAAGCAACAGACAACACTTTTATTATTTCTAATAAACCAACAGTCACTTAATCAATCCCTGTTTGAATGCAGAACTTCTCCTACCTCTCTCTGCAGATTGATATCTGCTCCTTGCAACACCAATTCCCGTACGCAATCTATGTGGCCGTAGTAAGATGCTACCATCAGAGCTGTCGTGCCAAGCTGGGAGTAAGGAAAAACAAGTCAGTACCTTCAACAGACACCTCCAGCTGTCTGGAAGAGACTGCACCTCTTCTGAAAGCTGAAGGAAGCTTATGATCATTGCAAAACCTGCTACCAGGTTTAAAATTTACTATCAAGAATACTTTGGAAATAAGCAATTAGCAGGTGTTAAAGAAAAAACATTACAGACTTGCCTGTGGTGCTAGGGCCTGACCATTCAACACCATGCAACATTTGTGTGCAATGACTTCTCCTTATTGTCCCAAAATAAGTGCAACAAAAAAATAATTACAATATTTTTGATTTATACACAGCATTTTAGCAGAGAATCTAAAAGATCTTCGCATCATTTCCAGAAGATTAACCTTAGGCAACCTTAGACACAGGAGCTGAGTGACTTAGCTGAGTCACTTAATTGTGAGTCACAGTCAGGAGTAAGGTCCGGGTGATTTAATTCCCTCTCCAAACAATGACAGCAAACTCATTCTGTGACTCTTCATGTTATATGAGAGAACTTTCCACACCAGAACTATGTGTTCAGGTTCTCTCAGTACCCCACTGCTCCAGTGATCCAAATAAGATTTAAGTTATATGTATGTGTTGTATGAATGATACACATGAACCACATGCATAAGGACAAAATTCATCCTTCTAAAACATTCGCACACACCACTTCAATCTAAAGCAGGACTGTGTGACTTTACAAAAAAGACGCATGCAGCCTTAATCACAGAAAAATATTTTAGTCTAGAAAAAGTGTATGCCTGATCTAATCAATAAGTCGGGGTATTTTACAATGTATTGCAAACATTCTTGATCAAGTTTAGCCTTATTTTGAGGAAAAATGAGCATTAGTGGACGTTATTTCTTTACATTGATCTCTGTCCTGCTTCATGCCCTCATCTGAACATCCCTCCCTCCCTGTCAGACACTCACAGCATCAGCTCCAGAAGTACTGCAGGACAAATACTTGCCCCACAGGGCAAAAATGATATGAAAATGAAAAGTTAGGTTAAAGTCAATGGGCTTAGAAAACCTCTTGCACTTTGAAGGTATTCGAAGTGAGAGGAGTTGCAGCAGGTTCATGTTTCAGGCTGGAAGTGGCACTAATCCTGTACCACAAAGGCACGACTCTCAGTAAATCAGTCCCAGCAGCAAAGAAACCTGGGAACTTCTAGCCTTGGTTTTCCCCTGCTCTTTGCCATAGCTTAGTACAATCAAGTAGCTCTCCATATGTTGTAGGCAGAATGGCAAGACATGCCCATTATCTGTGTTTTCAACCCATTTCTAATCTCGAAACTTATTTCAACCCATGCCAATTACAGTAAGGAAATCCCCATGAAATCTTTCTGTCACATGTCTGGGCTCCTCTTTGGAAATTGTACTGTGCCTTCACGTTGCTGCCAAGTCCAGGAGATACTGGGGCTGGAGGGAGGAAGAAGTTAGGAGGGCAGCAGTTCTTCTGGCGGCATCGCCAGCCGTAGGATGCTGCGTGCCACACAGGGTGGGAACGGCTGCACATCAAATGCAAACTTTTACATTGTCTAAATGGAAACTGTGGTCCAGGGTTGTTTTTTTCTTTTGGAAAACTAATTATAAGGAGCTCTGCTAGCTGACAGAATCATTGCTGCTTGGGCTTGGTTGAGTCGACTCTTCACTGTGATCTATCACTACAATGACATTTCCTTGCAAAGAGAAGCCCGAGGTGCTAGGATCTGTGTTTTTAATGTCAGCGCCACAAATAACTGTGTAAGACACATTTTTGAGCGCTGGCAAATTCCTAACCCCTTGCCACTGATGTAAATTATCACCCTTATTTTATCTTGAGTTTCAAACTTGCTTCCTGACAAGGGAAGGTTTTAAATCATCCCTTAAGTGCCATAGGACTCTCAAATGTCTCATGTTAGATCCCTGCCGCACCCTGGGTGCAGGGGGCTATGGGAAGCGATGTAAAATGAGTGCTGTGGGTGTAGGGACACTGTGAGCATACGCTGTCTTTGCAGTCCACATCTACTCGCCCACTGTTGAGCAGCAGCTGGAGGAGAGCCAGGTTTCCTTTTCTTGCAGCCCAAAACGCAGCATTGGCAAGTGGTGTTTCTTTCTGGTGAAAAAAAGAAGGAAAAAAAAAAAGAAAAAGAAAAAAAAGAAAAAAGGAAAAAAAGAAAAAAGAAAAAAAAAAAGCAGAGATAAGACGCTTTGAAAGATGCATTAGATGAACACACACATGCAAATTCTGCATTCAAGCCAGGCAACTTTCAGCCTAGTGTGCTGTTCTTTCAAAACCAGAGCATGGAAGGAAAAGCTAATTTAATTTTTTTGTGCAATTAAAGACATCAGTCTCCCTGTGCTACCTCATGTTGTTTCAGGTCTTTCCTATGTTCATGGCAGCCTATGACTCTTAGCTTGCTCTGTAATGAGAGACAACGATGCTAGTCCAGATCCACAGGGAAACATCACAGAAAACAATGTGCTAACTGGTACCTGTATTGTCTGCTTCTGTGAAGGGGCTGGGCACAGTTAGAGAGGCTGAATCATCCTGCTGACATGCCCTGCTGCAGGACATCCTCCTGGGTTTCAGGTTAGCTCTCTGCCATCCCCTTCTTTTCTGCATATAAAGTCCCAATACAGGAAAAGTATTGTTCATGCACCTCCCATACTGTTTGGTCTACCTCCTCCCTGGAATTAACACCCAGTAATTGTGGGCACATCAGCTATCTCTTGGGTGATGCTAGAAAAAAAAAAAAAAAAAAGGCTAAAATCTTACTGTCTATAGGCTGATGGATCCATTTACTAGGTATGCAAGGCAAAATTAGGAAACTCTGAAATCTAGATAACACAGGCCACCGTTAAACAAATTGGTAATATTATAATACTCTTTTGAGGCTTTCTTAGTCCTAGAAACAATGCCATGGTGTGACTTCTCCTGGGTAGGAGCAAATTATCGCTGCCCCAGCATAGGAGGAGGACAGCAGAATGGGTAAGCGCTGTGATGGGTGAAGTGCGGAGGGGAAACAACACTGTGATGGCAACGGTACGTATCCTAGAGCAGGCTCATGCCACTGTTTTTTTAACAAGGCCCCAAACCACCAACGGTTCAGTAAAGCATCGTTTCACTGATAGTCATCTTAGACCAAAACAGCGTCAAAATTCCCCGGGGGCCCTTGCTCTCCAGTGAATCCTGCCTTCAGGGTAACTCCAAGAGAGTGCAGAGTGCATGTAAAAGTCAATCATTCTGCTTCAGAAGATCTGATACACACTTCTCCATCTCTAAATGTCAATGGGCATGTGTAATGTGGTAGAGAATCAGGATTGAATGGTTTTATGGTTGATATTTAAAATGCATACAAACAGCAGAGTTTACATTGCTTTTTTCACTGACACGCAGGTAATAAACCTCCCAGAAACCAGCAGACACAAGACCAATCCTGTGTGAATCTATCCCAGATCCGTCGCCCTGAGCACTTTCCATGGGTTACATTTTTAATATTCATAGGTTGGAAAATTGGCAGCTGTTTGAGTCGAGAGGAGTTTCAACCATTAGATAAATTATAAGACACTTCCTATAAATTGATAGTGATATTTCTTGTACCAGCACACACAGGGGCAGGAGTCTGAAACACTTAGCAAGCACATTAGGCTAAATTCTGATCTTCCTTTTACAGCTACTACATTTCCCCTGGTGAATCTGTAGATAATGTCGATCAAAGTAGAGCTAGCAATTTATACCCTCCTTGCTGGCAACGCAGTAGTGTCTTCCTATCTTTACCCTTACAAGCACTAAAATGTTATGTAAAAGCAAACAATTGACTTAAACATTCAGTAGCCCATGTTGCCCCTTTTGCTCTGATTTATTAGGCAGATATTTGTTTATTTATAGAGCTGGTAGGTAGGAATATTGTCTGATTGTCTTTATTATTATGATATTCAATGGAAAGCTACTGCAAAAGAATGATATTCAGACCTTACAGAATGGGAAATCAAATTCCTCACCTTTTATTGTCTTGTTCTATTCCTTAAAGTTTTAGAAAGCTTTGGGGTATGGCAATATATCCATACAGGGAAAGATTTATTTCCTCCAGCCCAGTTTTCACTGCGAGGGCACAGTAGCAATGTGACTGCATTTTATTATGTCTACCGTACGACAATGCCTTTATCGATCAGGTAGGCAGGAACCGGAATCAATACTCGGGAACTCTTTACTTGCTTTCATCAGTTTACATGAGGAGAGAAGAGAACTAAATTGCCAGTGTTACCCTCATCTGGAAGTAAAAGTCCAAAGTCTTTAGCCTTATGAGTCATAAATTTCTACCTCTGTAATTCCTACAGTAGCTCTCCAGCAAAGTTGTCCTCGTATTTTTAGATCAGACCCAAGGAATGGAAGAATTCTCCAGTGCATCAAGGACACAAAATCAGGTTTTTCCCAGTGGTGTTTTTTGACCCAATTAGGAACGACTGCTGTCAGTACTTGTACTTCCCCTCGTGCCCACACCTTGCTGGGGATTCCTTGTATAAGAGTTTGTATAAGAGCATACAGCACGCTCACGCCATCAACCATGTAGTGATTAGATAAAAAAGGCAAACACAAATATGAGCTATTTCACCTGCTAAAATGAATGGAATGTGCAAAATCATTCAAATGATCTGGGCACCCTACAAGGACAGCCTCAAGGAGTACCATCTGGCAATTTCTCTTCTGCTTTCAAACCAAGGATTTATACTCCTGTGCTCTTCATTTTCACGTGGTATCAGCAATAGTGACATCACTAGCAGGCAAAATGTAAGATGCTACTTTGGGATTAATAATCTGATTAATTTAAGAGATTAATTTAAGAGGTTAATTTAATTTAAGAGTCGTTTAGATGTGGTGTTGGGGGATATGGTGTAGGGGAGAACTTTGTAGAGTGGGGTTGATGGTTGGACTTGATGATCCCAAGGGTCTTTTCCAACCTGAGTGACTCTATGATTCTACGATTCTATGAATTGAACAATTTATGAGCAATAAATGGGTTTTAAACTGCAGGATATGCTATAAATCTTGACTGTTGCTGTTCAGTTATGAATTCAATTCTGTCTGATCAGATAATTCTTAGGGAGAGGTAACGTGGAATTTCAAGAGCTTACCTGGATGCAATTTTCATGTAATTCTTATTATAAAGCTAGTCTGGTCTTAAAAACTCCTTAAAGTAAACAACTGACCCTCAGCATTGACAGTCTGGGAACAGAATGTAATAAACATTTGAAAAAGTGATTAGCTAATACCTTTAGTGAAAATGACATGTTTCATTATGCCACTTGCTCCAGCATCGGCAACTTTCAGGGTACGATTTCCTTCACTTCATCAAGATCTCTAAAGCATTATTTCAAACTCTGGCTGTGCTATTCATTTTAGTTGTTTATATGCTTTTACAAGACCCCAAAGAAAGGCTGGTGTTATATTCATGCTGTATTGGCATCAAGCAAAAATGCTTATTCAAAAATGGCCTAGAGGAAAATATACGTTATTCATCTGACAAGACCATTTCTGTGCAGGAATTCAGAAAAAATTAAATGTGATAATGTATCTGTATGTGTCATTTTAGGAATATTAAGGGAGAAAGTATCTTTAAATGCTGTGATGAGCGGCTCCTGCTCCCTGCCCTACCTTTGACTTGCTGTTTGCAGAGAAGAGGCAGGTCACAGTGGGGTAACAGCTGAGGAGGAAAAGTGCAGTTCTTAAACTGTGATCTTGAAGATGAAAGAAAAGAGGCAATAGGCAAAGAGAAAAAAAAAAGATAGGAGAAAGAGAACACCAGCCCAGCAGCTTGTGCCTTGTGCTGTCAAAAAACAAGAAAATTCCCTTTTCTTTCTCAGTTTCCAAACCAGTCCTAATGGAAAGCAGGAACTGAGTAACAAGTTTTAAGAAGAAGAACTGGAAATCAGGATCAAGCATGATGCAATGGAAAATGTTAGTAGGACTTAGGAGGAAAGAGAGAGGACTTTATTAGATAGCAATACACCCTACATAGAATCATAGAATGATTCGGGTTGGAAGGGGCCTTAAAGATCATCTAGTTCCAACCCCCCTGCCATGGGCAGGGACATCAAGGATCCTGATAAAGAAGAAAGGTCGTTCAAGATACAAATGTAAGTTTAGACAGGCAAAAGCTGGTAGAAGAAGAGAAGATATTCACGTGTACATACAGTGAGAAAGGAAGAGAAATGCTACCTCATGGTTAACTAGGATAGTATGATGGAAAACATGAATAGACAGCGGCAAACAGAGACAGTAGGAATCCAAGGTAAGTACAGAGTCTTCTGAGAGAAAGAGAAAATGCCAAGCAAAAAGACACAGAAAAGAGAGAGATAGCAGAGGGAGGCGGGGGCTGCAATTCTCCAGAGGGAGAGGGAGCAGGCAGTGAGCTACCTTGAACGGGAGTACTCGAGGGAAGAGAAAGTGAGAAACAGGGCACAGAAAAGGAGCTGAGAGGGACAGAACAGAAAAGATGACCTGAAGGACAAGGTAAAAAAACAAGGAGGCCAAAGAAGCAGAAGGAGGCAAGAAGAAGGGGCTGGCACCACCAGGAACATGGGCTAGCATCTGTTAAGGTGGATGCTTGTTGGAAATGGAGGTGGGAAAAAACTCACAGAGGCAGAACGGAGGGACAGAATAGACTAAGGAAAAAAAAAAAAAGCAGGTATGAGACCAATGCAGGACCAAAAAGGGCATGATCACAGAGATGTCACCACGCAGTGTAAGGGCTGAGCTGCGCTGTGGGCAAAGGTACCCTGCTCCCTGCCACACCAGGGCTTTAACTGCAGGTGGAAACCACCTGCTGCACAACCACCATCCAACCGACACGGTGCCACCACAGCACCAGCACCTCCGGGGCGGGGGGAACAATTTGACAGGAGTGAGAGGCAAGTACGGGGAATAATCCATCAGATAAAGCAATGCAACACAAGCAACATGGCAAGGGACTGGCACAGAGCTGCTGATCAATAAGAGAAGGGCAAGCACAGCATCCAGAAAGTGCATAGCTAAGATGTACATTTAGCATAAATATTACCTGTCAGCATCAGCAAATTGCTACTTGCTTCCCTCTTTGGTAATTGACTTTATTAATGCTGTCCTCAGATTAAAAAAATTATTTTAGGTGGTCTTTCGAAAATTACTGCTCTTGCATAGTTTTGGATGGAAGAAGGACAAAAAGTGACAGGAATCATGGACAGAAAAGGGAAGGAACCAGCCTGGCTACAGTGGCCACCGCAGCCTGAAAAGCAAAGCAGGGATGGATGTTGCCTCCCAACTATTACACAATGAGCAGCACTAGCAGAGATGGTCGGAAAAGTGGAGGGGAGGCTCCTGACTGCACCAAACCCCACAGCGCTGAGCCCGGCCGCCCTAAAGCCGGCGTGAAGCTTCATGGAGGCTCGCAGTTTATGTAACGCCAACCCCGCAGCCTTTTGGGGATGTCGGCTGTGGGAGAAGCACCCTCTCCATCAGCTCCCGGGGCACCCCGCAGCCCGGGAACGACGCTTCTGTTTTCTTTCCTTCCGCCCTAAACCACCCCCGTTTTTCCTTAAAAAAAAAAAAAAAAAAAAAAAAAAAACCCAGCACCAAAACCCAAAACAATAGACATGNCCCAAAACCTAAGAATATGACGGAGCATTTCGCGGGATGCCGGCAGGGCGAGCACCAAACGGGCATCCCCCCCACGCCCCCCTCTCCCCGGCGCCCGGGGCTCACCTTGACCCACATCCTGCACATCGCAGCGCTCCGCCTCCGCGCAGCTCCGCGCTGCTCCGCGCCGATCCGCGCCCCAGGGCTGCGCGGGGCCGGGGCGGGGCGCGGGGCCGGCACCTCCCTCCCCCGTGGCTTTACGCTTATGAGTTTCTGGCTATTATTCCCCTTTAAAGGCTTGTGGGGCGAGAAGGAGGGGGGGAGGGATTGTTTATTTTTTTTTATAACTGATACTTTATTATTAAATTATTCTTGCTATTATTCTTGCTATTATTCTTATTATTCTTGCTGCTGCTATAATAATAATAATAATAATAATAACAACAACAACAACAACAACAATAATAATAATAATAATAATTGGGCACGGCTGCCCCACAGCCACCCGCATCCCCCAGCTCCAGCAGCAGCATCCCCACAGTGAAGCAAGACCCCCACGGGGGGAACCACATCGCTCGGGCGCTGGTCCAGACCTACAGATCAGACCGCTGCTGCTCAAAAATTGCACTGAAATGGTCTGAAAGCCAGGCACCTCCACCCCAGGCCGGGTCTCCTCATGGAGATAATGCCACCTCCATGGTACCTCTTTTGCGTTTCACAGCCTTTTCCCTTCATATCCAGGAAAAAAATGTCAAAAGGTATCATTGTGAGTATACCCATGCTGCAGCCCCACCAGCATGTGGGGGTGAGTGTCCCTCATCTTGCATGTATCCATCTATCACCAACACTATCTCCCATGGGTGATGCGTTTTCTTTAGGAAGACAGTAAGTTCTTAAGGGCTTAATTTTAAGCCTTTAAAAATGAACAGCCATAAAGCCACTGCATGTCTTGTTTTGCCCGGCTGCCGCAGATTTCATTCAAAGTCTGCGTGATACAAAGTAGGCAAAACAGGGCACGCTCTGGTGGGAGATTCCTGAATTTCTTTGCTATTGTTGGTTTAAGCTGAGCCCTTAGGGATTTTCTTCTTTTGATGTGCACACATAAATTCCGTTCACGAGAAAATTACGCATGTGCATTGAGAGAAAATACTTGCACTAAGATCCAAATAGTTTATTCTACAAATCTGCAAGTGGAAGATTTTCTGCAGATTTTTTTTTCTGAGGCAATATTCATGTGTGCATACAGTAAAACAAACCGTAGGCAAGCAGATGAAAGCTGCTAATAGCATAAGCTCATCTCAGAATGTATGGCCTGGTTTGAACCTCACCATAATTCCTGAGAAGATCGTATGAATATGAATGATCATTCTGATTTTTTCTTAAACTTAAATCCCGAATAAACTCAGTAGATTGCATAGTTAAGAGTCATCCTTGCTCTGATCCACTTGCACAATGATGCTTGCCCATTGATAGAGGAAAATATTACTAATCTGTACACACTCCCTGCCTCACCCCTGGAAAATCCCTGTATTTATTCAATCTTTTATGAATAACATGCCAATCTGTTCACATTCATCAGCCAAAATGTTAAATTTTCTGACAAAGAAAAAACAAAGAATTCCCTGGACGAACAACAAAAAAAGAGACTAACATAGTACAGGGTTTTTTGGGTCTGTATTTATTTTAGATGTTAAGGGACAAATTTTGAAGTGCCTTTCTTAATTTCCCCACAAAATCTGAAACTGCACCTATTTTCAATTTTACATGGTCTCCTGTGATTTTGCTGTTTTCATATTCAGGTGTAATAATTTGTCAGAACTGGTGAATACAGAAATGCATGTATAAGGTGTGTCCTTTTTCGGTGACCCTTTGAAGGTTTATCCCAGAAAGCATTTAGAAACTATTTTTTTTTTTATTTATATCTCTGTCAATTGTTACACTTAAAATCCTGTTTATGGGCAAGCTTGTATCCCCCCTCTTATCATCCCATGCCCACGCTCAGGTACCCTGCACCCTGCGTCACTTCTCCACCACACCAGGTCTGCATTTGTCTACACGATGTCGTTACTTTAGAGTAATAAAGCCACGGTGGTAGTACACAAAGGTAAACAAAAGTAAACCAAATTACTCGTAGACACTTGGTCAATCAGAAAAACTGCTGTTGCAGATAAGCCATGGAAAACCAAGTTGAGAGGGAGGTCAAGAAAAGTTGAAAAAGAGCAAGTCTGACAAGCTCGGTCCTGAGGCCTTGCAAACTCAGTGCCTGTTACTGGCAGTGGGAATACGGTATTTTAGGGCTCCGTGGTCACAAATCTCCCCCATTCTTGATTCTTGGCAGGATACTTAAGATTGCAAGATGTTTGAACCGGTTGGGATTTGTTACCTGTTTGGCACGATTCATCTGCAGGGCAGCAGGCTGCATTCCCACCACCTCATATTTCATCACAGGGATTATTTCAAATATCCTTAGTCATGTTGTTTTGTACAAATCTGAAGCCTTTAAAAGCTGATCCAGCCATTCTGTCTAAGTCACAGACAAGCCTCACTTAAGGCAGAACCGTTCAGGCACAGTTATATATGGAGAATTAAGAGAAGTGGCACAAATTCTGGGTTAGCTAAAACATCCATTTGGAGACCTTCAAGTTTTTATGCAAACACATGCATTCATTTCTATTTGCTTTAAAAAATAGTGACCAACAAGCAAATAAACGTTTAGAAATGTCAGTGAAGAGCAATATAAGTTTGCTTGCTGTGTCTGTAAATGGAAAAATGTATTTCAGCAAAGTATGATGGTCAGAGTATGTTTTGTAACTTCACTGAGCTCTGACATGGAATTCTGCCCCCGTCTCGAGAACCTATTGCCAAATTTGACTGCCATCTTCTAGACTCCAGAGCCCTTTTCTGCTGGGCTGTTTCTGCAATAACTTTTCTCATTTCCCACACGGCTGTATGGTCATAGTATTGGTGCATTTGCTTCCGCTGTCACCTGTATAAAGACCATTGATGGGAGCCAGTGACATTTATTCCCTGAGTGTAACTTATTTTTTCTAAAATTTTACAGAAAGTGAAGATCGTACTAGAACGTTGTTGATTTCAGCTGTATCTGCATTGTCTTCTTTCCTGGGACATTTTCTTCCATAAACATTTAATAATTTCAATATTCAAAGAATGCAAATATGTTTGTATGCTTTTCCAGAAACAAACGACTTTATCCAAAGATTAAAAATAAAAGGTAATTTAAAATGTAAATTGGAGCAATCTTCAGCAGTTTCAGTTAAAAAAATTGCAGCCTAATTTTACCCAGACAGCAATAAGTAATATCCCTGGCTACTGTGAAGAGCAAATTGTATTTCTATTTTACTGAAGGTATAAATCCTCTTTACTACTCTAGTTCTCTCTGCGTAATTTCAAAATCCTGGATCACTGCCTCTTAGAGGACTGTTGTGTGTTTCTGCCTATGACATCCTGTGTGGACTTGGACAAGCCTTTGGTGCCAAAGTCTCCAAAAATGGCCTCTCACTTTGGCTTCCTTACATTCTCTTGCTTTGTAACTCAAAACGCAGACACCCAGGACAAAGCCTACTTTTGAAAGTATCAACCTAAGGTTTTTGCACGTCAGTTTTTGTCAGCAAGATTCACTATCAGCACACAATAAGACAGCAGCTCTAAAATTTCTTTCTCTTTCCCTGATCTTTGGACCCGTTCTGTTTCTAAAATCACTCTTGTTGGCTTAAGCCTGCCCTGCACTGGGAAATGAACCGAGTTGGCCAGCTTGGACACCACCAGCAGTTCTGCTGGGCCAGCACGGACGTCTGAGTAGACCAACAAATCCAACTGCTGGGCTAGCTAAATCAGTTCATGCTGATCTCTCTAGGGATGCCTATATCAGTGTTTTAGTCTGGATAAGGAGCACGCTTCTGAAGTAAATCTCCCGGTTGTCTCCCTTTGCTGTGCTGTTGTTCTCATTGTGGAGGGTTCTTGTGCTATGCAAACTGGACCAATTTTTGAACTAAACTTGGAGAATTTCTCTAGGAGCAGACTTAGTGCATCGCAAATGGGTATTCATGTCTTGGGACTGAATGACAGCCAGTTTGATTGAAAAAAACCCACACAAATCCAACATGAAATGGGTACAATGTAGACTTCAGGTCCTCAGCACCAACTGTTGGCTCTTCAGATCCACTCTTGTTAGTCTGTGCTACTTGCAAATGCAGACAGCCTGTGTTGTCCACAGTAGCTTGCTACTGCAACCATAAGTAACTTAGATATCTCTACACTACAATGCAGTCTTTGGTGTAGGAAAAAATACCTTACAGTAAGATGGCTGGTTACAGCCATGTTGGCCCACTCTCCTGCCTGAACAGTAGCCAAAGCCTTGTCCCACCTGTCCTTCCCCTTACCCTGTGTGTGTTCTTTCATCCAGTGAGAATTTGGGAAGTCTCATTATTTGCTCAGGAGTTACAGATGTCCTGCAGCGTCTACAAATGGGACACAAACCATCTGGAAATCCTAAGCCTGCCCACTGTGATTTGCTGTAGACTTCATGTGCGTGTGCTCCATCAATCCTCTACACAGACACAGCAAAGTCCACCTTTTCAGGGTGCACTATGCATAGGCAAATTATAGAATCATAGAATGGTTAGAGTTGGAAAGGACCTTAAAGACCATCTAGTTCCAACCCCGCTGCCCTGAGCAGAGACACCTCCCACCAGACCAGGTTGCCCAAACCCTCACCTAAATTCATGGTACAGAGCATGCACAATAAATGTGATGTTTCCAAGCATGCTGTATCTATTAAGCACAGCTTGTGCCATCAGCTTGTACCTGTGCAACAAGAGTGATGCACCCTGGAGTGCCTGGGCATGCCTATCCTCTGCCTGGGAGTATTCATCATTCCTAAACCAGCACGCTATACCACCTGGGAGCATTCTTCTGCCCAAAGGGAATCCTCAGCTGCTTCTCGGTTGCAGTTTTTAATGCCCTTTGGCTCCTTCACAAGCACTTAGGGTGCTTCCTTCTTTACATGAGAATAGCACTGCTCATCTCGTGCGAAAGACACGAACAACCACAGATAAAACCAGCTGCGTGTCTCAAATGGATTATTGCTTAGGTAATTAGCTAACTTTTGTTTGCAAAATGCTAGGACGTTATGAGGTGAATATTAATTTGAGTGCAATATATTATTGCTATTCCAACTGTCTTTCAATATATATTTAGACAACTGCTCTTAAAAAGAGGAATAGTGACTGATCCGAGGGGGGTTTTATAAATTACGTCAAGGAACCGATATTTTTCTTCCAGCATTCACTTTTGTGTACAAGGAGTCTTAAATCATAAAAACACCATTACGCATCCATCAGTGTGTCCCTGTGAAAATGCAGAGGCACACACACACCCTGGGTGCCTCACAGTCTTGTTACTGAGGTGGTATGTAATCCCCTAACTTCATCTATTTATGAAGAAAAAAGATGCTGTTCATTTCAAGCCAAAATATTATTCTTGCTAGCACTCTATGGACAAAGATTTCAAGAACATAACTTCAGGAAGATCTGATACTTTATCTGAAATTAGATACTGAAATTAGAAAGTCCTACCACACAATGACAAAAAAAGACAGAAATCATAAATATCCTGCAAATAAATTTTCTTACGACTGTGCACTGTTAGTTAATTTAAATTTTTCTTGTTCAAGAAAAATGTATTTAAATCATCAGCAACATCTTTGATAAAGCGGTCTATAAAACAAAGCTTTTTCCATCTGGCCTATTATTTACATTACTCTTTCCCTTGATAAACTGTAGCATAACCAGCTACATGGGCTGTTGCTGGTTTCTATAATATTTACAAAAAGACAGGTCCATTTTACTAATACTAGTGTATAAAGAATGTACTTTGAGTTGCTCTTTATTTTGGGAGATACTTTTAGGAATGAACAGTGATAATATGAGACATAGCAAAAATTACTTTAGAAACAAATCCTGCAGACTTCTCGGGAAAACTGTACCAAATATTTATGTATCCCATAAACCTTTAAAAAAATAGAATGGAGAATTTACAAAACTGGACCTGAAAAAGGAAAAGTTTATCTAATAATAGAAATAGTTTATGCAACATGTTCACAACTGTATGCATTCATCCTTCTAGGGAGCCATTACCTTGAATCTTTCTTTTCACTGCATGGTCCTTTTGCTGAGGCCTCCTATGATACTAAATTTCACATCAAATTTGCTGGTATAAGTTGGTGTAAGGACACCCAGCTGCTAGGGACCACATGAGTGTTACTACCTTCCTTCACGTGGACCTTCGAACCGATGCCAGGTCTGGTGACCTCGGAATCAGAGAGAAGTTAGCCTTGTACTTGAATAAGTTGTACAGAATAATTTCCACAGATTGTCATTTGAGTGTTTCAACGAATTTGCTCTTTCGTTTCCTCTTTTCCGTTTGTTCCCAGCAAATTAATGCTTTTAGCCACAGAAATTAAGTGACATGTCAGGAAAGTCATCGAAAGGACTACAACGACCATCTAAGATCGATTTCCAGTCCAGTATAAGCACCAGCATGGCATCTTCCCTTTAAGGCAAATGTCTTTCAGCCTTCAAACAGATGAATTTAAACACCTGTATGTTCGCATCTGTTCAGGTACATCATGCTTTAAAATTTTCTATCCCTTCCCCTTCCATCCTGAAGCTTTATTGCTTTAAGGCAGCGTGTACGGATTGTGACTGTATGTTTTCTTTGTCTATCATTTCCTTTTCCTTTCCCTGCTTATCCTCTGTATATGTTGATTTTTATGACTCAGTCTGAAGTTAACTGTTTACCTATTTTCCATCTGCTCAGCCAGGGAGAAGCCGGTGAGCCTGCGTTCAGGTGCTTGGGGTTTGCAGGCTTTCTAATCCCATGCGTGGCACTGAACTACTGACTGATGCCGCTGCAGACAATGAAAACTGCCGTCTGGGTGCATGGAGAATCTAAACTTGGTGGGCAGTGGAGCTCTTGAAATACATAGGCATAATCAGACAAAATCGCATCACAGTCATTTTCCCCAGGCGTTGCTTGTATATTATAGTATATAACTCCACTGTAGGAAGTGATGTGGGACTGAGAATGGGCGTATTGCCTGAGTGTGAGAACAATGCATGATATATCCCATATGCTATGATGGGTAGGAAAAAGAACGGATTATCTAGGGTTTTCTATTTTTTTTCCACTGAATAGAATTGACTTCTATTCTTGTCAGTGGAAGTTTTGCACACGTTTGCTAACAAATGTAGAAAAAAACCTCAATATAAGAAATTGGGCCAAATTCTAGTTATCCTCCTAAGCCTAAGTAAACAGACCTGTTAAAGGGGGACACACCTCATTAACGCTGCACAAAACCCACAAAACTGCTCTATATTTAGCACAGAAGTGTAAGATTCTCACCGTCTTGTTCACGTGAGACATCATGAATGGCAGAACCATATAGGTTTGGGTATTTCTTCTCTGTCCCAGAAGCCTTGCCTGAGGACAACAGAAGCCATGGCAGGGCACAACGATGAAGGTCCAGACACTCTGAGATGGCTCCCTAGGAGCTTACCCCACTCAGCAAAACTGACCTGGTGGGTTGGTTTTATCCTCACTTGGAGAGAGTGGAAGCCCTCAAAGGAAGGGGTTGAGGACCTTGGGCTGAGGCTAAGGGTGACGGGACATAAGCAAGTTTGATAGGAGTCATCTCTATACATGCGAGATGGAAACTCCTTACGTAAACAAAATTTATTTGAGCTACTGGCTACAGCTCAGTCTGTTCAATTTCTCTGTCTTCTTATTCTCTGCTGGTCAACAAATCAGTCCACTAATTGAAAAGAAAGAACTTGGCTAAGAAACTTAGAGTATAACTGTATGATAAAATGCCCGAACAACAAAATAATACTGCAGCAGTGCTAAGAAGCTAGAACTATCACGTCTCCTAATGAAGCATCTGATAATTAACACCGATGAAACTAATTGTTATTTTTAAAAAATAGAGATTTGTAAGAGTTATAACTCTTATAAATACAAATGTCTCTTCCATAGAGAATTTTGATAATGTATTATATCTGTGTTATAGAAATCTATAATTGTGCTTAAGAAAAACACAGCAAAGGTATTATCCATTGCATTTTCTGTACTTTCACAAGGGATTTGTTCTAAATTTACTATCTTTTGCAAGTTCCAAAAATAAAAATAAGTAAATCTTAATGTTCTTCAACCGCATCTGTTTGAATTCTTGGTTACATTTGTCACCTGATCCTCAGCTGGAATAAACCGTTGTAACGCTGGAGTCCCCTCAATTTGTACGGCTGAAGGTGTGGCTTCCTACCACATTTAAACATAAGGTTCTATTTAGAACTTAAGAACTCGATGAGACTGTGGTCATGCTAGAGCCAAGGTTCAAGTTAACCCGAGGCAGTGTCTAAATACCTAAAAATACAAAAACCTTGCTGGAAACAGATCCCAGAAAAAGCACTGCCTTATTAATAGAGATCAGATCATAGAAAATTCTTGCAGAGAAAACTATGAAATTTAGATTCCAATCTAATCTAACCAGTGGTTTGAAAGTCTGTTAAGAAGAGCAATTTACGAAGAAGTGGTTTCCATGAGGAGCTGCTCAGCGTACTGCGGCAGGGGGTGTGTGCATACCTGTTTTCCCCAATTACGATGGCAAAAGCAGCAATAATAGCACTGATGTCAGCAAATAAAAAAATACAATGTGAAAATTATGAGAAACGATATTTCATTTTTCCCCATATGTTTGACTGACAAGTCATCAGGTACTGACTAAAAGGAGCACATGCTTCTGCACAAAGAATCAGGCGTTATATGACCAAGACTTGTTTTCTTATTTCTGAACTTTAAGTCCCTGAGCAACTCTACAAAAAAGTAGAGAAAGCTAAGAATAAAAAGGAAATCCATTACGAAGCAAAACAATAAAGTGGATGGTTTTCACTGTTTGTCCATTAGGAAGTTTCTTCAGCTAAAAAAAAAAAAAAAAAAAAAAAAAGAAGAAGAAACATCAGGATCTGTAGTCAACATAGTGGAGAATGGTCAAGTGTAGTTCACTTAGGCTCAACATCTGTCAAGTAACAAAGTCTACTACTTGCAGACAGGAAGAAACAAGGAAAGCAAACCTTATAAAAGCTGAAGAAAAAAGGAGGAAAAGACTTTTACTTTACTGGGAGGAAAAAAGGGCAGGTAGTTGGAGAAGACTGTTTTCTGCAGAGGCCTACTGTCTTATAAATGCTGATTCCTGAGAGCTGCCAGCTAATAAATTCTTATCTGGATTTCTGGAACCTGTAATTACGACAAAAGGTGACAAGAGGGGAAGATAAAGCATCATACAGTGAATTATTGAGACTGACCTTTTTTACAGGATGAAGTTCTATGTTAGATAGGATGAACTGAAGCTCAACGAAGTCAGTAAGTGAATTTTCTGTGGGTTTCTGCTGGCTTTGGATTTGGCTTCAAAGAGATTTAAAAAAAAGAGATACAAAGTTCATAAATTTGGAGAGTTGCATTAAAAAAAAAAAAAATTTCTCACTCCTCTATTCTCCTTACTGTATCCTTCCTTCCCGTGGTCCTAAAGCCCTGCAGAAGCCAGGCTAGACTTGAACCTGCACATGGTCATACTGCAGCCTGCACAACGCTGTCGGAACAGGAGGACCAATCTGCTGGACAATTTCCATCTGTCAGTGACAGGCCACCCTGTCATCTCCACATGTACACCCATATTCCTCTCCTGTCTCCTTCCCCACACACATGATTCACTCTGGCTTTGCGTAGCTCCAGGGTCTCCGCACAAAATTTTTGGTCACTTAGACTTTTTATAGGAATCAAGTTGTTGAGTACCCATGTTGGGAATGCTGCTATAAACATTTTTTTTCCAACTGCTTTGAATCAAAGGCAAAAGTTACCATAATATTTTTCTTAAAATCTGCCCATATCTTTAGGTATCTCTAGAGATTTTTCAAGAAAACTTAAAGGTGGCATTTTAGTTTCCATTTCTAGAAAACACACTGAATTAAAAAAGCTTGTTTGGCACAAGCGTTTAACAACAGGACAGAAAAATCACCCAGAAGGCCAACAAAATCTTTTTACATCCAGTTACACATTAAGCAAAATGCATATAATTTTATGAGGGAGAGAATAGGAGGATTTCATCTCTTTCTATCTGATATGCTAATTTTCTGAGTGTTCGCAAAGTTTCATCCGTGTTTTTAACTTTTAGGAGACCAGATCCAAGACCATGTCCTTATTTTACTGAAGTGTTAGGTTCTTGCTGACATAAGCTGTGTTTTATCATGTGATACTTCCCAAAAAATTCACTGATACTCCCTGTTTGAGAAAGGACATCTCTTGTGAGCAAGGGCTGCCTTTTGTGCTGTGCAACCTACCAGACAACTCACAAGAATCTTCTCTTTAAAGTGAGATTGTAAAGGATGTCCTGAAGCTGGATTCCTTACCTGAACTACCTGCAAAACTACGCCGGAAAAATGTGTCAGGTATTACTCTACACAAGCGCAGTCGAAGAAAATTCAGAGCAGATTCTAGCAGACACAGGATTTAGCTCTCCATCACAAGTTCTTACTTTAGACACTTATTTTCTATGCTTTCACAGTACATTCTGTGATTTTTTTGAAGCTTCATCAAATGTATTTCAATCACCTGGTTTATGTTCTGCTTAATCTTATTCTAGGCTTGTGCTTCTCAGAAAATCCTTCCCAAGTGTTTATTGTGGAGACCAGGGACAGAGGTGCAGAAGAAGAGTTCAAACCTCAAAATGCAGAAGTGCCGTGTACACATGTACAGGCCGGGCTCCGTGCAAGAAGTGTGTCCAAACTAATTAAAGGGTATTTCTTTTGCAGTTATGTGAATTTGAAGCACTCATAGCACAAGATGCCTTGTCACTGAAATCAGCAGTCCCACCACTGGAGTCCAATCTGTAGAAATGCACAGGGTTACTGGAGAAAAATAATTTCCGCAAATGTTGTGCAAGACAAGAAGTTTCTTTTTGGTTGAAGAGGAGAAAATCTTCCACAGTTTGTTGGATATATATATAGAAGCAACATCTGTCAGAGATTGCGAACTGAATGCCCAGCCTGGAGATAATCTGACTATTCAGGAAGAGACTGTGATGATTTTGTAATCTTCATAATTGTAATCTTCATTGTTTCCTCTTAATATCGTACTTTATAATGGATTTCTCTTAAAGTACCCAAATATTTCTTTTCTAACAGGAACATGCTCTGCTAGCTTTTATTCAATTTTATTTAATTCCCCTAACAATAAAGAGGACAAGGATGCTCAGCAAGTTAATGGATGGCAGGCCCTTGTAAGAGCTTGCTTACTCTAGCCTTAAAGGCCACTTGCATCAGATACTTCCAGATCTCCACTTGTAAAAACTGATATACTCCAAGTGTTTTAAGATTTAACAGGTTTTCAAGAAATAGGTTGAAGAGACCAGTGGATATCTTACCTGATAAGGGGCGTTTTCTTCAATGGAACATTTGAAGATGGTGTTGCTTGTTTGTATTCAAACCTCTCATAGTTTTTATGAAGTACAAACTATTGTAGGAAGTGACGTGATGGACACGTGCAATAAGATAATTTCCTTTCACAATGTCACAGTGGGAAAAGGAGAATATTTTTAAGTTTCTCTAGAAATTGAACGCATTTAGGGGTAGAAAAGCCAAATCTGATATATTTGAATTGGCAGCAGGCTACGTCCATGAAAGCCAGCTTTTACTATGGAGGACACAGAAATTGTCTCCTACAGATACGTCTCTATGGTGTGCTAAAGCCCTAGTGGCACAAAACAAAGGGTGGTGATATTTTCTTGCAGACAAAATCAGTAGCATGCGGCTGGTGCTTCCTGAAACAGTATACCAGGGATCTCCCTTGCTAGTGCTGTGTGGCATGTAGCAAAGCCCTTATGAAGTTGTGAAATACTTTGCTACTCACATGAATCACTACTAAAATATTAGAGGTATGTGTATCTAGCCATATCTTTGTGCCTGAATCAGCCAAATTTTATTAAAAGAGCTGAACGCTGGACGTGTGCGTGAGTGTGGGGTTGAAAATGTGAACGGGTGTGAAACTTAAGATAGCAATGCCATTACGCAGTGCAATGTCTGATACAGATGACATGGTTCTTAGACCTCCTCCTTCCTCCCCAACCTTCCCACCCCCCCCAGCTTCTGTGTTATCCAAAGCCTGTGCCAAATACCTTAAAAAAGACAGGAGGTTCATTGTCTGCCCTGGATGAGCCAGGAGCACTTATTTCACAAGGAGCCGGGAGCACGGGCTGTGCATTGCAGTGGGGTGCACAGTTTCCAGCAGCCTCAGAGAACTGAAAATGGCAAGTGGAGTTGCGATTTCTGCAGCACAGCTGTGGAGGGTGCCTTCCCAAGGACCTGCAGAGCAACCAGCTCTCGTGGGAGGTGTCCCTGCCCGTGGCAGGAGGGTTGGAACTAGGTGATCTTTAAGGTCCCTTCCAACCTAAAGCATTCTATCATTCTATGATTCTATACCTTGTGTGGAGATATCCCTGCGTGAGGAGAAGGCTAGGAAACCTTAATTTTCCTGAGCGTATGTGACATGACAGGTCACGGCTTTTGAGGACGGATGCTCTGAGATTTCTTCACGGTCCGTTAAAAATATTAACCCGCATGCTACGCAAGGGGGGAGGATCAGAAAGCTCCAGCTGAGCTGGGGGTGGCCGTGTGTGTGTGTGCGTGTGTGTGTGTGTGTCACCTCTCGGCACGCCCGCGGGGCTGGGCGTCAGGGCACACACCTGGGGCAACCCCACCGGCCCGGAGACCCTTCCCCATCC
>VYZM01005786.1:90819-160742 GCA_013398915.1 Dromas ardeola | reverse complement strand
GCCCCCCCCAGCCCGGCCCTCCCGCCCACCGCCGCTATAGGGCCGCCCCGGGGGGGGCGGCGAGGGCAGAGCCCGGCGCAGGATGGCGGCGGCGCCGGGCTCCCCGCTCCTCTGGGCGCTCCTCCCGCCGCTCCTCACCCTCTGCCCGGCGCAGCCCCCCGGCTCCCGGGGGATGGGGCTCAGCCTCCACCCGCCCTACTTCAACCTGGCCGCGGCAGCCAGCATCTCGGCCACGGCCACCTGCGGGGAGGCGGTGGCGAGTGGCGGCGGCGGCGGGCGGCCGGAGCTGTACTGCAAGCTGGTGGGGGGGCCGGCCGCAGCCCCCCTGGGCCGCGCCATCCAGGTAACCGGGACGCCCTATGGGGCCGCAGAGGGGTCGCGGCGCCGGGATCCCCTTGCCCTGGCAGCCCGCCCCCCATCCCGCACATCCTCTGGGCGGTGCGGAGCGGCGGGGTGGTGTGTCCGTGTGTCCTTTTGGGGCGCCCCGGCCCCTCCGGGGGTGCTGGCGTTACCCTGGGGTGCGTGGTCTCATTACATTGAGGGCTCTGTCCTGGCTGGGCTGTGGGTACCGCAGAGCGTGGACCAGCGGGACCCCACGCAGGGAAGCGCTTGGAGAAGTGGAGGTGGGCTTCTGCCCGCAGGTGTCCCGGCACCCTCTGGAGGGGTCTCCTGTCACGGGGAGCGGCCGTCCCCCCAACACTCGGGCCCCGCTGACCCCCCCACCTCCGGCCCCGCTGTCCCCAGCCGCTGCCGGTGCCCACGGTGCTGCGGCCGCTGCCGAGGATGCGAGATCCGCTGGTCCCGCCGGGCGCCGGGAGGTGGCTTTGGGAGCGGGACCCGGCTGGTGGTTTTGTGGCCTCGGTGCTTGGCCCCGTGGTCCGCGGAGAGCAGCCTGATGCTGCTGGGAGTAAAGCAAGTGAGCTTAGGGAAGCGGGCATCTTTCCAGGGGCGGTGGGAAAAGAGGTCCGGTTTTAGTTGAGTGGCTTTGTGGCATTTTACAAGCGCTGGATGTGAGGGTTATCGTCTGTGCCTTGCATGGCTTGTGGGAGGAAACCAGAGATTCCTTGAGACCCTGACAGGGAGCATAAGCACACAGGGCAGTGAGGATGATGATGTTCTCTCCTAGCATAGCACGAGGTTATTACACATATTTTTGTACCAGTCACAAGAAAGACAACAATAAATGGCAAAGCTCCTGCAAAGGGTTAATGGAAATGTATTTTTCCTTTGGTAGAAACTTGTATGAACATGCCTGTTAGAGAGTAAGGAAGGAGTAACAAATGCACCGAACTCTGTGATGTACTGCGATGGATGTTCAGTATCAGTTTGATCAGAACTTTGTTTGAGGGGGGGACTTTCCTAAAGCCTCAGACCTTCCAAACTTATTTTATTTGCATTCTTCTTGGTGGGAGGAGAAGAGAGCCAGAATGAAACTGCAATTTGAAAGGGATTTCGAAAGCTTTAAGGTCCACTTTCTGACTCCAGGCAATACCGAAAGAATGCGAATAAATTTTTAGCATCTTGGAAGAAGGGTTTGTGTTTTGAAGTCTTGTGAGGTGTTTGTGTGTTTGAATAGTGAAATAACTCTTAATATCTGGTTTCAGAAGGGGTCGCAATGGCTAAGATAATTTTTCTTCTCATTTTTTAGTGGGGACAGATGCTCAAGAGAGGGGGAGAGGACTAAGAGGGTGCACCGTATGCACTCTCTCATGTGCCAGAAGGGAGCATGCACCATCACGCAGCCTGCCCTCACAGTTCATTGAGCAGCCACAAGCCAGCAGTGTGCTTTGCTCTGAACTTCTCTCTGCTTACCTCCCTTACCTGCCTCACCATGAAACCTCAGTTTACCTTACATGTGTGTCGTGCCTTCTGTCACAGAAAGCTCAAAGTGCTTTGGAGATTACAGGCTGAGTAACACACAGTTTTACTAATAGAAAAACTGGATCACAGGTATAACATGCTTAAACTCAGGTTAGAAAAAAAGGTTGTGATGATCAGGAAACTGCTTGGTCCTCCATTTCTAATGTAACTCTGAAGTTTAGGCATCCATCTCTCCATACTGGACGCAACGCCCATGTTTAAAGTTGCCTGAAACAACCAAGCCACCAGGTGAATAGCAAGACCAATAATCTGTCAGCAACATGCTATAGCCTGCTGCTGCAGTGAGATCTCATACTAACATGCCTTGGAATATAGGAAATCAGAGTATAACAAAAATCAGCCAAGGCAAACATCAGATAAACACATCACGCAAGCGGAACGAAGCCTGTTCTGTGATGCACATTGTCATTGATGGTTTTTGTAATTGTTCCCTTTATATACTAACACCCAACTGGAAATGAGGGTTTGCTGTGCATAGGGAAAGGTTAGAAATGGGGGAGTTCCTCTTGTTAAATGTTTGCCTTACAGGTCCTAGGTTAGAGGGCAGTTATGGTTCATGCCTGATGCAAGTTCCCAGAAGGACTACTGATAGCTCAGCCCTGGCACAAGGAAGCATGTTGTGCCTCCTACAGCGTTTGTGTAAGCATGGATACAGCAGCGTCTCTCTCCAGTTTTAACAAAGCCCCATTGAGATACATAACATGAATGCTTCTGTGGCTTACCAGTAGCTGTTGTGGTTCAAGAAGGGTTGGAAAGTCTTTCAAAAGGCCAGGGAAATCCAGCCACGGAGAATGCGATAACGGCACAATGTACGTATTATCAAGCCACTCCACCCCGCAAGTTCAAAGACACTGTAAATGAGAGAATCTCTTCTTTCACGGTGAATTGGAGAGAGAAGTACATTAAACTCTTACAGAAGCTGAGCTTACACAGAAGGATTTTAAATCAGCGTAAGCGTTCACGTGTTGTTTCTTAAGGTTCTCAGGGAAGGTCATGCGGCTTTTACATAAAATGATAGGTGTAATAGTCACCGTGTCAGGTCAGTTCAAGTTAAAGCAGCGCCGTATGCTTGAGTCACTCATTCTGGGGTGTCTGCAAGGCTGGATTGTGTCTGTTGCTCTATGAGAATAGGGAAATTGGAAAGAAGGTGTGAAGGGTCCCTTCCAACTCTAACCATTCTATGGTTTGATGATCTTCGTTCAGCCAAAGGGAGCTGGCAGCCCTGTTGGCAGTGCTATCCCAAGCACTGAAAATAAGGCAAAGAGAAGAGTAACTCCAGCTTCATTTCCTCTCTTCTTCCATCGGCCTCTCTTTTTCAGCTTGTCATTTGGTGATGTGTCTTTTAATGAAGCCTGTAGGACTGGGGAAATCCAGAAAGAACATTTGGAGATCGTTTAAAGCCTTTTGGAGAGCTGATCAATGGGGTGGATGGTCCCTTCATGGGCAGCTCAATTGAGGCTTGTAAGGCAGCGCTGGACATACGCTGTGGAAAGCAGTATGTTTCCCTTAGTTAGCACGTTGGCAAGCGGGACAATGACTTAATAAGAACAGTGTTGAGTGAAGAGATGCACTGCGGTGTAATATATTTCAGCGACTGGTAGATAAATGGCATGCCTGGCTCTGTCTGCCAGTCTGTGCGCAGTGGTGCGCGGGTGTGAATTACAGTTTAACTGCATACCTGTCCTGCCCTGCTGCGGGCGCAGAACTGCTAGGGATGAAATCATGAACAAATCCTCCATTGTTGTCGCATTCTGTAACTTACAGGCAAGACATTTTCATCCCTGGGTGTCTCTCTGCTCCACGCTGGCGTATTTCAGCAAACTCCCTCATGCAGTTCCAGTTTTCTCCTTCGCTGGGGGGAGCCAGGGGAAAGGAGGGTAACAAAGTCACCAGCAAATGCACACCTCCCTGCCTGGTGAACTGCAGCCACAATCGAACAAAGTCTCAAGGCTCAGTCTCCTGGAATGGAGACAAGTCCTGTGGCAGACAGGCTGAGCGCGGCGTGCCTGAGACACTGCCAGTGGGAAGCAGGGAACGCTGCTCTGTCCAATAATTTGTTTTCTTTTCTTTTTTTTTTTTTTTTGTTTTGCTGCCTTGTTGGCAGGGTTGCTGGAATGTACTTTAAATAACTGAAACTCCAGCTGTTGCAATGAAATTCTTTGAATTACGTGCCCCAAAAGAAGAAAAGATGGTATCTTGAGTTCAGATCAAGTGCTCTGGTGTACTGAAATCACATAGGTGTGTACAAATGTAACGCTTGCATTTAATACTCCTCATTGTTTTCTGTTCATTCAGCCTTTCTTTGAGGCTGGTTGCAGGTCAGAGCTGAAACTGCTGTAGCGGCAACAGTTTCCTGTGTATTTCCAGCCTGATCATTGTGAACGTGTATTTAGATCTAACGACAATGTTTTCATGCACGTTATAAAACTATCTGGGGAAGCTTGTACTGTTGTAATATGCATGTCAGAACTCCAAGTATGCATTTGTCAGGAAAATCTTAACTGGGAAGATGCTCTGATGTGGTGGTAACTGCAGTTGTCAGTGCACAGATTGATTTCTCAGTGTATTGATTTTGCAGATAGTGACACGATGTTCTTTGTCGTCACTGCGGAAGCCGGCAACGTTGCCCGTAGCCAGCATGGGCTGATGTGGTGTCTGCTGCAGCAAACTGTCACTGAATCCAGCCGTGTCCTGGCATATTGTAGTTTGTATGAAAAATCAGCCAAACCATCTTCTCTAAAAGAGCTGGAGGAGAATCGTGTTATAACATGACCCCAGACGTAGTTAACCAACCTGTCTATGTGAGGATTTAGTAAGTCTCAACAACTCTTTGAATTCTCAAGAGTTAACCCTCAGCCAGGTCGATACCTGCAGTGATGAATCAGAACAGCGAAGAGTAGCCTTGTCTTCTGTAAACAGCATCATATTCTGGGCTTTCTGGAAGAGAAGGATGAGGATGGAACCATTGCTAGAAGCAGATGCCGAAATTATTACTACTGATGCAGAAATATTCAGTGAATGTCTATGTCTTGTATTTGAAAGACACAAGATGGTGTATTTGTATCACATGAGAATGATGCAGTAGTTTCCAATCCATTAGTAACTATGGCAGATATTAAACAAATTCTGCTAGAGATAAACATCTTAAAATCACAAAGCTTGCAAGACTGTACCCAGCAAGAATGCGAGAGCCCTAATGTTATTCCTCTGTTAAAAGTGGACAAGTATGATGGCTCCAGTTACTTTACACTGGTTAGTCTGACGGAGCGACAAACAAAATAATGGCAGTTATATGGGATTCTGTTAATACTTAAAAGGTAGGAATACACGTCGTGCCAGGCAACATGGGTTATGGAAACAACAAAAGATTTGTCACATCTTTTTGTTGAAAATATGCTTAGTTGATAAAGAGAATGATGCACATATTACCTTATTTAAAACATGGGTCCAACACAGTGTCAGGGCCTCACCAGCTGAATGGATTAAGCAACTGTCTGACTGAAGTAACCATTAAGTACTGCCATTCAATGAAAATGTCATTTTTCTTTTGGGGTTCTACAAAGATCTGTGCCTGGCACAGTTTAGCATTTTCCCTGATTATCTTCACCCAGATGACTGGAGTAAGGAGTGAACAGGACACTAAAAAGATCCCTTAATTAACTAATTACAATGCTTCAGCACTAATCTTAGTAGGCTATAAAATGAAGCTTCTTGAAGATAAAAATACTGCTTGTGGGGCAAGCCACGATGCCAAATTAAAAACCAAGTATGTTTCCTGAAGTTTATTCATCGTTATTGTACAGAAGAATACAAAGAGCTTTAGAGATTATCAAAGAGAGATTATCAGGGCATCTACGGAGCGTGGCTTTAGTTGTGGACTGGAAATTGGGTGGTAACTTCTGCAAGTGAAGATACAATGGGATTCTTTAAAGGGAAGCTTAAAGGGAACAGTCTATAGGATCCATTGCATTTTCCACGAGTACGTATTGTTGAGAAGTCTCTGATTCAGAATGTGTTATAATGGCATGAATAAAATGAAGGCAGTATGATAAAATTGTAACGCCAAACTTATAGGCAAGTAACAGAGTATTTTTTATGGTTTTATTAATACCAGGCTCTGTACATATGTGGATAATTCACGGTCTTTTAGGAGAATTGAGGATAATTTGTGTGTTGGTCTTAGTCCAGTTTTCAGAACCTTTGTGTCATTAATTTCCTGCAGACGTAATATAGGTAACTTCACCAAAGTACCAATAAATTAATTAATAAAGAAAGACTTATTGTAGTTTCCTTAAGGAGATTTTTGAAATTTTAGTTTGCAACATAGAATTTAGTGTGCTTCAGGGTATAAATGTGTAATTTAATCACCAGGGGCATCCCTTATACATTAAAAATTACGCTGTATAAAGAGGGAAACAAAATTTAACCCCATTTTTAGTCAACGCTCTAGTTCAGAATCTCAGTTAACAACAGCACGTGTCTGCCGTGCATAAGATTTCAACTGAGACCATCTTTTTAATTTACTGTGTTTCAGGGACAGTTTTGTGACTATTGCAATGCTGCTGATCCCAGTAAAGCTCACCCGGTCACCAACGCCATTGATGGCACAGAGCGCTGGTGGCAAAGTCCTCCTCTTTCCATGGGCTTGAAGTACAATGAAGTCAATGTCACTTTAGATCTGGGACAGGTAAGTGGATGAGCCATTGGGTGAGGTTTGACCATTTCTTGCATTTATATACGAGCTTTGCAATTGGGAGGATTTCAACTTCCAGCACCATACCTTTTTTGTCTGGCTTATGTTCCGTATTTTTTTTACCAAGTTAACTTTATGAAAGTGATTATCTTCCTCAGGAGTTTTAATAATGTTCTTTCCACCAGCATCACAGAGATTGAATGACTTTTTGCTTTCTTGCACGGATAACTTGTTAACCTGGGGTTACCAGGGATATTGGTCAGCTGAAACCGGGGCTCTGCCTTCCATTTCATATTCTCCTTTTCCATAGGCCCACAGAGAGAGATATTTCATGCTCTCTTACCATATGCACATTTTGAGAATAATGTTTGGAGCCTGCTTTTGCCTCAGGGCTCCTTCTGGTTTCTCTGTCATCCAGCAAGATCTTCAAGATAGGCAGTTTCTTAGAACAGAAAAATAATGATAACATGGTCTAAAAGGGAAGGGACAGCAAAACCAGTGTAATATGAATCAGTAATATGACAGTAACATGAACACCTGTATTTCCTCTGCAGGCGGTAGGCAAGTAGCTAACAGTAAAGCCTCTCTATCTGTATTTTAAGTCACAGGGATGGATTCTTAGCTGCCATAATTGGGCACTGATCCAGTGAAGTTATTTACACTCTGCAAGTTCACACCAGCTGAAAATACATGGCTATAAATACATGTTGGGGGCTGCAAAATACACATAAGCATATATATTTTGGACAGTAGTAACTGTTTATTGACTGATTATATAGGACAGGATTTTTTTAATAGGCTTTCAATTTAGTTAACAGCAAGGGGAGAAATAACTAAGGAAAGAAGTTTCTTTGTGAGAAGTCACTGCCATCGTGTTGGGGATCAAGGTGCAAACCATTTTACCTCTTCTGTTACACGGTGTTTTAATGCTCCTGTCCTTCACATGACCAGAGTGGTTCTCATTTTAGGGTATCTTAATTCAGTGGTTTTGGATCCCGTATGCCAGCAGTGCAGAAATACTAGACAACTTAAGATGGAGAATATCAATAGCTGAAGTAAACTACTGTGATTTTTGAATTTGCATGGCTATTAGTTAAATTAATAACATGTCTGTTTTCTTGGTTGCTTTTCTCCACTGTACCATGAAAGAAGGGAGAGCTATGTAGAAGCTGATGAATTTTTAGGCCAGAGCATCCACATTAGCCTAGCACACAGTGGTCGGACCTACCTCTGAGTTGTGTTGCTCTTTCTGTTACACTGTAGAGTTGAGGGGTGTTGCATCCCCTGGTGGCTTGTGCTCCTGTGAAGGGAGTTGCTCAGTCATTCTTTCCCAGCAAACTGTAGGGAAGGGTGTCTTTCAGGCTGGGCATACAGAGTAGGGACACTGAATGCAGAGCAGGGTACTGGGAATAGGCATGGGAAGGCAATCGCCTCCCAGTAAAGCAGACCTTACCTTCTGAGCTGCTTGCATCCACTGTGGTCTCTGCAAGATGCAGGATTAGGTTGCAGGCTGTAATTTGTCTTGCGGTGTAGTCCAGCATATTTGTGGCCAATGGTTGTGCATCTTCATCATCTACTTCTATAGCACATTGCTCCATCCAAAACTTCCATTCCCACTGTGTATTTGTTAGCTTCCTTGGAGGACCTACTGGCAGACACCTTATCTTTTATGTGTTGAGTAAACTTCTGAGAAACCTCCTTCCTTCAGAGGAAGGATGTGGACTGCGTGCCCTCTTCTCATGGGACTCCTTGGAGACCAACCTCTATGTGCTAAAATTCTTGTAGTTATGAAAGGATTTCTCAGCGGGAGGCTGTGTGTTTCTCTTTGCTCTGGTACCGCTTGGAAAGGCGACTCTGAACTCCCTTACTTGGAAACCAGGGAAACCCAAGACAAAGGTCAAAATGACTTCAGGTCTTGTGATCAGGAAGGGATAATTTTAGTTGGTGGATGGATGAGGGTTTAGTAGGATTCATGTGATATTTTTTTTTTCTTCACTTCCCGGCCATTATCTCATATCTGCATTCAGTCAGTTAAACCTTAATCTCAGGATTTGTTTGAACTTGAGATTCACTTTTGACATTTTGCCTAGTATTCTCACACCCCAAATTCATATGGTAGTGCACAATACTAATAATGAAGAAGAAAATTAAATACTGTGACAGAGTAAGTCTACTCAACCAAACAGGTGAACACTGGGACCCCAATTCACCTTACCTTATTTCAGGGTCCTAAAAATTAAGAGCTCAGTGTATATGAGTGATGTAGACTTTCTCAGTAGTTGACAGAGATGGACATTTTCGGATGCAATTTCCCCGTCAAGTGAGCTGATATGAGGGTTTTAGTTTTTAAGGGGAAAAAAAAGTGTTCTTAAAGTTAGATGTGTGCCTAAATACTTGCAAAACCGCAGGCTGTAATAATGAAAAGATAGCAGGGATGTAGTTTTCCTCACGGAGTAGTTGCCCTGTTCTTTATTTTGACACAAGGCACCTTGTTCTGCAAACCAAGTATGGAAAGGTTTTTGCATGTGCAAAACATGACAAAGAGTAAGGTACGCATGCGTGCAGGGAAGCAATGGCCGAGCTGTAAGTTGGTCATAAAATATTCACAATTAGAGGAAGCAGAACTTAGCACAATGTCAAAAGCTTTTGATTTGCTTCATTCCTGCCATTATATCTTTAAGACTGAGAGCAGAGTCCCAGTGGAGGCTTTTGCCATGGTCTCATGACAATATTTGATTGAATAGTTGCACCATGATAGAAGTTTGAGCGCTCACTACGGTGGAGTTGGAACAGAACACGCACCTGCTGCTGTTTTGTTGCACAAGGGCTAGGGGTGATTTTGAAAGTCAAAATCCCTTCAGGATGGTAAACCTTTCTGCTAGTAAAATGTTCATTTTGCTGCACTTTGTAATGTGAGAAAAAGCTAAAACCTTAAAGCAAAAGCCCTGTTTTACTTCCCTTTCTGACTTTCTGTACTATAGTTTCATTTCTAATCAATCACGGTCCTTCTGAATAATAATTATAATGTTGATCCCTGAGGCAGTCTCTGCATCTTGTTAACATACCTGCTTATACTGTGGCTATTCCTGACTTGTTTAAAATATTTGGATCAAGTGAAGTCTCATTTATTCCTTTAATTGGTCCTGATTTTCCCAACATAAGTTTTCAACATGTTTTAAACTTCTGAATCCAGTGTGTCTGACTGAAGTTCATTGCCCTTCCCCTGACTCTTTGGATTGCCTGATTTTAGCAGGTGTGCCCTCATCTTTGTCTTTCTTAATGCTCAGCAGGTATTACAGCAATACTCCCCCAGGTGTTTTTCTGAACTCTGTCTTCAGAAGTAGAAGATGAAGGTTCAGGATAACATGATAGCATATGATGAAAAATAAATGTTACACTTCAAAAAGTGTAGTCCACAAATTTTACTGTTGCTTTTAGTTATGTGTCGTTTCTTTACCGTGCTTTTGTGGCAATAATATAGTGTTGAAAGACTCAGGCTCGGTGAAGTCTTGTGCACTGTTATGTTGAGTAGTTTTTGTGTGGCGATATTATTAGTCACTGTTGTAAATTAAAGGCACACAGTGGAATGTAATGTCCAAATTAGTACTTTTATTAGGGAGGGAGGGAAACTCAACCATAAATTTAAGATAAGTGGTATGGCCTGTGGAGGACTCTTTACTTTTATGTTATCTGCCAATTAAGACATGTAAACATTTTGTGAAAGAGCCTTGCAGTTTGGCAAATCTTCCGAGTTGCTTTTATATGGTAGGTATTTCTTATGGGTTTAATTTTTATATTTGATAGCGATCATTTATATCCATAGCTTTACAAACACTATTTGTTGTGGGGAATATTAATCAGCTCTGGCTAATTATTGTGATTAAAACCCATTGTTGTTAACTTACGAAAGATTGACATAATTTCTTAAAATGTGTCTGAAGTTAACAGTTAATTTAACTGTCATTCTGTAAAATATAGTGTCCCGTAGGCCCTTCTCCAGTAGGGAGAAACTGTCAAGGTTGTGGGAGATTTATCATAAGCTGAATTGAACTGGGCTTCCAAAAATAGTCATTGCATTCATTGTGCTTGACTGTTGAAGACTTTATATTACTGCTGACCCTGAAATTAGACTGAGCTCTGGTGTGGAATTGCGTAACCTCTATAATAACACCGAGAAGTCCTACAAATTGAGGCACAAGAACCCCTGCATAAAGCTTCTGCTGTCGTATAGAACTGCCCCAGTGAGACAAAGCCTTTCCCCTGGAAGCCCTTCAGAGCTCTGCCTCCGCAGCACCACTGACCCCTGCTCTGCTGGTTTGGGTCACACTGGGGAGAAAAGGGGCTTTTAGGTCTGGGGAAGGTACAATATTGTCCCTGCAATATCCAAAAATTGGGATGCTATCGTCACAGAGAATCTTGCATTACTTTGTGTTAGAGAGCTATGGTTCTGAGTTTTTCAGTTCGTGCAGGAAGCTGATTTGGGATCCCGCCACAAAAGACTATGCTTTGAAGTTAGTTGGTTTTGGCTCATACCACAGTAAGGTGAATCTACTTGTGAACTCTAGATTAACACAACTTCAGCTGGTCAAGTAGCGGCTCTCTGATAAAAGTTTCTAAAAGTTGTATCAGGTAATGAAAGCTCCGTTTATTCCTCAGTCAAGCTACAGGCAGCTCATTCTGACCTGAGCTGCCAGCCCTATTCAGGGAAATACCCCAACTATATCCTTTCTTGCTCATGTGTTATCCTTTAAGATCTAGACAATGTGTTGTGTTTTCTTAAGGCTTTTATTAAAGACCTTTTGAATGGCTCAGTAATTTTTTTCTTCTGTTTGCATTAATAGCTCTGTGTCATTGGCTTTAAATGTGTTTTGGTATTAATTTGGTATTATTCTCAAACTCTACAGAAAAAAACCTTTCAAGTCTTGCTCTCTCTAACTTTGCTGACACTGTCTTCTTCCAGTTCTTCTTCAGCATCCCTTTAGGAAGGTCTCTGTTCCCACTCTGATCCGACTTCCCTCGATGCCTGTACTTCTGCTTCTCCCACCTCCCTTCCTATGCCCATTCCTACATGTTACTTCCATTTTGTGATATGTTGTCCTAAATACCTCACTTTCAACTCAATATAGTAAAAGCAGAACCTCTGCTGATAGCCTCCAGCCCTCCACACTTCCCTGTGTTTCCTTCCAGTGCTGACAGTATTGCTGTGTTCCTTCTACTTTGGACTGCAGCTCTTATAAGGGGATGTTTATCTCCTGGACAACTGTGGTCTGAATCGTACAAATCCTTTCCCATATGAATAGCTTCAGTGTTCTGTGGAGAAACAGGCCATATGTAAGAAATAATTATGAGCATTGAGTTGGTCTTTGTCCAAATCCCAATGGAAAAGTGGCTGCATGAGAAATTTCAGGATAATAACTGACAATCATTGATGTATTTGCCTGCAGCCTTGGCAAAAAGACCAAGGACTGATTGAACCTGGACAATGGACTACCCTTTCATTTCTGGAAGCGTTCCTTCCTTCCAGAATACTGCCTGTGGAGTACGGAGAGCTTCTCCATTCTGGTCCTGCCCATCGACTGTGAGACAGAAAAGACTTTACATCTCCAGACATGTTAGTGAGGCATATGCACAGGCACTGACTTACATAACTAAATACGCTTTATGTGACTAGTTAAATGAAAAAGTGATATGAATACAACATATACAGTGCTAACTGAACCGTGTTGGAAGTCCTGCGCTTATTCCAGGCTTCTGCACCCGAGACTGTGAAGCTGGCATGCAAGGAAGGACTGACTTCGGCTATGCAATGGGAACCTCTCCAGTCGCTGTCACTGTTTACACACTGTTAGCATTGCTGTATATATGTGTATGCAGTTGAACTGGATCGAACACATTCAGTGGATCTAATGCCTCTCGGCTACTACCCACACGGGATTTTCTCTGCACCTCTGCTATAGCTACTTTTCCAGATACCCAAAAGAGTAGCTGGCAACTGCCAGAAAGGCTGGGTCAGCCCTCTCTAGTTGGCCTTTTTTAATATTACAGTTTCATCTGCAAAATATGTTGTTGGGGATTACCAAAATTCTGACTGTCAGGAGTGTTTTATTAAGTCTCTGGATTTGCAAAGGTGCCTTATTTCCTACTGAGAGGTTACTGAGGAAAGGGGGTGCTGACCTCTTTGCAGCCACAAAGAAACCACAAGAAATCAAAGTACATGCGATTTTTATTTCTTTAAATAGGTTGTTGTTTTTATGTCTTGATCTTTGAGAAAAATCAATGCTCAAGACCTTAAGGCTTCATTACATTAATAAACTAATGGACATGCACACACCAACCGTGTGAGATCAGTGGCACTAAGGTGTGTTCTGGAGCAGGTGCTAAGCACAGCCCACACTTCCTTAGATCCCACTCCTGCATTGGTCCATGTCTGAGAAGTTTAGTTTAGGTATTGAACGATCAGCAGATTTCTGCCTCTTTTTCACTTTCTTTATTAACGTATCCAGCAAATAGAGAAAGGTTGCGTGTCTGCTAATGCAGGGCATTTTTTGCAGAGGTCCTTCAGTGCAGGGACCTCACTATCTTCTGTGTAATCTGCAATGTCAGCCCCAGTGACGTTATTCAAGATAATCCCTGAAGCCTAGAAGAACAGTCATATTATGTTGAGGGAAGTTTTGGTGGTGTAGATACATCTGCTAATACAGTCTGAGGAAATACTATTGTGCTGGAAACAGCTGTTCTCCGTACTTCTACAATTCAGATTACATGAAGAGAGATTGTTGTTGGTATCTCTTTGAACACATCTTGAAATACATAGAATGCCTCAGATAGATGATCTACCTGGCTCTAGGTGTGTTCTTGTTATTACTGCACTCCAGGAATTTTTATTCTTCATGAGCCAAAAAGGAAGAACAATTCTTTGCTACATGTCCAGCAGACAGATGCACATTTGTTCAGAATGTAGTTTGTTTTTCTTTTGTACTAGTTTATGTCCAGCATTTAACTAACAAGTCATTCCAGTATTTTAGTATTCTGTACTGAGTGGCAGGAATGGAGGAAAATATACTATACTTTTTGTATATGCACATCTTTCTTCCATTTGCATATGTATTTCAGGATTCAAACAACTCTTGGAAATTTCTCAATTTGAAGAGTTGTTTAAACTTTTAAGGAGAAAATGGAGAAAAGATTTTCCATGACTATTATTGTAATTTTTGGAATTCTCATGAGAATGCGATGGGTCATAGGAAGCTTTCTTTCTGCTTTCTGTTGGGTTAAAATAAGTAGTATGCATGCTGTTAAAGATCATGACTATTGTATCATCAACAATAATAGTACAGTGTGATTCTCATTCAATTTAAATGAGCTCTTTTAAGACAGTCTTAAATTCAACTGTAAGGGTTCTATAGAAATGTTTCTGTCTTTATAATGTAATATTGGTAATTCCTAACACTGAATTGTAATTTCTGTTCTCGGATGAGCAAGACATTTTGATCATTCTACTGGGTGATTTTTTAAAAATTTTATCCGTGTTTCTATAAATTTCTATAAATCTTCAAGGCCACTGCCTTGTTCAAATCTGAACAAACTTGAGTGAACAGGAAAAGGTCACATCAATATGGAACTGGTTAAATTCCAGCTGTTGACAATCCATCATGTTTGACCCGTGCTGCTAGATCACAGCAGGATATGGTGTTGGGACATTTACAGGAATACATCCTCCTTCAAGCATGCATTTTCAGAGTGGATGGTTTCCATTACTGGAAACAAAATACTGTTTCTACTTTTGAACTCAATTCTTATTCATATAGGAAAACTGTCAGAATTTTGATTAAACTGTATTTCAGATTTTGGGGGGAATTTTTTTTTTTTTACTGTTATATAATTGCACCAAAAGAGCAGTTATTTTTAATGCTTATTTACATTTTTAACACTCCTTTTGAAAAATGGTTGTTTTTTTAATGAAAGAAAATTGACTTTAAAGCAACCAAATAAACATTTTTTCAGAAATGAAGAAACTCACTTCCTTTTTTTCCCAAAACTGAATGACTGAAGACAAGTGCTGCTTTGAGTTTATTATGCCTTTATTTCAGGGTATGTCTTATTTCTGTATGTCTGTGCAATGGGATCAAGATTTAAAATACTGAAATGCCAGTTTAGAATATGTGATTAAAATTGGTTTTAATGGTTGCTTTTCTACCTCTTTTGTCAGCAAGGTTACTCCTCTATCTTTAGCTAGGATTTATTTGCTAAGCCAAGGAATATTTTTCTTCCATTGTTGCCACATCAGATCGGGAGAGAGACCAGTCATGAACTTGGTCAGTATTCAACCGTAGTGGCAATTCAGATTTTCAGGTGCTATTCTTCATCCTTGCTCCAGGTCAGGACCAAATCATTGGCACATGTATGAAGTCATAACCAGGACAGATGATAGGGTTGGTGGCTAAGTTTTGGTAATACTTTGTCATGAAATAACCAACTCTAATTTAATTTTTATCAAGACCTGTCCCTTCCCCTTTCCAAATGCACAAACCCAAGCAGTATTTCAGACTATGAGACGTAAGGTGAACTGCATGTGAATCGAAGGTCTTCATATATGCAACAGTAGGTTGAAGTTGCCATACTGTCATACATTTTTTTTTTCCATTTTGTGGTTTGCATGGAAGTTTGCAAAGTGAGGTGCTGGGAGACAGTTCTTGCAATGGCAGACTTGGTAGAGGAGTGTGCTGCGGGATTCCTGATATGGTACACGTATTGGACAGTACTTCAACTTCCCATGTATTGAGTAGTCATAGGCTAAAGCGAATTCCACAGCTGCATATCAGATGTGGCATACAGGCGTTTGATGGGTGCCACATGCTGATTCAGCTGTTTTACTGTTGCGTGCCTTCATTTTGGCCACTTTATCCTTTAGATGCTTATAGCCCATATACTGATGTGTAAGTGAGCATGTCTCATATTACTTCAGCAGAGTGGAAGCACTGTGGAAATGGTATTCACTGCTACTATTTTGCTCACACTTATGAGAAGGTATGACCTGTTACGAGAGATGAGACGAGACTGACTGTGTCAGCACTTTGAGCAGGATCTGTGTAAAAGAATATAATAACTGTATGACAAGCTGAAGCAGATGTCATCTGCTTTCTTGGAGAGTAGGTAGAAGGTCATTGTTGGAATGATTCCACGACATGACTACAAGCTATGGGGTCCTGGAGAAGTCAGGGACCTTTTCTGTATGCTTCTTTCATTTCTTCTTGTGCTTTCTAAACCGTTTGTCTTGATTAAGTCTGTATTGATGAACACACGGAGTGTTATCCACATGTGTTAACATGCATGTAAGGATGGGACTCCCAAAGACCTTAAAACATAGTGGATGCAAGAATTTTAATGGATAGGCAGTTGCCTGCCCAGTGCAAAACTGGTTTGAACCGGTCAATGCCCCTTGAGAGATTCAGCTGGCCAAAAGCAAGCATATGCAGCATTTTTTTTAGGAATTTCAGAACTATTATGTTCTCCTGGGAGGATACCAGTCTTTGTGCTGAATGGCCATACTGGATGACATGTAGCGTCCGTATGGCCAATATCCCTACTCTGAAACTTGCCAGTCAAGTAGTGGAAGTTACTTAGGCAAAGAGTATCAGAAACTCACTAAAAGCAAATCTTGCCACAGTCCCCAAAATATTGACTTATTTGTGACAATCGATGTAGAGGCTGTCCGTCGGTAATTTAAGGGCATTACTCCACCTGTGCAGTTGCTGTGCATAGTTCTGGGTTCTGTCATGGTTCTGTCAACAGAATGGCTGCCACTTACTTTGCTCAATATTGCTGTCTAGGAAGTAATTTTCCATATGTAGATACCATCCCAGTTCAGTATCACAGGAGGTGAAGTTGGTGCTTGTCAGGCTGTGTTAAGTAGGTAGGCTAAATTCCAACACTATCATGAAAGGTGTTTTTTTTTCCCCGCAGTTCTCTCTCCACTGACCTAGGTCAGCAACATTCAGCAAATCAACAGTTTCTGAAATAGGTTTCAAGGTATGACACCTGCTGCAGCGATGCCTTGGTGCGTGTGTAGAATAGGTGGTTTCCTTGGATAGTTGTTGTACATGCTGCATTAAATGAATGCACAACAAAAAAGCTTCATTTTTTGATTCCGTGATGTGAGGTATTACCATGAAAGCATGCTCCATGAAGTCCCTGAATTCCTCCCATTTCTCCATGTGAAGGTTTTACTTTCTCCCGTGAATGCTTTTGATATTCAGAAGCTGATGTCTGAAATAGATGTGTGAAGACTGAGGCTGCACGTCGCCATATGACTGCAATGTGTGTGTAGCCACGGGATCGGCATGCGCAGTACTGGTTAGGGACAAATATTTCCACGTATCTGCTCCACTGCGTTACTCACCATTTGCCTCTGGCTCTCGGTGGCCCCAGCTGGTATGACAGCTGTTGCATTGGTCCTAGCCGGCAGCTGGATGGGCCAGGCAGGGCAACAGATGCTGTGGCCAGTTTGTGGTTGGGAGCTTTTATGCACTTGTGGCTTGGAATCTAATAACCTGTGCAAAGTATTAGCTTCAGGGTTGTGACATTTGTGATGACTGAGCAAAAATAAACTGCGTGGATGTACTTGATGTGAGGGCTCTGTCAGCAGTTGCTTGACAGACCGTTGACTGTAGCTCCCTGCTTCCCCCAATGAAGTAAGAATCTCTTGCAAGCAGATGATTCTGAATTGAGGTTGATGGGTGGGAAATGCTGGTGCAGCTTCACTTGAATATTGACTGTACCTCAATATCGGATCACTTTTATTGACAGCTCATATCCATGTTGTGGTTGTTTAAATTCTAAATGACCCTTAGAATCAATGTGCGTTCAGCCTTTTATGTAAAGGTAATTTTACTGCTGTTCTGATTTTTATGACTGTGGACTACCTCAAGAAGCTTACAGTAAGATCTCCTTTCTTGCCAAATCCGTTTTTGCTCTAGTGTTTGGGAGCTTTCTGTGTCTCTGGTCTATCGCTGCGCTACACAATGACCACCTACAGAAGCCAGATGGGGCTGGACTTTTGGCCTTGGGAACCTTGAGCTGGTGAGGCTCTTTGAGCTGTTTCAGGCAATGAATGAGCTGCCAGTCATAAGAACCTCGCTGTGTTATTTGATATCCACAAAACTATGGAGTGGCTTGCTTCTATTACTTGGAAAATCTGTCAAGTGGCAAAATTACCTGGAAATATTCTTAAAGTGAGGGAACAGGTGGCTTAGATTAGTATCAAATGCAACCAAAGGAGTCCCAGTGTAAAGGATGTGTGCAATTTCTCTTATGTCATTGTGATTTTTCTTGACTACAAGCACAATTACGTGTTTGGAATGCAACACAGATGTACCAGGATGCTGCAAAAATGTCTTAGTTCGATGACGTGTGGGGATGCTAACTTTTCAAGGTTAAGTACTGTACCCTTAACACACCCAAGCAATCAGTCATGTGCAAAACAGAGCTGTTCTGAAATGTAAGAGATGGCATTTAACACAGTCCTATTGCAGCTTTCTTAATGCGTTGGAGCACGTTGCCAGGTGAGGTAGCCAGCTGAGAATCTGGCCTGTTATTTTAATGGCAATGAAACTGCTGAGGATAACCTTCTCACTGTACACTAAAGAAACGGTGTTTGTTTATTGGCATTAGTGTTAGTATTGTGGTACTTTATAGAGTTCAAAAAGCTCCTGATACGATCTGTGTATGTTCTGTTACCAGCTCTTCCATGTTGCCTATATCCTTATCAAGTTTGCAAATTCTCCTCGTCCAGATCTCTGGATCTTAGAAAGATCAGTGGACTTTGGAAGAACTTACACCCCCTGGCAATATTTTGCTCGTAAGTATCAATCCTTGTTTCACTGCTCTTTTGTGGACAGGTTTCTTTAATCACTCGCCTAGTAGCAGGAAAATCAGACCATGGGTCTCGCTGAAGATTTCAGCTGCAGTGAGGACAGTGAACGTCAAATACATTTCTCTTGTATTAGTTATCCACAATAAATTAGTGACAAGACCGTAACTAAAAATGAGCATGATATTTTGAAAGTGTAACTCAGTACATCAATATTTTTGTTTTGTTTTGTTTGTCATGTTTTTTGGTACATCAGAACTACAGTGTCCATCATGGGACCCCGGTGTTCCTTGCAAAAACCAAAGTGAAATACAAATGCAAAATCTTGTAGTTGTATATATAGCTTTTTTGTGATGATATAAGAAATATTGTGCCATGTCTTGTTAGGCACTGCTGAACTGCTTAGGATGAGAAATTATTTTTTTTAGGAATTTCCATTTTTCTGTGCTGAGCAAAGCAATCACCGTTATTCAGTTACAGGGGAGAATTTACCTGAAAGCACAGGGGATACTTCTTCATTAATTTAAATTAGAACAACAGTGTTTCTTTTCATGTATAAAAATAATTTTGTTCTCACTTGACTAGACTCCAAAGCAGATTGCTTGGAGCGGTTCGGAAAGGAAGCTAATCTTCCCCTGAGGAGGGACAACGATGTCCTTTGCACCACAGAGTACTCTCGCATTCTGCCTCTTGAAAATGGAGAGGTAAGTGCTTTTCAAAAAGCAATGTGTAACACTGAAAGCAAACAGCATCAATTTCAGCAATAAAAACCTAGAACTGGAAGTAATTTTTCAGCTATGACTGCTTGAATCTACATTAATAAGCCCATAACCAAGCACTTAAATAGCTGGTGAGATTTTTGGAGGGTGAGCTGGGTCCTCCTAAATTTCACGGTTCCCTGTGGGGGTAGGGGCTGCTCAGAGCCACTTCTGTTGATTTTTATTATGATTTAGATGCCTCACTTTATCCACATGCTAAACAAGATGTTGACCGCATTTTCTGAATAGTTCCAATGCACATAGCAGAACTTACTGCCTCAGAATTGCTCATGGGAGTAAAGGCTGTAGAAACAGGTATTTACCATTCAAGAATAAGTAAAAAATATATAAAATACTACATGTTTATAATATAACAGATGCGTTTGGAAAAGTGTTGCTCTGATTTTAGCCATTGTTCCTCATTAGGCAGAACTGTGGCTTGTGTTATTTGAGTGAATGTTAAACTCCTGGCTGTGCTGATGGCTCCTGCTGACATTCTCCTTTTACGCCTGGTGTGGCTAGAATCCAGATCCGAACTCCTCCAGAGTTATCCAGAGTTTTGAGCATATGGATCTGGGGTTGTAGTTTCATATTAAAGTAGTATTTGTTTATTAACATGTCTGTAAAATTTCCCTGATAAAATATTGTAAAGAATAATTTCCATAGAAGAACACTGCTGGTGCCATCCCCTATTATGTGCTGTATGATTTCCTAAAGGAATTGTGCTGCAATCAGAACTGTCACCATTCCGTTGTTAGATACTTTGGAGTATAGGAACCATTTGAAAATAGAAATCTGTTATCTGGTCGGTTATAAATAAATGAAATTATCTTACTTGGTTGTGTACGCGCACACTGGATTGTTAATTTAACAGAGATTTGTGATTGCTAGAATGCTGGCATCTGTTCCTTTAAAAAATAAAAAAGTACCGGAGCCCTTGTTTTGAAAGTCAGATAAAACTCCTTTCATGTGAGGGGATTTTCTAAAGCAACACTGTGTACTTTCTTCCAAAAGATCATTAATATGCTCCCAGGCACTGGACCTGGTAACAATAATATTTTCCAGGAATGTTTGTGCCCTAACCCAAAAATAAATGTGCTTTGGGAAAGAGCCAAAACCTGACGGTTTTTACTCAGGCAAAACTCCCATTGACACTATCAACTGTTAACATAACTATTTGCAACTATTCCTATTATTTTTTCCTGTTAAAACGTGTACTTTTTGTGTGTTGTACCCACTATTTTCAAAACGGATAGAGGCACTTTTTTTTTTCCAATGTGCCATATAGGTAATGAGAATTCAGGAGGGTCCAAGACTAACAACACTATTTTTCCCAATGTCCTGGCTTCAGTATGAAATGTGTAGTTGCTACTGCAAATATGCTCGGAAACATTAGTAAGTTTTTGGATTCTTATATTAATTTTGCTCTATGCTGCCACTGACACTTGCAGTTGATATGTTTTAACAAAAATGCGCTTACTTCTTTGTTAGATCGTAGTATCTTTGGTAAATGGCCGTCCAGGAGCAAAAAACTTCACTTACTCCCCTAGTCTTCGAGAATTCACAAAGGCAACAAACATCCGCCTTCATTTTCTCAGAACTAATACACTTCTTGGACATTTGATATCGAAAGCTCAACGAGACCCCACTGTAACCCGTAGAGTAAGTACTGTTTTCACTGAGATATACTCAGCAATTGTATTTAGCATGTTAGAGATCAAAAAATTATCTGAATGTTTTAAGTTTGCAACATCCTAACAATCTAAATTTATAGTGACCCACCTTTAAATCCTCATATTTTCTCCAGGTTCGTTTGAGACAAGAAAGTAACTGGGTCAGCACAGGTTTATGGAGGGGAAGTAATGATTAATGATTTTGTAACAGACTGTCTTCTTTCCCTCTTTGTGAATATGGAAGGAAGTTGGGTGCGTCGAGGGACCTATAAGGAGCCAAAGCGGAAGTCTTCTAAACTGTCTTATGCAGAGCTGAGGAACTAAATACCTTCAACATTATTTGACAATACTTTCCCTTATTTATTCAAAGAAAGATTTTCAGGAAACAGTACCTGAGTGTCTGGAGGAGCAGGAATTGAAGGACGTACTCAAAAGTTACTATCTTTCCACGAATTGTTTGAGATAGATACCTAGGTGTTTTCAGTGGATTTCGGGCTGTCCAAGAGCTTGAAAGCTGAAGTCCCACTCCCATTCAGTGGGGAGGTGTGAGGAAATTCATCTCCCTCGAGGGAACGCTGCATAGAAATTCATATACTTAAGAGAGATTGCAAACTTCGTATTGTATTGTTATTTTTAACCTTTTCATTTTAAATGAAGATTTGGTAACAATTGGAGGAAACCCTGGGGTGAGGCACTGCACAAATGTGTGTGAGGGTTTCTGCACTGAAAAACATAAAACTATTCCAGTTACTTGATAGCTCTCTCGTTAAGTACCTTTATTGTCTTAAGTAAATTTTAAGATGTTGCTTACAGGCAGGTGTAAATGCAGTATTTAGTTTGCTTGGCAAGCAGCACAGCTTTAGTGTAAGAAACTTCTGATGTTATCATAGCCATGGGATGCAAGATACATGAATAAAATGTCAAGTGTTTTATTAAATTTTTAAAAGAGAGCACAAGTTTTCATTGTAGAGACCTTCCAAGTCTAGTAAAGAGTTAATATTCTTAAGGAAAATCTTTGTGTTAAACTTATTATAGAAACAGATGAAAACCAGACCACTTCTGTTCTCCTGTCCAAGTAACTGCCTGGCTGCTCCGGTTAATGGTTTGAGTTCATGACACGTTGAATGATACAGAGTATGTTTTATGTCTAAAATGTGGCAGTTTGACCTATTAATTGTGTTGGTCTATTACTAATTTGACTTGTTACTAACTAGTGATGGTACAATTACTGTTAGTAGTAAACTGTAACTCTGCAAAGCTGTATGAAACTATAGACTGGGTTGTGAAGACTCTTACACCAAAAAACAGTCAAATATGTTGGCGAGTCACAGTGATCATTTCTAGCTGGACTGAAAACACTGAAAGTTTTACTTGGAAGTTTTTACTAGAAAGTTTTACTTACAGTATGAAAATGGTATGCATAGTTAGAAATGAATGTGTATATTTCAATGGAGATGGTTCAGAAGGCAAAAAGTATTTCCTAGTCTGTATATCCCACCTACTGTTCCTCACCTGCCTAGAGCAAAGAGAGCTGGTTGGAAAAGCCCTCTGCTTTGGGGAAGCATCTTGTCTGTGCCCAGCCAACTCCACCTACATAAAAGCAGAGAGTGTATATCAACAAACATGAATCACAGAATCACACAATGGTTGAGGCTGGAAAGGATCTCTGGAGGTCATCGGCTCCAATCCTTCCTGCTCAAGCAGGGCCACCTAGAGCTGGTTGGCCGGGACTGTGTCCAGTCAGCTTTTGAGTATTTCCAAGGATGGAGACTCCACAACCTCTCTGGGCAACCTGTGTCAGTGCTCGGTCATCCTCACAGTGAAAAAGTGTTTCCTGGTGTTCAGAGGGAACCTCTTGTGTTTCAGTTTGTGCCCACTGTCACTGTTTGTATCGCTGGGCACCACTGACAAGAGCCTGGCTCTGTCTTCTTTGTGCCCTCCCTTCAGGTATTTACATACCTTCGTAAGTTCCCCGCTGAGCCCTTTCTTCTCCAGGCTGAGCAGTCACAGCTCTCAGCCTTTCCTCATAGGAGAGGTGCTCCAGTCCCTCATCATCTTCGTGGCCCTTCATTGGACTGTCTCCTGTATGTCCATTTCTCTGTTGTACTGGGGAGCTCAGAACTGGACACAGCACTCCAGGTGTGGCCTCACCAGTGCTGAGTAAAGGGAAAGGATCACTGCTGAGAGAGGCTATGTACACCACTTAGAGGGGCTGTATTGTGAATAGAGTGACCACAGGAGACATAGCTGTGTAATGCTCTGACCCTTTTTCTCTTCATCCTCCAGTGGCTTTAGATCTGCCCCATTAACTTTTTCTGGGGGTACATAGAGACAAAGATTTACAACCAGCTCTCTGTTCTGCCTGGTGCTCTAAGGAGTCAAGGAAGCAATTTCTGAGCTACAAAAATGTATGCAGAAGTTACTATTGATATGTATACAGTAATGATATTTTCACCAAGTTGAACCAAATAAATTTTTATCTTCTGTTGCCTGGGTGCCTGCAAGGCATGAGGATGAGATACAAAGTGTTACAACTTCAGATCACAATTTCAAATCCAGTGTGAGTCATGAGTGATTTTGACCAAGCTGGTGGTTTCAGTCTGTTTCAATCTGTTTCTAATATTTAGTGATCATGTCCGACTGAATAAGGAGACTGCACTGCCCATACCAGCATGTCTGGTTTGTTGACCAGACCAAGGTCTCACAAATTAATGCTTTGACAGTACGTTACATCTCCATCCTCAAGCTGCCTTTGAACAAGCTTTGGGCTTGGGTACTGGTGGCTGTGTAGCTGCTGGGGAATGGAGAGCTACAGCAATATGCATTTGGTGTGAGCTGCAGAAACCTGTTGTTGTCAGGAACCCCATGGGTATTGACTTTGGTTTGCTGGTACTTGTACTGTGACATAGACATCAACAGAGGTTTGACCATCAGCTGCCTGACTTTGGCCTTTTGTAAAGGCATGCCTTTATGATTCTGATAAGATTTAACAATCTGATGTTGATATTTCTGACATAATATAAGTAAGGAAAGATCTCTATGTACTTCTTGTGCTTATTCCATAGTATTACTACAGTATAAAGGACATCAGTATTGGTGGTCGATGTGTTTGCCATGGCCATGCTGAAGTATGTAATGCAAAGAGTGCTGAAAACCAATACCAGTAAGTAAACTGAGCATAACATTAATTTAATATGAGAAAAACAATATATGAATGTTTTCAAATGACCCTTTTTATTATAGAAGGATATAGTCTTACAGGGATTTTTCATTATACTTATAAATCTAGAATCTGCTAACGATGGATAAGAAAACATGTCAAGAGCTATTGTATGTGAAATACAATAATAAAAACTCTTCACTTACATTTTTCTTGTTAATTGAAATAAGCATTTGGTAGATTGAAGAATTTTTTAGAAGCCCTCAGTTCTTTTTGGAAAACAGGCTAATATCGCCTTCCAACAGCAGGAATTAGAAAGCCAACTCAAGAACAAAGTTAGTGAACTTCCTGGAAATATTGAGCATTATGACTGAGCTCAGCCAAGATCCAATGGCTTTCAGTCATCACTAGAAAAAATAAAAACAGAAACTGAACGAACTATTCCCTTTCCCTGTGAAGTTTGCATTTTCCACCTTGATTTCACAAGGAATCAGACCAGACTCCTCATCTCATCTGCTGCTGGGAAATAACTGAATAATCAGGCTATCTAAAACATATTTTAAAAGCTTGGTTTAAACCATGCTTTTACCCATAATGGTATTGAAACAAACTTTTATCAGGACAATGCAATGTTTTCAGTTGTGTTTTAATGAAGAGTAAGTGGGCAGATGGGTGCCTCTTTTCCAGATGTCTATGCTAGAGAAATTTAAGTACAGAAGGTGTGAAATCTAGAAGATGTGAAATTTATGGGAATAGGATGGTTATATTTGAAAACTGCTTTGCCCCTTGGTTATTATACTACACAGATGAAAGTGGAACATTGGAAAAGGCCTCTCCAGTCTCAAGGTCTCTTTGTTCGTCCTGGGATTCACTTACTATGCATGATAGTAAGACCTAGTGCATAATGAGAGCCTGCCCTTTAAGTAGGCTACTCAGCTAAATCAAAATAAATATGAACTGCATTTTCTTTGTGATGAATAGTGTGCACTATTTTAAAAATAGCAAGATGAAGTTATGATCTTGGTTTATTAAAAACACCAATAAAATTATTGTAAACAAAACATAATGAAAAAATGACGAAGGCGTGCATATAAAGGTGATAAATATTTTGGTTTACTGTAGGTCAACAAGCTTGAGCCTTGGAATGAAGCTAAAATAGGATACATCCTAAACTGTTATATATCATCTTGATTTAATATTCTAGAATAAAGTTTCATAATCCAGGCTGTTGAATCCAATTATAAATGTTCTCTATAGGTAATTTGTGCTAATAAACTCATAATTGTGGGATTAAAATAATCAATCATGAAGAATTTTAGGAAAGTTCCAAACTGTTCTAGTATTACTGTTTGACATCTACGTGTAAACTTATGTCCTGTCCTTTCCACACTATGTCTAAGTCTTGGACTGCAATAAAATTAAGAAAAAAAAAGTTTAAATCCAGCTTCAGTAGAATAAGAGGCTTTCATTTCTGTAGGTTTCAGTGTGAATGTCAGCATAACACTTGCGGAGAAACCTGTGATCGCTGCTGCCCTGGATATAACCAGAAACAGTGGCAACCTGCAACAGCTGGGAGCACAAATCTATGTGAACGTGAGTAGCCTAGAAGATGCTAGGTTAAAAGGGACATTGACAAGTGGGTGGGAATTAGCCACAGCACACATCTTCATGGATCATAACTAGCACACTGCATGTTTTAACACCTTTTTTCCTCACTGAGAAGATTCTTTCCATACAGCAAGAAGGAACAGATGACGCAGCGAATATTATTTATATTCTTCTCTCATATTAAACAATGAAAATTGTCATTTGTGTGAGAATATTACATGAGAAAAGTGGAAGCTTTCTTGTAGTAGACTGCGACAGCATCTCTCCCCGGTCATAGCTGTCTGCTGACTGATGGTGGATCCCCACTGGCACAGCAGAGGCTATGGGCATCCTGTACAACTTCAATTTTGCCTCCCCATCACCCAGCCTCTTGGTGTTCAGATTGCAGAGACATTGGTCAAGGTTGCCACTGCTTACAGGTGCTTGAGCTGCCCTGCGTTCTCCTGCTGATGGTCCCCCCTCCCTGACTGTACATAAGTGGGCATAAAGGCATTCCTGGTGGGGAGTCCTGCCAATTCCACACTTGCACCCCATCCCATGCTCGTTTGGAGTGCTTTAGCCCCACAGACTAAGTAGTCAAGATGGAGAAGACCATTGGCTTTTCTCCCACCTCCCGTGTTTCATTCTTTTGTTAAAGAAAACGATCACACAGACAGACCCCCTTTTGGTGGAGGGGTATGTACTGTCACACAGGGGTGTTTTGCATCCTTCTGGCCAGAAACCGGTGAGTGTGGCACAGGCAGTATTCCCATCTCTGTGCACATCCTATTCTGAGCAAATGTGTTGGCACCCTGGAGTTTCCTTTGTGTTTGGCCTAATTTATTTTCCTCCTCTGCCATTCCTGAGAGTAGCGTAGCCAGTGGGTACAAGCCGTTAACAGGGGAACCTTATTTGAAAGCCAGAGAGATGTACCTATATAATTAGTCTGAGGAATAAAGAGATGGCTTGTTTAATCAGAACTGCAGTACTAAGATTGAATGTTGGGTGGGGGCGGAGATGGTTAAAGTGTTTGATAGGAGATAGGCATGTTGGGACACAATTTTTGGACAATATTTGAAACCTCATTTAAATTCCCCTCTTTGAAAGGAAAACATTTTCTGCCAGGAAAGAGGTAGACAAAGAACATAAATAATGTCATGTTTTTTAAAGAATGACTTTATAGGAGATCATCTACAAGATTCCGAGCCAAAACAACTTTGTCTCTAACTACCTCTGAAAAAAATACCCTTTTTAGTATGGATTGCTCCTAGCAGTTTGAGGTGATTTGTTGAGAGCGTTTGCCAGGTGCAGACCTCTTTTCCTGGCAGCAAGTAGTGAAGGAATTAAAGCAACCTTGTTAAGCTTCCCAGAAGCTTCTGGAGTCTCTGGAGAGAAACTGATTGAAAGAGGTTGATGGGAGCTTGTAGAGATAAGCCCAACCTTTTGCTATGAGTTTCTCAGTAGCGTATGGGTCAGCAAACGGCCCAAAGTGGTAAGAAGATGCTTGCTGAGGTAGAAGGGGTTTCTATTCCCCTGTGAGAGAAAAATGCTATTAATATAATCAGAGCAAATAATTTCCCATTGCTATTAGAAGACATACTTATGAGCTGTAGCTTGCAGACCGTTTAGCCCTAGAGGCAAGGAGCTTTTATTTACATTGTAAATTTTAAAATTTTTTTTGCATGTTCTCCTCTTTCCTTTTCTGACTTAGTATCTTGAACCAGCATCTCATTTGTGCAATGTTTTATTTTCTGACAGAATTAGATGAATAAAAAACCTCAAAGACCTTCACAGGCTATCACAACCTGGCCAGGGAACCCTGTCTTGACCTGTCTGCTTCCTGTCAGCAGACCATAAGGGAGCTTGATGGTAGGCCACCCCCTCAGCTGTGTTGTTGGTAGTTTCTAGGAAAAGGCTTCCTTGTCCAAAGCTCTTCAGATATAAAGACGTAGAGGAGATACAAAGACACAGTCTTGTCTGTACAATCATGCAATAAGGCATGGAGAATCAGTTGTCTCTGAGTTGTGCTCCCAGTTGTGCCTGATACTTGGAATAGAGTTTGGAAGGATTACTTCCCATACACTTCCCTCATCGTGAAGAAAGTAGGTCCAGGGCCCTTAGCTTCTGTTTTGAGGTGCTTTCAGGAACCCATTACCTTCCAGAGTATCTTATCCCCTGGTCCAGATGAAGGGAAGATTTCCCTAAACATGAAGTCATAGCTTTATAAAGTCTAAACTTCAGGAGTTTCCTGGGAAGGCTTCCCTTAATTGCTGGAGCATCTGTAATTAAAAGCTCACCTAGCACCCAGATGCTTAGGGAAGCCCTTTTTGTTTCCTGCATTCCTTCAAAAAATTCCCGTTGTTCCGCTCCAGCAAGGAAAGAAGAGCAGATCAGATCAGAACAAAAAGGACATAAGATGAGTTTATGGCAAAACCATGGTCCTACTTTTTGATTTATTCTGTTCGCTTGCTACTATGGTTAGTTCCTACTCAGATTTATATTATAGTTCTGGAAGATGTCAGTGAAGGCAGTCAGAGCTTTACATGATCAACAGGAAGAAATTCGTTTTAACTTAGATGGGAAGATTATGAGATACGCATAACTGATCTCTAGGAAACTAGATAAATTATTTTCTGGGTAAATCCATCACCCTTTACTCAGACTTTATTTGCAGTAACTATTCAAAGTGTGGAGCTATTTTTTCAGGTTAATTCTCTTCTGCAAGCAAGGCACAAACATTGGGCTGTTTCTGGGATTTATACTGCTAGGCCTTTTTGCCAAAGGTAAAACAGCAAAGGCTTTTCAGGATTTAGGTCTCCCACCTTGATGTAAGGAGATCAGTGAAGCCAGGTGATGGGTGTACAAGGCCACAAGGGGATATATCAGTGGATGTATCTCAGATGTTATCAATAGGTGAACTTCCTAGACTGAGGCATGTGTGAGGCTGTTGTGCCTGCAAGCAAAACCCTGCAGGTATCTCTCTCTCAGTCTCTTCTGATCATTGCATTAGTAACATCTGTTAGATGGAGTTAAAAGTATAGCAGAACATGTATGTAGATTTTTTTCTACATGGATTCAGAGCCACTGTGAGTTCAGCTGTTACCTTTCTTTGGCTTAACAGAAGGAAAAAATAAAGGAAAAGAGCTAACCACACACCATCCAAAGTAAAGTTTATCACAGCTGAGACTGTAAACAACCATAAACTGGGGAAATGAGTTATCTCAGTCACTTAATTCTACCCTTTTCTAGATAATAATAATATATTATTATTATTGTTGTTAGTATTGTTCTTCATACCGTATTTCTTCAAACCATACTTCTTTTTGAATCCACAATTCTCAGGAAGTAGAATGAACTTGTACTTAAAACATATCCATTCAGAAGACAGCAGCTGAGTAAAGGTACAGCTAAATTTGTTGGTATATCTGTAGCTATGGCTGAGTATGAGAGTTCCTTGGTGTAGGTCTTTTTATTTTTATGTGTATATCTTATCTATAATTGTTTATTTTAAATAAAGATTTAGTGTAGGCAGCTTCAGCCCAGATGTATTTTTAGACATGGAAAAATAGAATAAACATTTGAACATGTTCTTGATATTTTAAAAAAACTGCTGAGACTATTATTCTGGAGCTTCCTAGTTCTGCATTTGTGCATAAATATATTGTTTTGAGATAGTACAACTGTTGCCTCCTCTGATAAGCCTAGCAGCCCATGTTTTCCTCATATCTAGATGATCTTACCATGCTTCTGGTATGAAAATCCGGTTGTTGATAGGTAAATACACGTATTTGAGCATATTTCAACATACCTGAGTGTACGTGTACATAAAAAAATCTGAGCTTCTTTTTCACCTCTGCTACATTACTGAATTCCAGCATGATAAAGAAAGCTGATTTGGAATATTACTTTTTCAGCCTGCAATTGCCATGGACATGCCACTGATTGCTACTACGATGCTGATGTTGATCAGCGTCAAGAAAGCTTAAACATCCATGGACATTATGAAGGTGGAGGAGTCTGCATTAACTGCCAGGTAAAAAGGTCATTTTGGTCAGTTTAAATAAATTACATTTGAAGAAGGGCTACTGAAGTGGGACTGTATCCACACCAATAGTTTGGAGGCTGACCAGTCTAGGTAGCTCCATTTCTCTGGTGTTGTTACTTGTACTCAAAGCAGGGAAAAAGGTATCTGAAAATAATTTACATTGTGCAACATTGTTTGTATAAAAGACATACATAAATTGTTATTTATTCTTGGTCCTGTGTGATACAGCCACACAATGCAACAATTAAATCAACTGCAAAAAAATTCCCTTTCCTGTTATTACAATCTGCCATTTCCCTGCTTAGCAGAAGGAAGTAAAATTAGCTAAATAAAATTCGAGCTCAGGCCAGCTGGGTCCTTACTGCAGCAAAACACAGAGGGCTTTCCCTCATCAGCAGGAGTAAAGGAGGGCATAGGCTTTAACAAGAAGGAAGTTTATAGGTATTGAAAAAAGCACAGAATCGTAGAAGGGTCCTCTGGAAGTCATCTAGACTAATGCTCCACTAAACCAATGCTAGATGCAAAGCTAGATCAGGTTGCACCGAGAAATGTCCAGTTGAGTTCTGAAAATTTCCAAGGATGGAGATCGCACAGACTCTGGGTAATCTTTTATGGCACTTAATTACTCTCATAGTAAAGAGATTTTTGTTACTGTTCAGTAGGAATTTCCCCAATTGCAACTTGTGGCAGTTGGCTTTTATCCTTTTACTGTGCATGTCTGAGAACAGTTGGTTCCATCTTCTCTGTAAACCCCTCTTAGGCATCAGAAAACTGCCATTGGACACCCCTACCCACCTTGAACATCTCTTCTCCAAGCCTACCAAAGCCATTCCCTCAGTTTCTCCTTACATGCCACGTGCTCCAGCCCCTTAACTCTCTTACAGGCTTGGTTGGATTGAATCAACAAATGTAAACTTGAGGTCAGAGACTTTATACTGTATCTGTCATTAATGAATAATACATTCTTGGAAAGATAAAGAAGTCTCTCATCCTGAGTAACTTTTTTTTCTACTCTGGCTAATCAGGAAAGATCATAAAAGGCTCTGATCAACTTGATCTAGTCTTGGATTTATCTCTGCTTTGAGTGGTATTGAATCACCTGACCTCCTGAGGTGCCTTACAACCTAAATTGTTCATTGGTTCAGTGATCTCAGGGTTAAATACAGCCATACTTATTTGGAAGTCTGTCTTCCTTTTGTTGTCAAGTCATCTGAAATATGATGATAAGCAGCTGACCAGAACATCAGAGGGAAAATTATCATCAAGCCTATGTTCCTACAAAACCTATGCATCACGATTTATGTATCACCATTCTGTATATTTAAAAATATAGCTGTATTTAAGCAACAAAAAAAGGAAATATCCAGTAAAATGTATAGGGTATATTTTCCATCTTACTGCCGCAATATAATCAGATATTATCCAAAAGGCAGTCAGAAGAGAGTACAGTTATTTTTACTAGCATGAGCAGAAGAAATGTTCTTTGTCTTCCAAATGACATTTCTGTGCAGAACTTTGTTCATGGAATCAGGTAAGATTTATCATGTTGGTCCTTCCTGTCAGCTCTTTGTTCATGAAAGAACATTTCTCTTAGGTTGTGCCCAGGATAGAAAAGAGCAAAATTATTCTAAATGTATGAGTCCTGATTATATGACTGATATTAATTGTTTGTAACCCAATTTTGTGGAAGTTATGGTGGATGAAATGAGATTTACCATAAATCTAATTATAGCTTTTTTCTTTTTTTTTTTTCATGGACAAAACACATGGATTTTAATATACTTTTTCAGTTTGTGTCAGGGAAAAAAGTGTAAGGAACAGATGCCCGAAGTGATAGAATTGAAATGTTGCATACAAAGATAGATTCCATTTCTTTAGAGTCTGATAACAAGGGAGCTCTGGAAATCACATAGTCCAACCTCCTGCTCAGAGCAGGTCTAATTAGATCAGGTTGCTCAGGGACTTGTTCAGTCAAACCTTGAACACCTCCGAGGATGGCGATGCCACAGCCACTCATGGCAACCTGTTTCAGTGTTTGACCACCTTCATGGTAAAATTTTTTTCCTAATATCTGACTGGAATTTTCCATGTTCCAGTCTGTGCCTGTTGCCTCTCATCCTATTGCCATGCATCCCTGAGAAGACTCTGGCTCCATCCCCTCTGTATCCTCTGATCAGGTAGTTGTAGGCAGCAATAAGTTCTCCCTCCTTTTCTTCATGATGAAAAGACCCAGCTGTCTCAGCCTGTTCTTGGATTTCATGTGCTTCAGTCCCTCACCATCTTGGTGGCTCTGACAGCACCAGTCATCTTAGCACAGAGAGCAATGAGGTTGATCAGGAATACTTTGCCCTAGACAAATTTATGTTGAATGCATCCAATCACACTCCTGCCCTTCGTGCGTTTAGAAATGACTTCTAAGATGATTCACTGGATCTCCTTCCTCACATTAGCTTTACTTTTGCTGCTGATGTACTCCTAGAAACCTTTCTTTTTGCACTTCACCCCCCTTGCTAGTTTTAACTCCAGCTAATCTTTGGCTTTCCTAACTCCACTCCTACGTGTGTGGGCAGTGTCTTTGTATTGCCACCAAGTAGGCTGTTCCTGCTTCTACCTTCCGTGTACTCTCTTTTTGAGTTTGAGATCAATCAGGAGCTCTGTACTTATCTGTGTATGGCCTTCTGCCATACTTACTTGACTTTCTGCACATTGGAAAGAACTGTTCTTGTGCTAAGGAGGCCATCCATGAGAATCAACTAGCTCTCCTGGTCCACTTTCCCCTCCAGGGCAGTTTCACACAGGATCTTGCCAAGTAGGTACCTGAACAAGCTGAAATCTGCTTTTCTGAAGCCCAGGACCGTAATACTGCTATTTGTCTTGCATACTTGACTCAGGATCTTAAAATCCACAGTCTCAGGGTCACTGCAGCCAAGGCTGCCCTCAACCTTCACATGTTCTTCCTTTGTTAGTGGGTGTCAGTTTGAACTGAGCATCTCCTCTAACTGGTTCATAAACCTTTACCTCCAGAAATCCTTTGGTACATTTGAAATAACTTCTGGATTGTTTGTGTCCAGCTGTGTTGTCCTCCTGGCAGATATTAATGTGCTTAAAGTCATCCACAAGTACCAAAGCTTTCTCTAGCTGCCTAAAGAAGGCAGTATCAGTGGTGCTGCTCTGTCCTCTGATCTTTACCCGCAAGCTCTGGACAGGTTCATCACCTGCCCCAGCCCCAGGGAGAAGCCCAGGCACGCTCTGCAGCCCCAGACCTGGACAGTGACATCCATCTCATGGAGCTCTGTTTGGTGTGAGACCTCTGATGTGCCACAGGTGTTAGCACCAGTAGTCTCCAAAGAATGTGCCCGCCGATGTGTTGAGACCATCACTGTGCAATCTCCAAGTAGCCTTACACAGTTTTGAGAGAGATGCTGGGCCCCTCTGTGCTCCTGCCATGCTAAGTGCTGCAATGACCACTCCTTCTGCTGTGTGATGCGAACATCACCCTCCCTGATCTAGTGTCAGCCTTTCCCAGCAGTAGCTCAGATCTGAAGGTGCTAGAGGAGGCTCCTGGCAGAGCTGGAAGCAGAACCTAAAGCTACTGTGCAAACTGAGAGCGCCAACAGCGAGCAGCAGCCCCAGCAGTGTCTTGAGTGCCCTGCTCATGAACCACCCCACCAGTCCCTCTATTAAATGGTGGGTCCCTGCTCAGCCCTGAATAGCAACACTCCCTAAGGAGGAACTAAACAGTGAGTGGGGGCTGGAGGCACCTGCTTCGGTTGCTCCAGGGCAAAGCTTTTCTCCCACCTCCAGTTCCCCACTCACAAGATCCACCAGAACACCTCATCATTGTGATTTACTCAACTGGTGAATGTCGCCCCCAGCACAGGGGTGCTTTGTTGTGTGAGTTGAAATACATTCAGGACTCTGTTCACAGGGGTTTTATATATTTTTCCTGCAGTTCAAGTTACTTACAAATTTTTTTTTGCATGCCTAAACCACATGTTTATAGAGAGGTATGCTTTTCTGATGGAAGATCTGTTTTGTGATGACCTGACTGATCAGGTTTTGGTTTATTTTGGTGTTGCTAATGTTGCTGTTACATAGGGTATTCAAAAAAGTGATGTATAGTATGAAGAAAAATTAATGATGCAGTTGCCTGAACAATGTATACGTTATGATAAGAAAGTAGTATAAAAAGAGATAAATATCATGTGATAGTAAAAACAGATTTTTTTTTCCTAGATTTACTTTTTGGTTTTGGTTACAATAGCTTTTTTTTATCATGCTTTAAAGACAAAATTCAGCTGCTTTATGGAGAATACAGTGATTCAGAAATCTGTAGAGAACAGGTGGTTAAAGAACAGCAAATGATTAATGCAATCTTTATTGCAGTCATATTCCCTTTTTTTCCTGTGCTGATACTTATTTAGTTGTACATAGAAACAGTGTAAAGGATGTTATTGTTTCTTAATTCTTCCAGGTTCCCCATTTTATCTCATACTCTTCTTGTGTTTTATTTTGTATAGCATAACACAGCTGGTATTAACTGTGAGAAGTGTGCAAAAGGTTACTATCGTCCTTACGGTGTTCCAGTGAGTGCTCCTGATGGCTGCATACGTGAGTCCTTTTCTATTAAGTATCTTCTCATGGCAGTGTCTTGGGTTTTTTTTTAGTATAATGAGGGCATGGGATGCATCTTTTGGGGAGGAAAAATGAAAGAGTGGCCAAAAGATGCTGGAGAACAATTGCAAATGTCTTTCTGTTTTGCTTTAGACCTTTTTAGACCCTTTCTTCTCAACTTATGTGTCATATGAGCCTAAGGTTTCGGTCCATCAGCAGGACAATAGGAGGAAGTAAGGCAGAAAAGGCTGCTGAGAAGACAGGATCATGTAAGCCAGGGGTGCTGCTACACACCCCACAGTGAGGTGTCATAGAATCATAGAATTGCCTAGATTGGAAGGGATCTTCCAGATCATCTAGTCCAATCATCAACCTAACACTGACGAAAACCGTCACTAAACCATATTGCTAAGTAGTACATCTAGCCATCTTTTAAATATCTCCAGGGATGATGATTCCACCATTTCCCTGGGCAGCCTGTTCCAAGACCTCTAGGAAGGCCCTCTCATCTCCTGCCTTCATGACCTTGCTTTTCTCAGCTCTCTGATGTATATATGAGATATCCCTTTGCTCTTGATCACTTGAAAATTTTATTTCATAGCTCAAAAGGTCACGAGGATCACTACTCCTACTTTATGCAGTGCTGAACCTAACATCTAATAAATAATGCAATAGGATAATTACTAATATAACATTTTAAAAAGAAGAACTGAGTATAGGTAAGAGTTGAATTACAAACAGGCCGAAGGAGCCTTGTGACAGGTAGGCAGAAGCTACGGTGTGTTCTATTTGGGTATTGAAATGAATGGGAAGTTGGCAGAGCTGCGGCGTGCTGCCAGGGTGTTGCACGTGGTGTGTGAGGGAAGGTGGATGGAGCGTGGTGCTTAGCCTAGATCATGGAGAGAGGTGAGCAGAAGCCACGGAAAAGGCAGTTGCTACAGTGCTGTGGAGTAACATGCAGCTCTCTGAATTGAAAACAAAAATTAAACACTCTGAGAACGTAATGTAAGTCTTACCTCTAAGGGATATCACAAATATTAATTGGAGATACAGAGTACTTGGTAAATATGTAACAGTATGCAAATGTGAATTCTTTAAATAATGAGACATTCACAACTTCAAATGAAACACTATTATAATGCCATTGTGCCCTGCTATAAAAGGCAAATTAATTCTTTTCAGAAAAGTTCCTAATTGCCGATACTTACTTAGTCTGCAGCTGTAACTCGGAGCATGCAGAGGGCTGTGAGGAAGGGTCTGGCCGCTGCTTCTGTAAGCAGAATTTCCAGGGAGAAAACTGTGAACGCTGTGCTGATGGATTCTATGATTATCCATTTTGTGTCCGTAAGTATACAAATAAAAATACTTTGTTTACAGTATTTTAAAAGTGCATTAAAGAATTAGCTGTTTTCATGACACTTGACTTGGTTAAAACATCTGGCATTTCAGCTTCACATGTTTACGCATTCTGATAAATCTGTTGTCGTAATACTGAAGAGAGTCTGGTTTATTTTACAAAACTATGGGTACTTGACAATCAAAGAGATTGTGCTGCATTCTCACAATTCTGAGTTCCTTTAAAACATCTTCATCAAGGCTACAGCCTATCTCTCAGTAAGTCATGAACTCCAGTCCTAAAGCTCTGCAGAAATTGTTTAAACATGTCTCAGGCTCTTTAGGTATAAAGATGACTTGGACCGGGAAGTGGAACATGACTGTAGTGAGGGAGAGGGGAGAAAATGGTTATGTGTTCTCCTTGACATCTCCTAGGACTTGGAACTTGCATCCCTGATAAACAAAGCTTGTGGGCTGTCAGTGGATTAAAAAATAATTAAAAATAATTCTAAAATAGGACGTGGGTAATGTTGGAAAGATCCTCTTGGCGGAGCAGAAGGCTCTCAGCCATGCTCTCTTATTTTTGCTGGACTGCAGATAGGTGCAGATATGTGGGCGAAGGAAGGGTTACAGTTTGTTTCAGATTTTTGAAGAAGTGGTTGAAGGAAAAGTGTTTGTAAATCCAGAGAAAATAAACATATCAGAAAAAATTATCTGGCACAAATGCTGAGTGCTTCTGCTTATTGAAAATGGTAACAGAATGCTATCTAATACTATTGATTAATTGAAAATTGGGTTTTTACTTTAAAATAAAGTGATTCAAATTAAGTGTTGGGAATTCAGCAAATTAAACGCTTTGCCCTTAAAAAAATTGTATCTAAAATAACTGAGGAAAAAAGTAACATCAGGATTGTGTTTGCTGCAGAAAAGCTTGTGATTCCATGATCAGATTCTAAAAATGCATCAGTGGGAGACGTTGGTGCCCTCAGGAGAAGCATGTTTTTGACAGCCAATAAAACAGGTGTTGTCCTGGGGCAAGATTTGAGGTCTGACTAAAACAGAGGTACCATGATAAAAATGAAAGAGGGAAATCAATACAAAACAAAGGAAAAAAAGGCTGTAAAAAAATTGAATGTTGTTTGAATTCAATGTCTGGGATAGAATAAATCCTCTCTGTACAGCGCAGTCTAGATTATCACATCTCATGTATCTTCTTGTTTGTAATCCAATATTTTTAAGTAAGTTCAGCTCAGCTAGAACTTGATCTAAGTCCCACTGATGTTTGTAGCACATCAGCTTTGGGTTCCATCTTACTGGAGGAAAGTTTGTTGGGATGTCTTTCCAATTCCTAAACTGGAGGATTCTCAAATAAAAAGCTCCCAAGATGTAACGTACACGTCATGAATTCTGGCCGTTCTGGTAGCGAGTGGTGATGGCACATAGCAGGAGATGGACCTTCAGCTGGAAGCAGGGAGCGTGAAATAAATATGGAGCTCCCTGGGTAGCTCTCGTAACACCATCTAGCATGAGAAAGCTTTCTGTATGAAAGGGTGGGGAGCAGGGAAGCAATGTGGTAGCATTTCCAAATGGTGTCTGGCCTGTCATACTTGTTCTTTCGAGAAGGGATGTTTGTAGCTGAACTGGAGAACAAAAGTAAAATGTTTCTTTTCTTGTTCCTAACTGAAAGGAAACTAAGCTGACGTTGGTTACTTGCTAGAGTCATGTGAATATCACGCTCTCTGTGTTGACAGGAGATGACTTCATGGTTTGTCATGATTTTTAGTGAAATAACTGTGTCTGTTTCAAATACGCTTCATTGTTTCTTTTGTTTTAAAGGTATTCCTGTACATCCTTTTACTTCTCCAAATCCAAGAGATGAAATGGCTGGTGACATAATCGGCAAGTTCTTGGTGGTCCCCCCTCCCTTCACCCCATTTCACTGTTTCTCCCTGTGTCTCTGTTTTTGACTGTTTCAGTGGTGCCTGCTCTTTCATGGAAATTTATGTAGTAATTTTGCCACCGTTGGTATTTATCTTTCGGAGAGCCTTTGTTCTTGCCAGAAGTTCATCATATTGTCATGTTCGTATTGAACAGTTTAGTAGGCTGGTTTCAGAAAGAGTTATGGATCGAAATAAGTTTGACCAGCCTCCGGCAAACATCTGCAGAAGAGGCTGACCATCTTGTCTGGTGCTCTTATGAACAGATCCATCAAGACTTTCTGGCATGTACAACTTGTCAGCTGCTTTGCGCTGTAAATCTCTTTGGGCTAACTGGCCTCTGCTTCTGGACTGTCCTCTTGCACCTGGCAAATTGTACATTGCCCTTGGCAGTGAAGGACTTTGATTTCGAAGAGAGGTGCATATTTCTTGTTTAGCCCACTGCAAAGCTGCCTGAAATCCATACAATGATTCCCTCAGTGGCTTTATGTTTTACAGTATATATTATCGTACTGCAGAAGGCAGACATCATCACAACTAGTGCTTAATCACATACATATTTGTAATGCATTTTGAGATTAATAACTTTAAAAAAAACTCAAAACCTTTTTCATATCCTAAAATCAACAGTCTTCCCCTTTATTTCTATCAGCTTTAATAGAACTGGAGTTTATGTTGGCAAATGAAAAAGTGTTTTCTTCTGTGAATGTAGCAGGCACTTAGATATAAGCAGACAGTACAAATCCATATATGTATTTACAAGTTCCAGTTGTTTTCTTGAAAATGTCCGCAGTTGCCATCACAGCCCACAAAGCCTCAGTCTACTGTACCACTTATCTCCTTTGTACAGCATCCAAAATGATTGCCCTGGTGGGTGGCTGGGTATGCTGTGTTGCATATCCCCTTCCCTTACATATTTTTAAAAGGAAGAAGAAAGAAAACTCCAAAAATAAAATGAAAAATTATAAACAGGAGAAAACGGATCTTGAGCTGTTTACATTTTCAATGGGTAGCATCTGAGTCTGAAGGCATAAGAAAGGCAACTGCCTCTAAGTGGAAGCTTCTGTGTCTGTAGAAGTCTTAAATTTGTGCTGGCAGACTAAGCACTATTGAATTTTATTTTTTTCTAAGTGAGATTTGTGTGTAAGCATCATGCAAATAGTTTTTTCGGTTCAAGAGTAATAAATGCTAAGCACTGCTCTGTTTTTCTCTGAAAAAGTACGAGGAGTTGCGTGATTTTATGCACTAACTTTGTTCCTTTCTTTCTTTTCCTTTCCTCCTGTGACTAGAAGGTGGCTGCAAACCAGGGTATTTTGGCCCCCAGTGTCTGCGTAAGTGCCATAGTTTCTTTGATGCCTGGAGCCTGCGCTCCGGTGTAAATGCCAGCATTCGGCTTCCAAGTGAAATAGGAACTTTAAGACCATAACACCGCAAATGTTTTCTTTACAAATGTGCCCTTCAGCATGCCAGTGCCATGGCGCGGGAGCGCTGGGTGGCGACTGCGATGGAAACACCGGACAGTGCACATGTCGAACTGGATTTCGGGGGTTTTCCTGTGACACCTGTGCGGCTGGGTATTTTCATTACCCCTTCTGCCAGGGTGAGACAAATGTTCCCTTTTGGCGAGCGTATCCGAAATACAGACCCAAGTTTTATACTGAAGGATGAAGTTCTTTTTGCCATGGAGATGTGTTTGTAAGGGGCTCTTCCAAAACTCACAGAAGTCAAAGAAGAAAAAGAATGTGATGAGGGGAGATTTCTATCTAAAAATGCCCTTATTTGCTTGATTGCTGTCTACTGTGTGATGGAGCTGTCAGACTCCAATTTGGGGTTCGATTTAGTAACATTGATGAAATTTAGAATACCTTTGGGAATGTTTCTGTTACATATCCTTGGTTTTTTTTTTTTTTTAAATTGTGTTTAATTTGAGTTTGCAACCTCACTTTTATGCACCAAGCTGCCCTTTCTAATCAATACTAGAAAACTGACTGTTTTTAAGCTTTATTAACCATACTGTCTTTTTAAGCATTTTATTAACGCCTCCTACCTGAGATTGTAAATCAAAACAATAAATTGTTTCATTTTAGTCTTAAAAAAGGATGGAACTACTTTCAATAGTTGGCATACCACTTGGCATCGATAAATCCCTCTCTGAGTGGGGACGAGCTGCGTGTAGTGCTGCAACCCCCATACCGAACCCAGTAGTTACTTTGAGCCAGATTCTTTTACGCTTCCTCCCTCGATGCTGAATTATTACAGATGTGGGCAATCAATAAAAGCTATTACGAATCAAAATAAACCTGATGGGAAGATTTTGGTCCTGTTGAGCACCAGGGACCTGCTGCTTTTTTAATTTAAAGAAAGGTAAAAGAAGAGAGCCTGTGCTGAGGCTGTCCTTCAAATGTCTTTTGTCGTTTGCAGTGTGTGAATGTAATTTGGCGGGTACCCAGCCCGAAGTCTGCGATTTTCTCGGGAGGTGTCTTTGTCGCTCCGGCGTAGCTGGACGTCAGTGTGACAGCTGCCAGCCTGGCCACCACTCTTTCCCTGCCTGTCAAGGTAAGGCTGCCGATTGCGTGCACAGCATCGAACAGGACCCCAAAGAGGCAGACTGGAGGGCTTTTCAGGCAGTGTTTTTGCAGTGGCTGAAGCAATGTTCACAGCAGTAAATGGGCAAGGGAGTCTTGCTCCCTACAGTGAAATCCTCGTACGTTCTCATTCTCCAAACACTAATTCCAGGCATGTTTCCATAGTAGGGAAGAATTATATAGTCTGCTTTCTCACAGGCATTGTTTTGCACAGTCAGACAGTTTGATACAGCCTCAGTCGGCACAGCTGTCTTGCTAATAACCAAAGGATTTGAAAGCTGTTTTCACACAGAGACCTGCAGCAACAGAGTTTGCTTGACTGCTAGGGAGCTGGCATAGCAGCGCTGTGAAACACTGATCTACTTTAGCAGAGGGTCTTTGTTTGGTACCTTGTTAAATGTATGTTCTGTAAATCTCAAAATGGGAAGCTCCCATTTTGCCCTTCACAGGGATTTCTCACGCGTTTTAAGATCACACAATGGGCACAGAGCCAACCTCTGTTCATGTAATCATGAAACATGAATGATCTCCATAGGGTTTCACCCGTGTACCTGCCACCAAGGACTAGCCTGCCTTTTACAAGAGAGGAAAATTTATCAACACTGATGAAATATAACCTTGAATATCATTATGGTTTTGTGTGTGTATGAGGAATCCATCAAGTCCTACCTGGTTTCGTCTACCTTTGCAATGAGCGAGAGAGAGACCCTTAAGCCTTAGTGAATTTTACAGTGAGAAAGAATATAGGATATTGCTGAATTCTGGTTTGTACTTTCTTGTACAGCTTAACAAGATTTATGTAGAGCGTTATGATTCACTTTCTTCTTTCTCATTATTTTTGGTTGTTTGCTATAGCAGTCCCCTTCCTTTTGGGCTTACGTACTTGTTTATGTTCTATAAATAGGCAGCAGAATCCTTTATACCCTTGCAAAGTTATATTATGTTGTGTTACCAAGCACAATGGGTGGAATAAAGAAATACCACATGACTGTTTTACGGTCTGGAGTAGATTAACATTTTTTAATGAAAAACATAAAATCAGGATTCTGCGTTGGTACACGCTGTTCAGTGGTTTCAAAAATACCCTAACCACTTTATTTTTCTTAGAACTGAATCAGGTAGCAATCTTAAAGCAAATCAAACACGTATTGAGTAAGTTTGAACTTTTGACACCAAAAGCTGAAAAGAGACATAAAAGCTTAGAAGAGCATGCAAAAACAAATTGTAAAAGATGGTTAAAAATAGTTGAAAACCCTGTCAGTGGGATTACTCAGAACTGCTGCGGTTCACAGCTTGTTCTGATAAAAAAAGCTGCCATGGGTTTAACCGTGAACCAATGCAGCATGCTGCAAACTGTGATGGAAAGTGAGCAGCCCAGCCTGCTACTCCTGTCTGGAGCTGTCATCTTCAGAAAGGAGGTAGATCTACAACTTTTTGTCTGTTGCAGGTAGAACTGATCTCTCTGGTCTTGCCTTGTTGAACTCAATAGAAGCACTATTCAATAGGAGTGATATCAAAATAAAGACTTTAAACAAAACAGTGTTATTAAAATGAGGAGAGAATGTAATATAACATTCAGCTGGGGCTGGAGTCTAGTGTAAGTGATGTTTTTGGAAGTTTCAGTATTTGTATTTCACTTATACTAAATTCCTAGCAAACCCTGCATCTTTCCAGGCGTCTTTGAAGTAAACACAGCGAAGTCAGATGTCCTTGGCTGCAGCAGAAAGAGGAACCGAAAGGGGGAACCAGGAACATGAACATGGAACAGAAATACAGTGTTTGTTTTATATTTCTGTCAGTCAGCCATTTCTGTCAGTCATAAAATCCAAGTGATTAACTGCAACGCTTCGGCTTGTACCTGGGGCAGCTGGGATTCCCTGATGGGCTCCCATTCATGTGCCCTGGGTAACACCCAGCATTGTTTCAATTAAATAGCACATCTTATCTGTGATAGTGCTGTTAGCCTAACATAGTGGTAACTCCAGAAGTTGTTCGTTGTTACAGTCTGACAGCGTGCCTTGTGTACTACACGCAGATTCCTGCGATGCACCACTTGCCAGCTTGTAGGATCAAGATGTCAGCAGTTTTTCCCTTGTGCATCGTTTATTTGTGCGTCATGAACTTTTGCTTGTGCGTCACTACTCATAAGCTTCTTGTTAGCCATTACACCTAGCCTAGCTTTGTGGATGCTGTTTCTCAGAGGTTATTTTTTAAAGATGTTAAGTACTTCTCTCATGTGATGTTCTTTCCATTGTAAGATGGATTTCTGTCCCTTACACGTGTTTTGCAAGGCATCAAAATAAATCTCTAAACTGCACATTATAGAATTGCAGTAAGAACCTGATTATCAATGGTTGAGGAGGCAATTACAGTATAAGCATCTATTTCAGGACATTTATTGTTGTTGGCAAAATTACGGTTAGTCAGGTTTCCTCATGATTGCTTTACATTCAAAGGTAACTTTTTTGTCAAATTCTGGTTTAAATAACTGCTGGTTTAGACATGTATCTGTCAGGATAGTGACTATTTTTTTTTCTCTGTGCAGAATGTAACTGTGATGCTGTTGGCTCAGTGGAGAATACATGTGGTCCTCGAGGTCAGTGTCTGTGCCATAGTAACTACGCCGGACTTAGATGTGACCAGTGCGCTCCAGGTTATTACAGCTATCCCAGCTGTTTGAGTGAGTAAAAGCCTTTCTTTCTTTTCCTGGAGTTACCAGTGTCACTGTGATGGTTTTTTTCCATAAAACGCTGGCAACAACACCACTGAAGATCCAGCCAGTGGCCTGGCGTCCTGGCAGGTGCACACTCTGGTAGTCCTCCCTGGCACATCGTCGTGGATCCTGTGCTAGTGGGATTAATGTGAGCACAGCAGTGTTTGGCCTTGGCACAGTTCTATCTCTCTTTTAAAATACGTAATCTAAAGCTTAGGGCAAGCAGTGGGCATGTACATTTATGAGTTCTGGCTCAATTTACAGAACATAAGCTGTGTTTCAATTGGTTTGGCATTCTAATATTTGACACGCTGTCCTGTAAACTTTTAAGTAAGTGCATTAGTGTGTGCTATTGACCTGTACTAACATTGCACCCTAAATTCTAGTCTAGAAAGGCTTGACTCTGCAGATCTTCCATCGTAGCAACAATTTTTCCTGCCCATGTGGATCCGTTGATCAGGCCCAGAATGTATGTGTAGGTTTTTCACATCAAGCAGAGAGAAACCTGCAGGCTCTCTCATTAAAATCAGCAAGCTGCTTGATCATCATGAACAAGACTGTTCTTTCCTAGAAATCAAAAGATTATTAGGGCTAAAGAAGGAATGTATCCTCAGAATTGTGCTATTACTGATCACAACAACCACAGCAAAAAAAACCCTCACAGGTTCGTTCTCTCTCTTTAGGAGACTGGCTGCTACTTTACTAAGATAATTGTCATTAGCCATTTCACCCTTAGACTCTACCTGAGCAAAAATTAGTCCCCTGGGCTGTAGCAGCATTGTTCTTTTTAGTGGCATTATTCTTATTTACGCCCTGTGTGTAAATCATTGCACAACTGAGACCGTACGTGGGAATCTGAAACAATAAGACTGTTGCATGGTATATTTCAAAGCTTGCTTCTGGTCTCCTCTACCATCACATCTAAAAGTGTGATGGGCATACAATTTTATATGCTATATTTCACCATCGTATTTTTAAGTGCAGGTCTAATTACAGAATTTGCCCTGTGCTTTCTGTACCATAAGAAGATCAAGAAAGCAGAAAGCCAAAACCAAACCTGCTCTTAGAATGGGACAAAAAGGTTGAGGAAGAGGGATTTATTACGGTTCCAAATAATCCTACCTATTTCTGTCAAGAACAGAGGAAGAAAACAATGTCAAGACGGTACAGGTCACCTCAAACTCATAGGTTCCAAGCAAGGGTGAGGACCCTGTGAGTTATAGGAAAACCTTGTGAGCTATTTATTGGAAAGAAGAATGAAGGACACTCTAGACAAATAGTATTCAAAACCTCTACAGTATTAAAGTTTTGGGAAGTTGTTTCTTGGTACCTACGGGGTGAAACCTCCCAGCCCCGGTCTGTGTTTGTCGTTACGTAGCTTGTCAGTGCTCTCCCGACGGTTCCCAGCACGGCACCTGTGAGCCCGTGTCGGGGCAGTGCCAGTGTCAAACGGGCGTCACGGGGCGACGGTGCGACAGATGCCTTTCTGCAGCCGACAGTTTCCCCTACTGCAAAGGTAATGCTTCCGAGGGAAAACCCTCCGTGCTCATTGGGGTCGCCCCTGTTTTTATTGCAGGGTTCTCCAGGGCAGTCTGCTGCCTGCAAAGTTTTATAGAAACCCCTTGAAGCGTAGGGAGGGAGGGATGCACCAGGAGCACATATTAGATGAGCTTATTTGTCATTCTGTATGTTATTTCACAAAGTGAACTGTAAGATTAAAACCTTTTTTAAATGCTGGCACAGGAACTTTAAAAAAACGTCTCTCAGTTCTCTAGGTTAGTGCTATATTTTTTCCAAGTGACTTATGTTGCATACCAAACCAAATAGTCTAATCCAGGCTAAATACACATTTGAAAAATCATTATTAAAGGCTTCTGCTGGTCTTGAAGTTTGAAGTATTTGAGTTCCTCCAAGGTAACCATATTAAAAAGTCCTTTCAAACTCACACCTGCTACATTGTACTTCTGCAATACTACATTCCACAGCTCTGTTTTCAAAAGATCTTTCAACGTGTTTGTTTTTTAATTTCATAAAGGTGTCAACAGCGAATGTGACCCTTCAGGTAGCGTTGATTCTCATTCTGTAAGTATTCTACCATCATAGCTAACAATACCTGTTAATAATTCATGTGCCTTTGCTGAATACATTCACTTCATTGCTGAAGCCCTGAAGCCTGCTCTTAGAGTGTGAAAGAATTGCATGAGTTTATTTGCAGAGTAAGAGCAGAAATAAATTTTGTGTTTTGTTCTTTGATCATACCAGTGCGATTACCTGTTAAGTATATTTTTTAAAAGTCTTTTATATATGGAATATGCATACTGTTTATGTTGTCTTGGTATGCTAGAACACTAACATATACATGAAGATGTGCATATATACCTATGCATGTCTGGTTCTGGGTTACAACTGGCTATTTCAGCATCAAATTGTTCTTGAAAAAATTATTATGTCTTCGTAACTGTTGCTGTTCCACTATTATTGTTATTATGGTTGTTATAACCATAATAACAGTGTTAATAACACTGATGGTTATTATTAGTAGCATATTATCAGAAATCACAGTCATTGCTAAATGTGTAGCAAAGACGACCTAGAGGATAAGTCTGATAGGTGAAAGAAGTATCTATGTAGGCTCATGTATACAGCTATGTGTGTCTTCCACCAATAAAGGAAGGAGTAAATATGAAAATTAATGTTTTTTTAAAGGAAATTTGATGTTTAAACTTTTTTGCAAAATGGTTAATACTTTAGAGCAGTTCTAATAAGGCTATAAAAGAACTGGAAAGTACAATTGTTGGGACATTTAGAATAAATTAGATAAGGAAAAAATACGCAGGGTGTAACAATCCTGTGCTGATAGTAAGAGACAGAAAAACCTAAGAAGTCTGAATCAGCCACAGTTTCCATGCATCTATAAATGTCAATAAACTGCCTGAGCTGTTAATAACATTAGGTTTTTATTAATACTAAAGACCAGTATGTTTTTTATGAAACAGATGAACCCATATTAACTCCTTTCTGTCATTAGGGCTATTGTCAATGTCTTCAGCATGTTGAAGGTCCTACCTGTAGTAAATGCAGACCGTTGTACTGGAACTTGGCCAAAGAAAACCCTGAGGGATGTACAGGTATGGCTTCATGGCATATTCCTTTGGCTTATGGAATATGTTAAATTCTTCTGAAAGTCGTCTTTATTCTCTGTCTCCATCTTTGGTGCTCAGTGACTTTCACAGCTCTTGTTAGCAGCATGTTTTTTCATGCTACTTATTTTAATATCAAATTACCAATAATACCAGCAGTTACTTTTAGAAATTAGAGCATAATTTCATGAGTGTTTGCTAGTGCTGGAGCAAGATGTGCTCTGAGTTACAATGATGTGTACTCCATACAGCCCTGTGGCAGTTTTACTGGAGTGAGACAGAATTCCTGCCTCAACACTGAAACCAGAATTTGTCTCATTGTTTTGAGAAAAAGGTGCTTTTTCATTTATTATCGTCTCCTAGCTTGTAGGGGAGCAAAAAGCCTTCTTGTGGCCTCAGGGCATGAAACATCTGTTATGGTTTATGTCTATTTAATATGTTTGCAATTTTCAGTCTTTGCTAACACCAAGTGTGTGTTTTTCAGGCAGAGAATAATAATTTTAAAGATGAAAAAGGGTAAAGATTAAAAATCTTTAAATTTTTTTTTCCCCAACTATTTCCTTTCCAACAAGTTCCACCACAACAGCCACCTACATAGAATGAGTAGCCTTAGAGCCGATACCGATATCGTTACATCTTGGACTCTAAATCTCTAAGCACTATGCAGTCTAAACATCTCCTCAATGATTAATTACCGCACCTTTCACGTAATTCATCTTCTCTGCCTTCAGACACAGAGTCAATACTGTGTTTCACCATACCTCTAGGTCAGTGTAGCTCCTTCCCGCAATATTTGCTTCATTTATATTTCATACAGAGAGTTGAACTGGTCCCGAAGTGGCACTGCAGAATAGAAGGGGACAGTCAGGCTGGAAGACACTGTCTGACACAGGCTGCGAAACTGGCTGTTTTGCATCAATTGTCTGAATGTTTCTAAGAAAGGAAACAATTGTAAATCGAAATTCAAGGCTTGTGGTTAAACACAAGTTAGAACCCTTTCAAACACAAGTAAATCGCACGTACACGGAAGTCCTCATTCTTTCTCCTTTGCTTTTTCTTCTCACCTTGCATCAGTATCTGTCTGCTATTCTGCACCTTCCTGAGCAATATTCACCTTGTGGCACTATCACTCAAAATTGCAGATTCAGGGTGGTGGGGCTTTTTTTCCTGCGAAGTTTCTTGGAAAGGCAAAATGCAGATTGTCTTTTTTTCATCTGTGCAGCATGCCAGTGTGATGTGAGTGGAACACTAAGCGGAGTCGGAGAATGTCAGCAGGTAAAGTGAAGTTAAAAGAACGACATTAATTACATTGATTTTTATAAAGACAGATTGTTGTAACATTTGGTAAGGTAGAAATCTTAGTACTGATTAATGCTTTTGCACATAAAGCGTCTGGTTTTATATAGCTAAGAAGCAATTTTATACAGAAGATTTATATATCCTAGGGATGTATAAAAGTTCTGCAAATTTTTCATTGTGTTGAGTTTATGTGTTTTCTAGTCTGCTCATTGACAATGACATATGACAGAAGTTATGTCCAGATAATATTTTTTGTTGAATAGGATTTTTTTCCTCTTTAGAATTAGGGGGGATTCAAAGTACTGAAAGATTTAAGTTCTGAAAAAGGTGCTGAAACATTTTTGATGAAATTGTTTTCTTCACAGGAAAATGGGCATTGTTACTGCAAATCTAATGTTTGTGGAGATTCCTGTGACACTTGTGAAGCTGGTTATTATGCTCTCGAAAACAAGAATTATTTTGGCTGCCGAGGTAAAATGAATAAAGAACGTCACTCGTAGCACATTGCACATCGCATGGAAGTCTTTAGAACGCCCTAGGTTGTATTTTGAAAATGTGGATGTATTTGTTGAATCACTCGTGCACAGCATTTTGCCCTACTGCTTGTAATTGCCTTTAACCCAAGTAAATCCTCCTTTACCTTCCAAAGGGAGAAGGAACAAGGCAGATGTTATCACTGTGGTTCCCAGCTGTTTGTGGCTCGCTCACGTGAGGAAAGGTGTTCCTCTTGGCGTTCCTTGTGCTTCACCTTGTCTTCCTCGGTGTCTGATTTACCACCACTTGCTTGAGGCTTCTCTGTCAAAGCCTGTGGTGGGATCGCACTAGGCGATGCTAAAGCTGTTATCTTACCAAATAACTGAGAGCCATTCCTCCTCTCGCTCCTTCTCACAAGTTGTGGGGCAAGGGATGGTTGATTTTCCTGCAAGCGCTACCTGTAAGAGTGGTAGCTGTCTGTTCCACTTAGCAGTTTTCTAAGGTCTGCTGCTGCAACGGGAACTTAAAATATTACAACAGATACTATCGTGATTTTTTTTTGCAGGTATATTCATGTATTGCTTTAGCCCAGGGCTCGATGTGTTTTGAGGCAAAGCCAGATGTAGCTGTGATGTGGAGAAAGTGGTCCTTCTTCTGAAGGAGACTTGCTCTGCCACATGCTTTGAGGGATGTAGGGCTACTTCAACAGTTCCTTTCCCTCCCAGTTCCCCCACTGTAGATTTAGGTCTGTTAAAATTATTGAAAGCAGTTTCACAGACTTCAGTGTGCTTTACACCTGTCCAGGGTTGATGCGAGACATTTATTTTTAAAGCATTGAAGTACTTCTAACAATCATTTAATGTGTGCAAAGTTAAAAATAATGGCTACTGTATCAAACAAGCTTTCATGCCTAATGTGCAAACCAAGCAGCTAATGAAAGGGATCTGTTTTTGCAAAGCTGTCAAATACTTTAATTATCCTTGATTTTGAGATTACAGGTGCTTAACATGTCTTAGAAAACAGGACACTTTTACATTATGATGTAAATACACATTTAGGAACTTTCAGCCTTTCAATTCAGCTTGAAATTTTTAGCCTAGATGTACTTGTTCCTTAGTATGATATATTATACCTTATTACTAGAAGTGTCATTTAGTTTGTGCCACAAGTCCTGTCTCCTGTAGGAAGTCATTCAATATTGTCGTCCAACATTGGTTAAAAATATGCATATGCTATTGCATAAACACATGCCTTCTTGCTGTGTGCAATTTTTATGAGATAAATTAGATGTTGTGGTACCAGACGCTGAAAAATTAACATCTTACATTTTTTGTAAGTTAGGGTTTCTTTTTTTTGTTTGTTTTTAAAAAAATAATTGCTCATCCTGATATTGCTGTAGATATTCTGACTTTGGATTTGAAAACACTGGAATGGCTGTTATGCAAAACTGTACTCCAGCATTTAGTAGTGTGGCATGGCTTATTATTACGATATTTTTATAATGTGGCTTTCGTCACATTCCAAGGAGAAATAAAGAAAACAACCACAAACACGAGAAGCCAGAAATGGTTGCAGTTTATGCATGCGTGTTAACATGTGTTTGAAAGAGTCTAAGGGGAGGGGAGTCTGAAGGGCTCTGGAAGGAGGAAACCAGTCATTAATGGTGTTTAATTAGTGGAAGCAAGGTGTGTTTTCTGATAACTTTTATCACTTTTTTTTTTTTGTTTCTGACGGGATATTTGGCTTCTGCTCTTTGCCTGACAGGCTGCCGGTGCGATGTTGGAGGATCCCTCAGCCCGACGTGTGCCGAGCCCTCGGGTGGCTGCCAGTGCAGGGGGCACGTCGTGGGGACGACCTGTCGGGAGTGAGTCTGCCTGGAGCTACTGGTAGCTCGTGCTTCCGCATAGTTCTTTCAAAACTGCCCATCAATCCCTTGCTATCCTTTCACGGGAGATTCTGGATTTGTTGATAAATAAGCCAGTAAAATGTAGTAGTTACTGATACTCATTTTGCTGGGCGGTTTTCTTCCGTTATTTTAATAAGATTTTTTAACTTGTTTCCTTAAATAACCAATACCTGTTTTGCAATAGTATTGCATGTGTATCTATATATCTGTCAAGAGTTCTATAGGAAAACATACAGTTGTAAAAGCTTCTGGAAAGAGAATTCTCATTACATCCATCCTATCAGCTGTCTTGAATTTATTAGCTGCTCTCAGGATTCCTCAGTCATCAGTAGGTCACCTCCCATCCGCTGCTTTATGCTCTTCTTCAATGCTTTATGCTCTTAGATGTAGACCATACAGCAACTGATAATTCTTTGGTTTGCTTTTTTTTTTCTTTCTCTTTGAAAGGCCTGAAAAAAACTATTTTTTCCCTGATCTGCATCACATGAAGTTTGAGATTGAAGATGGTACTACTGTCAAGGGAAGGGAAGTTCGGTTTGGCTATGATCCTCAGGAATTTCCTAGCTTCAGTTGGAGAGGATATGCCCGGATGTCCTCTATACAAGTAAGCTGGTATTTCGCTCAAGGCTTTTGGGTGAAAACATAGGTGTATGGTGTGTATGTCTCTGTAGTACTGCTGTGTCTGTGCAAGGTCATGGAGAAATTAGAAGAAAGGACAGGATCTCACCAATCGGAAGTTTGGCACTATATTACTGTTTGGGTTAGTGAGTGTTGATATTATTATAAGCTGGTCATTGCTAGTGCAAATATATGTTCTTCGGAGATGTTCTTTGAGGGTTTTTTTTGGTGAGAAATAAGCATTTTGCAATAGGTTTAAAGAAAAGGACTAATAAATTTAAAGTCTATAATACTAACTGCAGAAATTCTTGTCATGCCAAGGACAGCAGAAACAGTAGAAGATTGACATTTGGCTAAATAATTTGAATTACGGAATTCAGTGGTGGTCTGTGTCCATAAGATTTTCAGGTACCATCACAGCACTGTCACTGAAGCCTTGCAACTTGTATTGAGCGAGGAAGCGAAAGGTGCCAACTTCATTAGAAATGTTACCTTCAGATTACAGCAAACAGGAAAATGTGTGATTCAGTAAAACAAGCTGTGAGTGGGAGCATATTGGCAGCATTTATTTTAATCTCATGACAGTCCACAAACAAACTAAACATCAGCAGAGGGAATAAATAAACCACAAGAAAAAAGTCACCACAATTTAATTGTGTGAGAAGGGACGTGTCTGACCTGCTGAAGGAAGTGAACCAGGATTTTACAACAGCAGATTTGAGCAATAAATGTTCACTCTTCTTAAAAGTAGTACTGTTATCTGTAGTACTCTGGTGCTCATTCGATATTTTTAGTCCCCAGTTGTGTTCAGCCTCTGTAAGTTGTCCAGGGAGTAATGGATCACTGTAGACTGAGACATAAGCACATAACCACTGCACAAGCAAAGTGATTTCCTTTCTATTCTTCATTTTTCACTCTTTCATCTTTGTTCTTTTGTTTTTTTTTTTTAACCCAGAGCTCGTATTTGTTGGATCTTCAGAATTACTCCACATTCACAAATGAAGGCAACTCTCCAGCAGCTGTGATTTCTTTACTTTCTAGCTGCTTTTTGCATTTCATATCCAGTGGCATTTAGTAAAGAGGTAGTGAAAGGGCTTAGTCTCTAATCTGGCTAAAATTGTGCATTATTTTGCTTATCTGGATAAAGCTTTTCACTCACGCAAGTAATTGCCAGCTCCAGGACCCTTAGTTAGATCCTTGCATAACTGAGATAGGCTAACGTTCTTTATTTTAAGGAACTTTCCTAAATTTGACATAGCGTTTCTGTGTCTTGCAAGACCCTGAAATAATCCTCCTGGCATTTATTTGTAGAAGGCAAATAGTGTTACTATATCTACCACACAAAAGGCTAATGTAACAACTTTTTGTGAAAAGAAACTATTTCAATATAATTAAAATTTTTTGAGGTGAAATAAGTAAGCTCTGTGTGACCTCAGTGGAGGTGGTGACTGGTGTCCTGTCAAGCTGCCAACACAAATGTTTCATTATAGATAGAGAAGCTCACAGCTGGGCTCAGATTTTAAAGCACTGGCCAGAGTTGCCCAAGTTTGTGACAGAGCTCAAAGAATAATTTTTCCCCACTCCCTGCCTTTGCTTGAAGCCAGGAGCTGACATCTTTTCCTCTCTCGTTCTTCACATCTTCTTTCTCACTCTTCAATGTGTCTTCTAGATTTTCCATTAAAGCTGAGGAACCATTTTGATAAATCTCCTGAAGCATGTTTCTTTTGCCTTTTATTTTTTGTTATATCTATTTTTCAAGTGTTCCCGCAGTGCCTGTCTTATCCATGTAGTATCTTTCAGTAGTCATCCTTCTCCGTTTAAAACAATACTTGTAAAGCCTTCCCCTACTTGTCTGTACTTTCTGTTCTGGTCCACCGTGCTTCTGCAATCACCTAGATTTTAGCTATCTGGTCTCTGTAGATCTCTCAGCCCTGCCATCTGTTGTATGTCTATCTTCGCTTTCTTCTTTGCACTTCTGGTAAGAAAGTGGAGGTCTCTGGGATGATGATGACAGAACTGAGGAATAAACATTCAGAGCAGCATATGGGAGCTGACAGTCTTGCATTTATTGTAGCTTTTATCGATAAGAGAAAATGAGATTGTGCTCTCTTCTCAAATGTATGGACCTGAGAAAACCTGTGTGGTTTTGGGGAAGCAGAATGGACCACAGTGGTGGGGAAGTCACCATACCACAAGCATCTTGGAAAGGGACAGCGAGTGGACTGTGATGGGTGAACTGGGAGTTGGATAACGATGGGAGCTTTAGGATTTAGGATGGAAAGAAGGAAGCCAAGCCCTTGAGGTTGCACCAGTCCTGCTTTTTCCTAATCCACCACCAGCCCTTGAACATGTCTCTGCCGATTCTGTTGCTCTGCAAACTGAATAGTGGGGGCTGTGTGAATGCAGCCTCCTGCAGGCTCGCTGCCCATCCAGGGCTGAAGCGTGGCTCCAGAGGTGTCAGTTCAGCCCCAGGGCAAAGAGAGCCACGGCATCACGTCTCTAAGAAAATGCAGGATCTGGTGGAGGAGCAGAAGTTTCAGTGATGGTACGAGATGTCTGTGTGCTGTGGAGCGTTGTGAGTGATCTCAGACTAAGACCAATGGTTCTGGCCTGTTCCTCAGGAAGCCAGGAATATGGACAGCCATTCATACCATATGTCTCATTTATGGCACAGGAGGGGAGGGTAACAGTAATATACTGTCCATGTTTTGAGGTGCTATATCAACACACGTTAGTTCAGCCATTCTGTGTCTTTCTGGATAAGCTGTTACTCAACAAGAGTTTTATTTCACAGGAGGTTTTGTTCCATATTCTTTTGTAAGCTGCCCCAACCTTTCTTTTCTGTTACGGAGTTTGTCTTTGACAAATGGTTTTTCTTTCTCTGGGTGCTAGTAACAAATAATATACTTTCCTTTCCTCCTTTTTCCCTTTCTTTTTATTTTTCCCAGCCAGAGGTGGTTGTGCCTGTCACTGTGGCTTCCCCTAAGCTCTTCCACCTAGTCCTCCGCTATGTCAGCCTGGGCTCAAAAAGCTCTAAAGGGAAGATCTCAATTGCTGAGGGAAAACATTTTGGCACTAATTATACTTGTAAGTGAATTAATTTTCTCACTAGGCTTGCCTGTCTTCCTCTGTCATACACCAGCATTGCCTTTCCAGAATATTCTTGTCTGCATGTGTGTTTTTCTTGTAGGACTTTAGTATGGTGCTTGCATGGCTTCTAACTGTTCCTCTATTCAGCACTTTACGGCCGGTTTTGTTTTATTAACTTCCATTTTTCAGAACGAAGTGAGGATAACTTTGAATGTGGAAAAATCAAACCTCTCCTTATTTCGCATTATCCTGAGATATATTAACCCTGGAGGTGAAACATTATCTGGCCGCATATCTGCTTGTCAATCTCGGCCTGCAACAGGTAGGTGCAACTCAACGGCACAATCCATCAGATGAAGGTTAGATCAGAGGAGCCTTTTCAGGATGCACCTGAGTCAAATTTGTAATGTTGCTTAAAATGCATCACTTTTAACAGTGTTAGTGCTTTTGTGCTTTTCCTAATATGTTTTGCCATGTAATTGATGTGGCTGTGTTTGCATGAAACCCCTGCTTACAGTAGTAATCAACACTTGTTTTTGCAAATGTTTGCCTACCTCAGTGCTTTCAGTTCTTCACTTGGAAGCTGTGAACTCTGTGTTTTATGAAGCTTTTAGAGAAGGGATAACGGCACTTATTTTGGTTTAGTTGCCTTTAATATTTCAGTTTAAAGGTGGCTTCTGCCTTCATCCCATGAATAACATTTATTTAACGATGAATCCAATCTACCAAGTTAGCTCTGATTACAGACCTCAACAGCATGTGATGCCTGATAAAAGATAAGTACTCCATATCCTTTGAGTGGTAGAGGCATACCAAGCCTATACACAGAATTATCTCTTATTATGCCTAACCTCAGGATATTGATGGGAGCTAATGGAGTTTGGTCACAGATCCTTTCAGTAATTCGGAAGAGGCAAAACTGAAGACTTGGCAGATACCACTCAGCAGTGGCAGCAGTTTGTGGTCAGGTCTGGCTTATATCTCCTGGGAGGCAGGGAACCAGCTTTTGTCTGTGTCCAGGGGCTTCAAAGAGGAAACCTTTAATATTCATAACAGTTGATCCTCACGACTTCTCTTGGATAAAGCATACTGCAGATACGTTTCTGTTGTGTATCACCTCTGCCCAGAAGTTACCTTCAGTTACTATCTGTAACAAAACATTTTAGATGGTACTGAGAACCTCCAGTATCTGAAATACTTGTCTGAAAGTCACATGAGAACAGGCCTTGTGTCAGCTGAACGTACTGTGAGCCAGTGCAGGGACAGGCTGAATGGGAAATAATGGAAGGAGAAAGTAAAGAAGTGAGCATTTCAGAGTATTGCAAAACTGGACATTACAGGGGCAGAGCTCTGCTTTTCTGAACCAGTTTGCTCAAGACTAATAAGAACGAAGACAACAACCACTGCATAGCTCCGTAGCTTCCTGTGTGTGGTTGAATACACTTAATACATATTGACAGAAAAGCATTGGTGAAATCATCAGTCCAGCGCACTAAGCAAATAGAGACATTTTACACAGTCCCTTATTTTTTTTACTTGATTTTTTTTTATTTTTTTGCTTGCAGGGGCTGCTCAGAGCAAAGAGTTTGTCTTCCCACCCAGCAAGGAGCCAGCTTTTGTCACAATCCCAGGAAAAAGCTCCACAGAGCCTTTCTCTCTGGTTCCAGGCACGTGGACTGTCAGTATAATGGCAGAGGAAGTCCTCTTGGTAAGAAAACAATTGAGGAAAACAAGTGCTTGAAGGCTGTCATGATTGTATTGCTCTGGAATTATTTGCAGGGAAGAACCCTGCAAGCAATTGAAATACAGCACTAGTGAAAAGACTACAGCAGCAGAATAGCATTATGAAAATTTACAGTTCGGCCTCATTTAATTTTTCTTCTCTGACTTTCACTTGCTCTCATTTTTCTTGTGCTTACAGACTTTAAGTCTATCCAGACTCTGTACCTTCAAAGGATAAATTAACATACAGCGCAATTGGTTGAGCATAAATGCTCATAGAAATTCATAATTCTTACATATCAGATGTCGTATCTAAAGCTTGGCTCTGCCACAGGTGACCATGGCCTTAGTTTCTTGACAAAGATTCTTCAGAAAAGTATTATAAGATGGGCTGCATGATTAGCAGCTCATTTTCTAAATGTTTTTATCCTCCCATCATTACCCTTCTTTCACTCACTGAAAAACTGAAAAAAATTCTGACAGCAGTTCTGACAAATTGCTGTAAAAAGTAAAATTGTTTGAGGTGATCATTTATGAAAAACCTTAAACATATATAATCACCAAGACAGCATACTGAAATTCATATGTATATTGTATAGGTTTAACAAGTAGCCAATGTCTTTATCCATTAAGCCTGGGGCTCTGTTAAATTTATGGAATACCACATGAACTGTTACTAAAGAGCTTGCAAACGTATTTCTTGTTGAAAGTGACAGTACTTATTGTGCTTAGTTTTTTTTGCTAATAACTTTGAAAAGGAATTTATTAATGATCTTAGCCCAGCATGTTCTCTCAATAACAGTTTTTCTAAGTAAGCTCTAATATGTTAATTTAAGTAGGCAAGACAGAGCAAAAAATATACCACCTTTTGAAGCACAGCTTAATAGATTACGTGGGATATTTTTGTAGAGTCACCTGGGATATGTGAATCTGCCGTGTGGAGTCATGCATAGTTGAGTTGTGTGCATGTGGATTGCACCCATGGGTGAAACCTGCACCCAGCTGGCTGTGTGGCTACAGAGCCTTGCACCTATTCAGTGCTTCAACAGAGCAGTCAGTATATATGCTACGGAATAAACCAGCCTTGAATGATTTTATTATTCTCCTTCTGCACTTGGAAACAATATTAAGCCTTAGGGAGGCTCCTTTATGAGCACCATCTTGTACAATCAGTGATGGGAGAGTGGCTTCAGAGTTTCCCTGCTCACAGGGCAGCTGCCCTCGTCCCATCTCTATGAAGGTATAAATAGAGTTAGGGAGACACATTCTGATGTTATTGGCACATGTACCAACAAAAAAAATCCACGTTTTGCAGATAACGCTCTATAAAAACTGTTTATGTGGTTGGTTTTGTTCGTTGCTACATTGTGAAAGTCTAGAGATGTTCCTTGTGTAATTTTCTGCATGGTCTTGCATTTGTTATATTTTTTGTTCTTAGGATTATATGGTACTGTTACCTAGTGATTACTACGAAGCATCCATCTTGCAGATACAAGTTACGGAGCCTTGCATCTATTCGGGACGTGCTTCAGCAGAGCAGTCAGTATATAAGCTACAGAATAAACCAGCCTTGGATTTTTTTATTATTATCCTGCTGCACTTGCAAACAATAATAATCCTGTGTTTTGTTTGGGTTTTTTTTGTGTGTAAGCTGCTTGCTCTATCAGCATTTGCCACTGGGCAGATTTTCCTGTGTCCTTGGTTCAGAGGCAGCGTATTTCAGCCATGGGGGCGAATACAGAAGAATACCGGTGCGACAGCCAACTCCTGATCAACCAGTGATGTCCCATATCAGTGGAAGAGAGGTCAGATTCCTGCCTGCTAATTGCACTCCCATCTGCACTGTTGACTCTAAACCTACTGGACTAAAACAGTTGCAGATTTACAGCTCAGGATCCCTAAAACAGACTCTGTGTTAAGTTCTGCATTTTATACAGAACTGTGTAAATGGATCAGTGTAGGCAGGTTTATACCTGTGACAAGAGTGGACATTTCAATCTGACAAAAGTATTTTAGTAAATAAAAATCCCTCTGCTTTAGGCCTGCTGGCTTGTTCAGCACAGTGTTTAATTACAGCAGAAATGGCATAATGGCTTGTCAGCAGAAATGGTGTACATAATGTCATTCTAAATTAATCTTTTTTTTGTTTCTTAAATAGCTATACTTATGTAAAATATTTGCTTTACTAAAAAACAAGCAGAAGCAATTATGCCACTCCTGTAGGTCCATTGGAAGAGGAACACGCTTTGTGAAATGAAAAATTATACTAGAAGAGTGTTTGGTAAAAATAAAGTATTTTATCAAGTACATGATAATTACATGTAAAATGATTATACCCTCTATTTCTGTGCTTGGTTATTGCTTTGAAAAATACCAAGTGCAACAAGAATATTTACATGCCACAGGCCCTGATGCATGTGCAAAACTTTGCTGGTATGAGTAATTGCAGTGAAGTCAAGAGGGCTGTTGACAGAATTATTTACATGTTTAAGTGTTCCTAGCCTCAGGAAATATTGAGAAAATTAGTTTAAATTTGAAAAGAATGATATAGCTAACTGTAGCAAAAGCCTCTGTAACCACAGTACTGTCTATGCAACTGCTTCAGAGTATTTTCCATCAAATATTATTTTAACCAACTCGTACAGGTAAACTAAAAGAAAAACTTGATGCTTCAGATAGTGGCATTGGCTATTTGCTGGAGAAGATTAACTTTTTGTAGGGAATCAATATACAGCACTGCTATGGTAGGAATTGTGTTCCTGGAAATTACTTTTTCAGTGGAAAAATAGAGTAAGTTTTTATTTGCTATTAAAGATAGCATTAGAGATGACGGTGACGATGTTTTAGTATCATTAAAGTTTCCTCACTGATACTTTCTACCAGGGATAATAATAATAACAACAACAACAACAACAACAACAACATACTAATTTTGCAGGCTTATCTTACAGCCTTCCTAGAACTATTATAATGGCAGCTGTTTATTGAACTTGGTTGACTCTTATGGGTGAGACAAAGTGACATTTATAAGCATTGCTTCCATTCTGCTGAATGTCTTTTGCTGAGACAGTATGGGATTGGCCGTGGACTAATGCAGACCAGGTGGCTCACAGGGCAGGAAAGGGAGTTTCCTGCAAGAAAGGGAGTGAAAAATCTAATGGCTTTTTTCTTTTTCAATGAACTTGACCTAGGTCAATTTGCAGATGACCATAAATGTTCCTCAAGTTGGTCGCTATGTTCTGATTTTTGAATATGCCAATGAAGAGGATCGGTTATACACTGCCGAGGTAATAATACATAGTCCTGGACCTGTCACTGAAGGCAGAGTGAGAATATACAGTTGTAAATACAGGTAAGAAATTCCAAAAGCAATCACTGCATGATTAAATAAGCATTTGGGATATAATTATACTTTTTACATATTGGGATCCATTTTACTATGTAGATTGTTCGAATTTTAGGGTGATTTAGAAGCAAGTACATGATTCTGTGGGTATTGTACAGTTTTTTAATTCTCTCTGTGCAGTCAGCTCATTACATGTTGCTACTGTTTCAGTGAACTGTTTTCCTATACTAAGGGTTACTTTTTTGTTTGCATTCATAAATCCTTATAAACTATTAATCTCCAAGTCCAGTGGAAGAGCATCACGGTTGGCTGCAGATGCCTGCACAGTTTTTATTTAGTTAAAAGCGTGTCCAAGGGCTTTGGCTATAAAAAATGTAGCAGCCAGTTTTACAAGAGTATTCCCACAGTTCCTAACAAGATCTGCTGAAGCAGAAACATGAAGTGTAGCCACCCTCTGGCTGTTAGGCCGTAGGCAAGATCTTCAGCTGAATGCTTCTTTATCCTTGTTGACTACTGAGGTTACTGCAGATGTTTCTGCGCAAGAGATTTTGTCTGTCCTGAGCAAGATTGTCTTTAACACTTGAGCATTTCAGCTTATGACTCAAACTAGGATTGTGGTCCTGCAGATATTTGCACCCTTGAGAGGGCTTACCCGGTGCCGGCGGACTACAGACATGCATCTGTTTTTCCCATGAGCCAGGTGTTTGGCAGATTGGAGGCGTAGGGATATTTGGGACGAAATTGCCCAGTAAGAAAAATCATTTTCATCAGCATGTTTGTGATACAGAGCAGAGCTTTATGGAGCAGTGACCTTCTCAGGTTATTGCTGGGGAAAGCTCTTATTTTAGCCTGTTACCTAACGCTTTAACCCCCAAACTACTTGCTGTAAGTCTTCCGTTTTATTGCTTTTTTTCCCCAAACACATTTTATAGGCTAATTTTGAACATAGTTATTTGTTCATGTTATACACAGAGAACTTGCTCATGAAAATACAAAGAAAGCCTTTGCTACTTTAATGTAGCAATGCAGTAAGTCCCTTCTGCGGCCATTCTGCATGAAGCTAATGGTCACGTTGCAAGGAAGTTGCTGTGTCATCTTTCCTAAGCGGGAAGCTGCAAGCCTCTTCTGTTAAAAAATAAATCAAGAAATGATATAGTGAGGTGCAAGCATATAAGAGTAACTTGCAGAATCAGGAATATATTGTGCCAGGCCTTCTTACAGCTCTATGAGCTTGATTATTCCCAATAAAACATTATAAGAAAATAAACACATTGCAAGCTTCCAGTGAATCACAAATAAGGGACCTATATTTCTCCAGTCTTAAGTGTCCTTAGCCCTGAGCTGACCTTATTTCTGAGCTGTGCTCTAAACAAGAATGAAACTTCCACATTCTCTGATTTGTAGAGGAGAAATAGAGAAGCAGTTGTATGGTGGTTACAGCTCCTCACCCACAACATGCTGGCTGGCCTAGCTGAGCAGAAGTGCAGAAGAAAGAAAAGAAATTAGAGCCTTAAATGACTTCTCTTTAGCAAAAGGGAACTGCTGCTACTTTTGGCAAGTTGCAGGGGTCTTGCTGCCTGAATAAGGCAGACTTCAAAGGCGTTAGCAAGGCTCTTCTTAGTGTGTATTTGTCTTTACCAAAGATGCGCAGCCAATTGAAGGTAGTAAGAGGCAAACCTACATTTTTTCACTTGTTTTGAGGGGTGTCTCAGCATACAGAATAGCTTCCTAAAATCAAGACTTGCCCAGCTGCCACTGCATGGGTGAGAGCTGCTGATCCACACCATCAATGGCACATGACAGTAGTGGAAAGCAGCAGCTGGTGCATGCTGGCACCTCAAGGACCATGGCCCAGGCACCGAATATTAGCTACACACCATGTTACACAGCTTGGAAACCTCTGCAGATAGCATGTACGCATATCTGGCTGTCCACATCCTACTTAAATCAGTACCTCAAATGGAGATCTGAGCTGAAGTCTGGAGGTTGGCTTCTGGGTTGGTCAACCCACAAAGGACGAGCAGTATTGTGTACATGGTACGTCCTTTGTCTCACTAGCGGGGGTACTGCATGTTCACCAGTGGCCAAAGGTAGCTGTTACTTATTGATCCAGCAGGACAGCTAGGCACCAGTGGTGAGGTTTGCCAAAAGCTAGGCGGCTGACCTAGGCCGTAGCCTAAACAGCACGGCAATGCCAAACTCAGTTTTAATCCCGTTTTCTGTCTCAGTTTCCTTTGTCGCAGCGTTGTAGTTGACGACAGGAATCGCATTGCAGCCTATGACCTTCTAGCAGATACAAAGATACATCTTAAGGCATCTTCAATTAATTTTCTTCTGGTAAGTTTCCGTTTTCTTTTCCCCTTTGTAATACTTGTTCCCTGAGCGGGTAAAGAGAGATACTTTTCTCCCTATGGTCACCTGCTGTATGGTCATAATGTGAAAAGACGTATACTAGATGCTTGAAGAAGTTTCTTTATATATACTCAGTGAATACTGAAGCAAACTTGATCAGTTTCAAAGATAAACAGAAATTTGCCTTTCTTGGCAAGTTGGTTTTTCCATCTCTCTTGTGCTTTATTTCAGTTCCTCTCTCTCCTCTACATGTAAACATTAAATGAAAAATATTCTGGTAGCTTTTATACTCAATCTTTCTTTTTTTTTTTCCCCTTATCTTTCACTTTTTTTAAATCCTCAAAACCCATGTGGGAGTTTCCTGGGTCTCTTACAAAATTCAGGTAATAAATGCATTCATTTCAGGTAATAAATGCATTCATTAGTCATATAACTTTTAAATACTTTGAATAAAAGGCCTTCACTGCCCTCTTTTGGCCACACCAGGAATACATTTTTCTGCACACTGAATTTTCTTCTGTGTCGTTTCTGTTTTCCATTTTAGAAGCACAAGGTGAGTTACACAGTTGGTTAAAATCTAGAGTTGAAACTCAGCTATAAACATAGATTAGTTTCATGGAACTATTGGGATTAACAACTGATATATGCTTTCTTCATTTCATGATGCAGTGTTCAGTGTGAACAAATACCTTTTAAATTGTCTGTTAGCTCCCTGCAGCAACTGCTGTGCTAACAAGATCCATATCCAAAAGACGTTGACATTATTAGTCTGTATCTCCACATGTGGAAGTCTCTTGTGCTAAGAATATCTGTATTTTTATTTCTAAATTCTAGTTTTCATTCTCTGAACAGCTTACTGCAAGATAAATTTCAATATTCTCCTGAGATACAGGAAGTATTTCTCTGTGTTAAATGTAAAGACTGCACTTAGCAAAAGATAGGAAGAAGGGGGAAAAGAAGAGCTTCTGGTATGTGAACACTAATCATGGAGTCAATGGGAGCAGCTCTGGAGTTAAGAATCCTTGCGTGACCCCCTGTCATGTAGACCAGAGGGACAAAGAGGAACTGCCCCCAGCGCTGGAGTTCAGAAATCTGATCTAAATAAAGGGGTATTGGTGTTCTTGAGGTCAACTTTCAAGAGGGGCTCTTACAACTTGATAGTCTTTATCTCACATTGGTGCACAAAAGCTGTCTAAACCCAGACCATGTTTTACACTGACTTTTTAGCTGCTCATAAGGTGCAGTTCACAGCTTTGGAGTCTACCCATGTTCTGCTGCAATGGGCTGGAGCCCTGTAGGTCATTGTGTGCAGGACAGGCACAATGTTTGCTTGCCCAGGAAAAGAGACTTGTAGCACTCTGCCTTCTAGCTTATACAGGGTTTCTAGTCCCTGCTCACTACTGATAAAACAGAGCTCCTTTAGGACCTGCTTCTAAACTGAATCGCTTTGTACATTAATGAATTCTTCCTATGCAATTTTTATTTATGTTAATACATGTTCATAGTTATCTTACTGCTTATCAGGCATTTTTAGCTCCTTTTCAAGTAGTTCATGCATAAGTTTTGTAACCTGCACTTATGTATTTTGTAAGTGCAGGTAATATATTTTATTAGTGCAAACTGATGTGTCTATCCACAAGCCTTCCCTTATGTCCTTACCACCATGGCTACAGAAGGACAACCACAGCTTCATTTGCTCATGTCTAGTTTAAGTTAAAAAAACCCAAACATATGAAGTCTTGTTGGCTGTTAAAATGAGTTCTTAATCTATTGGGAGAAATCCTGGTGTCACTGAAACTCACTCCTATGAACTTTGTGCGAGGAAGTGTTCGTGCTTGCATTTCAGAAGGTCTAGGAATTCCCCCAAGGTCCAAAAGTCTCTAACACCACAGATGAGAGCTTTTCCCTCCACCTCTGTACGCTCCTTGCCTAGCTTCTGACCTCATGAGCTGGTCTTCTGCCATTCCCACTGCCATACATATACTTACGTTTTAATTTATTTAACTTCTGAACAGCCAACATTCCCCTGAGAAGGACAGAAAAATGCTATTCAACGCTCAGGCGTTCAGGTGCAGGCAGGTAAAGGGATCCAAAATCTTATGAGAAGTCCCTGACAGAACATGACTTTGGGCTCAGGTCTCCTCATGCTAAAATTAGGCTTCATCCTTCTCATTCAGGCCTGGCCCTGTTATTTACAGTCAAAATGGCTAATTGTGCCTTGTGCTTATTTTTCAGCACAAGGTTTGTGTTATATCAGCTGAAGAATTTTCTCCAGAATATGTGGATCCTAAAGTACAGTGCATAGCTGCTTACAGGAGCACTCGTGATGGAAGGTAACTTTCTTGGGTTTATCCTTCGTATTTTATGAAGAAGACCTTGAAAGGCAGACTAAATGGGTTTTTAATTCTTTTGAAAAAATCTTTGCTCAGTGACTCACAGGTGGTTTGTAGGCCACTTTTGCAAAATAGTATTTGTAAAAAACCTGAAGTTTTAGTGTTAATCTAGACAGTTTTTGCACAGGATTTTGGTAATGTTAGCCTCTTCCTGGCTCGTCTCAACTACTGAGTTGCATTAGAAAACACGCATCTTTCACACGTTCTCCAGTATGATAGGTGTCAAAGCTGGAGAAACATTGCTACTTTGGTGGCCTGAAATGCTTACTGCTCTACCTGGAGCTTCATTCTGCACATTACTGCTTCAGCTGTTCCAAAATGCCTTCAATTTGTCATTAGGTAGGGGATGCGACTGCCTTTTTAGGCAAAAATCCACCAGCCCAACTTGGCAGCATCAAACAAGTAAACCCCAGCTTCACAAACAAGCCATTGCCTTGTCCATCTCATTGTGGGGCCTGTATAGTAGGTGTGCCCTCAGCATTCACCCCACACAGCAACACCAGGTGATCCCTCTCCTCCATTACACTTGTATAGGACAAGTAATTAGAGCACTCATATATGGCTTGGTTGACCCAGATTGATGGCTCTTCTCTTGCTGCAAAGATCTGAACCTGAACTTTGACTTCCCAAGTGGTCAGTTTGGGGTTCTGCAGAGCAATTTCTCCATCCTGTTGAAAGTCTTCCCCTCTCCATATGTTTTATTCTTTGGGCCAGAGAGGAAGTATCACTGCTGCTTCCAAATTAGGGAGCCCCACAGTTCACTGCGCTCCCCAGGATGTCCCTCGTGATGCTACTCCTAAAGCTTTCTTCCTACTGATCTGGCGATGGGAAGGGCCTCAAAGTAAAAGTAAATGTCATTTGCAGGACTTCAGAGGCAGAAAGCGTTGGTGATTATGTCTAATAGTTTTCCAGACGGTAGCTTCTAATATAATGGTTGAATTGAAATAGCAAGCAGAAAAATCTGGATGGTAAATTGGATAAAATCATGTGACTGTACTTGGCTTCCAAGCATGCCTAGCATTGAATCGCAGCTTTAATTCTCCTGCTTAGAGTGTTACAACTGAGAGTAGCTTTCTAAGACTGAAGATACTTGTCCTCGCATCAAAGGTATTTTGCATTCCTGCACATCTATATTCTGAGTAAAATGGGGGGAAGAGGCTGGGTGAAAAGCATGATTTAAAATAAAGTTAATGTAGAAATTTGTACCTTTCACTTTGGTTTTGCGCTTTCCTGAAAGTGTTTGGTGTTCACCAAGTTTAAAGATGCAGAGTCTTGGCTCAGTTTAACAGTATTATGCAGGATGCTGCATGTGACTTCCCACACAGGCTTGGCAAATGGGTCTCAATTCTGGCCCTGAAACACACTTGCCATTCCAGTTCTGGGCCTGTCTTGAGCAAAGATTAATCATTGTCTGTTCGCTACGAGAAGTGAACAAATGCTAGCAGGAAACCCCCCAAAACATTTTCTTCTGCAGTCTTGGAAAATACTTCTCTCAATCAAGTTCTTCAGAATTAAATATACCAAGGAAGAAATAGTTAAATGCAGCAGTAAATGAATAAGGATGCTTTCAAGGAGCACTGTTATTCATTTTGACTCCAATTCTACAAATATTTGAGTATATACTTAACTTCTAAGTACTTAAGTAGTCCCCTTGACTTCAGTGGGAAAACTTGCATGTTTAAAGGATACACCTATGTAAATATTTGTAGAACTGAGAATTCAGTATTAGTACAGATTCTGCTGAATGTGACTAACTGGATTCACTAAAATGTATTTAACTGGGGGTTTTTTGAACACTTTTGGTTCCCTTAGGTTTCATCTTCTTTAGTAAACTCTTTCTGTTGACACTCATTACGTTATTGACATTTTGAGTGAATAAAATCAGTTAATGTACATTTTCCCCCTTTGTGAGTTAAATCTGCACCTCTTGTTTTCATTTACTTTCTGATCATTTACATAGAATACAAAGAGTAACAGTGGTTACTATTGCATTATTAATTGTAGTACATTCTAATACATTAACTTCTGTGAGTTGTCTGCTTTTTCTCTGATGACGCCCAAGGAATTCTCCTGGCCCCAAGAGTAATTAATATAATTCTGTTTTTAGTGCAACATGTATTCCCTCAGTGTATGAAACTCCACCAGCGGCTTTGGTTTTGGATGCATTCAAGGATGGGAAAATTTCTGAAGTACGGAGAAACATACTTTATGATCCAATGAGTGCCCCTTTACCTTCTGACTCAGTTCATGGAGTCACCTTGACACCGTTACAGGTATCTCATGGTTTGAAAATATTGTTTCCTTAGTCACAAAGTATGTTCTTAGTAAAGTTGAGTAGATGAAGCACTTTAAGAGAATCAAAACTGAATTATGCGATATGATCAAAATGTTGCAGACTGAGTAAGCCACCAAGATAATAGATGGAAAGAGAAACAAAAATACCAGCATCTTAATAAACTAGGCAGTAGTCTCACAGACTGCAGAAGAGCATTAGATATGCTTGGCATGCAAACAGCTAGGAGCATGCCGTTGTGATGCCATACTCTTTGAAGAGATTGCCAACTTCCTGAGAGATGATAAGCCCCCTCTCTTTCATGGCAGGTAGGTGGCACAGAGCACAGCTCATAAACCCAAGAATATCTCACGAAACAAATGTAGTATCAGAGCTGTTCTTGTTTCTGCAGAACCAGATTACCTTGAGCGGCAGAGTGCCCGGCTTGGGCAGATACGTATTTGTGGTACATTTTTATCAGCCAGCACACCCAGTGTTCACCGTCCAAGTGCGTGTGGATGCTGGACGTGTATGGTCAGGTAAGCATCTAAATTTGATCTAACCCCTTTTCTTTCTCAGTGTTTTGGCACATGGAGCAGTTTTTGGCATTACATTTTTAATTTTAGGTTCCTTCAATGCTTCATTCTGCCCTCATACCTCTGGCTGTCGGGATCAGGTGATTGCAGAAAACCAAATTGAGCTTGACACTTCTGAACCGGAGATCTCTGTTACAGTGGTGATACCTGATGGAAGAATGCTGGTTCTGGTATGTTGATTACATAAATGTATTTGGAAATGTTATTCTCAGTTCCACCATTCATTTAGAGACAGATACAAAGACGAAAGCCAAACATAAAGAATTTGTCTTTTAATTTTGTGTTTCAGATTATTAGGATTTTGTGCACTCATTCTGTTTTATTTAAAATTTTTAAGATACTACCCACTGTTTTTATTGTACACTGCTTGTAGCATCACAACTCTGGGGGGAAGATAAGAAGTAAATTTTTCTATTTTTTTCAGTTAAAATGTTACGGGTTTTGAGAAAATCCAGAACACATAATGAAGCAACATTTAAATATATAAATGTCTTAGCTTGTGTCTTTTGCCTTTCTCTGAAATGTACAATTTAGCTTTCTTGTTGTTTTAAGGAAAATGTCTTAGTTGTTCCAGCAGACACCTACAGTTACAAAATTCTTGACAAAAAGACAGTGGACAAGTCATTTGATTTTATCAGCCAATGTGGAGGAAACAGTTTTTATATTGAGTAAGCATCGCTTTCTAAAAAACTGAACGTTGACAACAAGCTAGGAATTGATATTACTTTCACTGTTTATTAAAGACATATGTATAAAATCCCCATCATTGTGCTACATTAAAATGCTATTCATGGCTTATGCTGGCCCATTAAATTTCCGTGAGTCATTTTCCCATGACTTTCTGTTGTAAATGAAATGTAAAGGTAAAGCTTTATTGCTCACAGTACAAAAGAGGGAAAGCTATGTCATCTTTCTGTCTTTGGTATTTCCATCTTTGGTATTTGGTATTTTGCTTGGCATGTCTGAACTGATATGACTAATATGCTCACTTTCTTTGAAAAAAATCTCTTACCTGCATGTTCAAAGCCGTTCACCACTAATTTAATTGCATGTGTACTGATGCCATCCTTACGTCAGAGAACTGTTTGAAAGACAGGACCCTAATTGACTGAAGCAAGACGCATGCTTGTAGCAATTCCCAAGTGCCAGTACTTACATGATCTGTATTTCAATTTAAATAGCCCAGAAGGATCATCGGCCTTCTGTAAGGGCTCTGTAAGGTCACTAGTGGCTTTCTACAACAACGGAGCCCTGCCATGTAATTGCCATAGTGCCGGTGCCACGAGCCCTACTTGCAGCCCCCTGGGAGGACAGTGTGTTTGCAGACCCCATGTCATCGGTCGTCAGTGCAGCCGATGCCAAACTGGCTACTATGGATTCCCATTCTGCAAGTGTAAGTACATGCTCAGACTTACTCAGTGCCTGACCCGACCTTTTATTTAATTCTCTGATTGTACTGCACAGGTACCGCAGCCTCGCTTTTCTTTATAGGGCTTGACCCTATGAGAGGCAGGTGGAACCATCTTAGATTTGGTTTAAGGCAGAAGTAACCCCATTCCCTTAAAGCATACTTCGTTCATGGTGAAGTGTGCCTTCGCATGTGTGGTCTGATCAGGTGTAGTAGGCTCACAGTTAAACTGGTTAAAATCCATATTGCTGCTCTTTCAGTCAAATGGATTTTTCTGCACTGACTGCTAAATTGTTTCCGAGTGATTACTGTTGTATCCCACTTTACACCTTCAAGATTTTCCATAGATAATCAGAGACATAGCGTTCTTAATTCCTCATATTCTGATGTTATTCTTAATAACATCAGCAGATCTATAGATTATACCAACAGTCCTCAGCTGCCTTCCCAGATATTATACTTTATGTTTATAGATTTGCTTTGTAAAAGTGGGGCTCTTAATACCAAAACTATTCATCGTTTAATCCTTGGTAGTTTTGGGAAGTGATTAATAATGCCTGTGGTGAAGTTAGGCAACCAAGCTGTGGAAAAGAGACAGGCACTAAAACTACTCTTTGAAGCTACCGTTACAGTCACCTAGTTGGTTTCCATGACCCTGAGCTTAAAACTAGTGAACGAGAGAAAAGTTTCATGTCCTTTATACAACCTTACACAAAGGTTGTGTGTGTTTGTTTCATATGCAAGTTCAATAGGAGTTGGTCATGGTATGTTGAGATGTGATTGATTTGTAGAACATTTTCTTTGACCTAGTATGCAACTGCGGGCAGCGACTTTGTGATGACATGACTGGTAAATGCATTTGCCCGCCGCGAACTGTGAAGCCAAAGTGTGAAGTGTGCGAGAAACATTACTTCAGCTACCACCCTCTTGCTGGCTGCGAGAGCTGCAACTGTTCAGAAAGAGGAGTCGTTAATGTGGCAAGCCCAGAGTGTGATAAAAACAATGGGCAATGCAAGTAAGTTTTGATTGTGAGCGTTATAAGCAATGCACGAGTGGTTTGCTTCGCTGTTCTTTTCAGGAATTTGGAGGGGATGTGGGAAACTTTGATGATGGTGAATAGGGATTTAAGCAGCGCTTGGCGACAGTGAGGACTCAGCTGTTTCAGGGACACATGCAATGTTTTAGAGCAGGTAAGTAATGGTGGGATTTGGGATTCCTGGGCTTGCATTCTGTTTGCCAGTGTAAGTCATGGTAAGCCACCAAATCTCTGTCCTGCTCATATGACATATCCAACGTCAGCAGCAGACCTCAGATCGGAGCTCCTGACTTCTGGACACGTACATCATTTGTAATGGTGTACGTTATTTCCCAAACTCTTAAAACTTTGCAGTTGACCTTCCACAGTCTGTTGTCTGGATTTAAGTCTAATGATGTTTTTAAGGTCTGTAAAGCTCGAATTTTTGCAAAGAATTTTGAGAGACTTTGATGATAGGTGCTGTGTGTATGGAAAATATGGGTCAGTTGGAGTCATAGGTGATAATTGCCCTTAAAATTATACCTTCTGTATGGCATATGCTTATTTTTCTGTAACTTAGCATGCTGAGATGAGAATAAATTCTTTAGGTTTATTCTCTTATTTACATCCTCTAAAATAGGTGTAGCATACAACCACAACCGTAGGGAATGATCTTAAATTCAGATGCTGTCATATTAGTATAGTTGAACATTTCTGTTATTTCCTTGGGGAGATTGAGTCCTTAAATAGCAAGTTCGAACACTTGATAGCCAGTAGGTTGTGTAAGGCCAGGATTAGTTCAGTTTGATTAGTTTGGATAACAAAGAGAAATTTGTCCTTCCTGCTCTGCCATTAGGTCTGTAAATATGATAAAGAATGCTAATTTTCAGAGAATGCTCATATTATTTCCCAAATCTAAATTATTTTCCTAAGTCTGTCCTTTTCATATGAAGTGAATAATTGTCTTATCCCAAAAGAAAAACAGGAATCTGTTTTTGTATTTAGAAGTTGGGGTTCAAGGTTAAAATGTAACATATTCTGTATCTCCTGATGCATTCTCAGTCTGATTAGTCTCTGCTTTCATTTTCCCTATACAATACAAAATAAAATCAAAATAAATACTGTGCAAAAATAAATAAAATAAATAATTCAGTCAAATAGAATCTAATGCTTTAAAGGAAGGGTTTAGCCCATTTCTACTCAAGTAATATTGAGGATAATTTTTGCAGAAATAGCCAGATTTTTCTGTTTTAGTGAAAAGCTGTATTGTCTGATTATAATGGTGATATTTTTCATGTGAAGCCTAATTGGAAATATCAAGGAAATGACAGATTATTTGTAAAAAATAGTATAGTATATAGCTAACTGCTACATTCTGATTAATACTTTTCCTTCTGTGGATTACATGAAGTTCAAAGTCCCCATCCAGCTCCAGTTATCGG
>VYZM01005786.1:21801-90811 GCA_013398915.1 Dromas ardeola | reverse complement strand
GGGGTGTAATGTGTTTAGAGAGACTCTGAGAGACCTCGCCCATTGTTTGGTGAAATGAGTAATTGCTTTCATATATTACATAAAGTGCAGCCTACCTTGTCCACACACTTTAACTGTCTATTTCCATTAAATTCATAGTGTTTGTTCACATACGAATTTGGTGCTGAGAGCCACAGGAGACTCCACCAACTTGCTGAGAATTTTAAAAATTATCACAACTAAAATGTAAAGACGTGGATGGTGGTGATGGCAGACATTCTTTATCAATGGATCCTTACTCTCTTGAAACCTGCTTTGGGCTGGTACAGGCAGTTTACCAGTATTTATAGGAGGAAGGGAGATCATCAGACCTACATTTTCACTAGTTTTATCAGTCTGTGCAAGTTTCTTGTGAAGGTAGGATGAAGTAGCTGCTGCCACGGAAAGATGTTCTTATCTCAAGTCTTGTTCATAGTTTGATGTTGGTTTTTGCATCTGCTGTACTTCACCTAAACAAATTCAAGGCATTCAAGCCTGCACTGTGACCAAAGTGGATTTTATCCTTTGGGAACAGTTGTAAACTAACCCAAGCCTTGTGGCAGGCTGAAGTCCCCATAATTATTCAAATGCCTGGGATTCTCCACCTTTTTGTTAGTGAGTGCCTTGAGTAATGCCCAGTCACATCCTGCAGCTGTAAAACTTCTGCCAGCTCTGCTTACCTGCGTGCAACATCCATGTTTCACACCTTGGTATACAGAGAGAGTAGTTCTGCACTGCAAGCACTGAACAGCTGCAGAAGTCTAATTCTGCTGTGAGCATTTATATCCTTCAAAATCAAATCCATTCCGAATCAGTTCCGTGAGCGTTTAAAACATCTCACCATTCAAATCTGAGAACAATACCAACCTGCTGCTGTTTCTCCGTGGAAGTCATAAAGTTGTGTCATAGCCATGCACTCACTTCAAAGATCCACCTGCCTTTTGTTTTAATCTTCCCTTCCTCGCTCCACTCCTGCCTCCCCTGTTGACTCCCTCCTCTGTGTTTGTTTGTTGATAAAGATGCAAACCAGGAATAAAAGGACGGCAGTGTGATCGGTGTGCTCCTGGTACTTACGGTTTCCCGAACTGCGTGCCGTGTAACTGTAACAGAGATGGAACAGAACCAGATGTGTGCGATCCCCAGACAGGAATTTGTCTCTGCAAGGTCAGATAAATCAAATTACTTCTGCGTTCACAAGCATCGTTTGCACATCAGTGCCTATTTCGTATTTAATGGGGTGAATGAAATGAGTTTATCGTTAGGTTTTCAGTAAGAATTAAACGCAGCTGTACAAAACCTTCACGCCTTGCAGTATGTGCACAGATTATCATGGTAGCAGTTAAATGTCATTTTGTAATGAGTTCAATATCTGTCAGTTTTACAGGTGGCTTTAGGCTTTTCAGGTTGTTGCAGAGCTGCAGAGTAGATGTCTGTTGATTCACTGAAACAGTCTGTACCCTGCACGGGTCTGCTTTACGCATCTGCATCTCGATGTCTGGATGTTGATCAGGTTCCATGCCTTTTTTAGCCGTATTATGTCCGTTGACATTTCACCACCTCATTATATCCAGGAAATCTCCTTTTGTTCTGATCTGTATAATTAAATGTGATAAATGTGAACTTTCACAAGTGACCTTTTATATTGTAGGTTTGGAAAAGCCAGCAGGAGGGTTTTGGCAGGGAAGTTACCAGCTGTCTCTGACTAATATTTATTACTCAGTGGTTCACTTTGTAAACTGTAAAGACAGCTCATAACTAAGATAGTCTCCAAGAAGGCAGTTTTATTTGCATGTGGAATGTGGTGTTTCCAGACATTCACACATTTTCATTCATGTTTCCATACTTTTAAATAAATATTCTTTCAGAAGATTTGTTTTATGTGCAGGAGGTTTTGCGGGCCTCACCAAGACCAAAAGGAAAGCACTGAGATTTCTTTCAACTATGCTTTAACAGGAGAATGTTGAAGGTGCAGAATGTGATACTTGCCGACCAGGATCCTTTTATCTGGACCCTTCTAATCCCAAGGGATGCACCTCTTGCTTTTGTTTTGGGGCAACCAGCAACTGTCGCAGCACAAATCGTCATAGAACCAAGGTATATCCAATAGTTTGGTTTTTTTCTTTGCTATCATGAACCTACATTTATTCCATTAATGAAATGCCAGATTTCTTCCAAAATTGAAAATAGATTTTATTAGTTTCTAAGGATGAGTAGTGCAGCCTTGTTAACACTTAGGTACAGTCTGAAAGTGCCTTTCAGCAGAAATGGCCCTTTTCACCTGTTTTACAAACCACTAGGTGGACTGAAGTTGAGCTGGCCTTCTCTTGCTTTATCTTCAGACACTAGTTCATCATTAAAATCAATGGTCTCCTTCAAGATGGTTTGGTGAGCACATGTGTCATTTTACATGTCTATAGCATAGATGCATTTTGAAACCTAAGAAATGTGCGACAGGTTCTACAGAGATTGTAAAAATTGTCTTTCTTCCCTCCCTATAAAAAAGACATGACACAAAGTGTGAGAAAAGAAGAAGATAGATTTTTAGTAGCATAAATGAATGGTAAGATGACTGAAGACTGAAAAAGCGCAACAACTTCTTGAAACCATGCAAGAGAAAGAAAAGAGAGAAGCAGCATCCTAGAATGATGGATGAGGAGCTTAGTTTAAGGTTTAGGCAATCCAGATTGTGGCACTTTACTGTTTACAAGCAAAGGATGAAAATCTGGCTTCAGTGAAGTCGGTAGCAAACTTACATTTGCTTTAGGTAAACTTCCTCTAGTGATTACTTGTCCTCACCAAAGACTGTTTTTGAAAACATGTTTATCTTTTAGTTTTATTGCTCTGGCCAGCCAAGGGCAACCCACCACAGAACTGTTTTGGTACATACGCGTTATGATTTCTTTTCCCCAGCATAATGACAAATAACAGGATGTTTCATGAAACAACAGCCATGAACATAAAATGTGCATTAAAGAGCCAAAATATTAGGCTACATTGCCTGCCTCTGCAAAATGTCCTGCTGTGTCCCCTCCCTCCCAGTTAATCTACCACAATAGGTCCCCACTCTGTCTTTTAGGTTCGTGTCCTTCGTTTAATTTTGCAATGGACTTAAAAAATGGACTATAAAACGAACCTCCAAATTGTATCCTTGGGTTTGTGTACACAATTCCTAGTCACCTCCAGAAGGGTTATGTCTTCATGTGACTGAAACCAGAATTTAGTTTGCAGGTGACAAACCAAATGCCTGCATCCCAAGTCCCACTTACACTCTCTTTTGAGGTCCTTGCAACATCCATGTCACAAAGATTTTAGGCTGGCTCTGGAGGAGTTGAATTTCATGCTGAGGGAATTCTAGAGGCTAAACAATTTCTCCTCATTACTTGGTGCTAGTAAAGTTTAATAAAGGACAAGCTTTTATTTCCTTTATGTATTTTCATTAGTTTGTGGACATGAGGAACTGGCGCTTGGAGGCAGTGGATGAAAATATTGACATTCCAGTCACTTTCAATCCAGTCAGTAATAGTGTAGTGGCTGATGTTCAAGAATTGCCTGCTTCAGTGCATAGTTTGTACTGGAAAGCACCACCATCTTACCTGGGAGAGAAGGTAAATGACATCTAACTCATCTGTTTTAATAACGTATTCATTTTTTGACAGCATCGTTGATAAAGAGTCTCATTGGTTCTTTTAGATACATTTCTCTTCTTCCCTCACAAGACTCTTATCTCTCTTACCTGTCATGCCAGGAATCACAACATTCTCCTTCTGAGTACAGTGTTAAAATTATAACCAATAACACAGAATTAATCACTTTACTTGGTGCCAGGGAGGTCTTTATGTGAGCAGCATGGTCAGGAGCTATGGTTCGGGGAGCTGGTACCTTCAGCTGCTTTTCTGTCACCCAGAAGAGACAGAGCCCAAGTATCCTTTAGTACTTGTGCCCAAGTATGCTTTAGACTCCCTAGAGTATCTCCTGGGCAGATTTCCAAAAGAATAAAAGGTGATTACGTGCTCAGTGGCACGCAGAAAAAAAAAAAACAACCTTTTGCTTTCGATATGTTGCTTGGGAAGAGCAACACCTGGTTTTCTAACCGTTGTGTTCTTTGAACTGCTTGCTGCTCTTTCTGCTGATGCACGGGGAGCAGTCTTTTGCTCACAGTTGATACCTATCAGGATTTCAGACCAGGGGGACTTGGCTAGTGGTGGCTTGCAGGCCCAGAGCCCCAGGTTCTCCCTGTTTGGAACTCCGTAGGTGTCGACAGTTGCTAGCCAGTTGTAGGACACACAGGCTTTTCAGGTGCAATCCTTCTGTCACACAGGTGAAAACAAATGGGATAGACACATTAAAGATGGTACAATTTTTGAAGTTCCTCTTAGTCCTCATTTTAAAGATTAGAGCAGTATTTTCATCCTGCTCTCCTGTGCTCAGAGGTAAATATCTTTCAGTTGAAGAGCATGTTCAGTTAGGGTGCTTTTTGTTAATGTTATAGAGGTTCTTGTTTCAATGTCTACAAATTATTTTCCAAAGAAATTTCATGTCAAAGCGTACGTTGTCTACTATAGTGTTAAACCAAAAGGACTTTTGTTGTTCCCGTAACAAAATCTTTTTAACACAGCTATTAAGAACAGTGCTATGAGTTTTATGTCGCATGTCACCGTATCTAACTAGGCATGCCAGGACTTGCTTTTATTTACAGTGGCAACACTGTAAACAAAATAGTTCTATTTTTGGACCTGCTTTTACTGTATACTGTGCGTAAGTGTATATTTTAGCACAGGCAATACTGCAGTGGTGAAAGTCCCCCCCCAGAATGCTATCTTGCTGCTAGTTTTACAAGCTCATAAATTTACCAGTTATTCATGTTATTGTACTCTGAAAATGGCAGGTTTTGGTCTACTTCCAGTGATAGCACCTGTTTTGGAAAATGTGAACAAGATAAGTCCAGACACTTTTTCAGTACGATAAGGGTATAAATACTGTTTTCCATTATCTTAAACCGTTTAACTAGTTTCACTGGAACATTAATATTTAGCAGAGTACATTTTCTTTCCTCTCTCTCTCTTTTGTGTACAAGGTTAAAAGGGAATCAAATGTAAAATCTGTAGCAGTGCAGAAGCTAAGTCATTGAGAAATTCAGATCACATCGTCCCTGTTTTCTGCTCTTTTGTATTTTAACATTCTATTTAATAGACTGCTCTTAATGTTAGAAAATAAATACTGTACATATAGAATACAGAGGGTAGTTTATAACACCAATATTTTTCCATTTAAAAGAAAATCCATTAAAAAAGCAGTAACATAACAGCCTGTCATATGGTGCAGTCCTAAAATGTGTGTTAAACAGGAAATAAGCTCTAATTTGAATTTTCTTATATTTTTGAAAAAAAAAAGAAATATTTATGCAGGGTTGTTTTGATTGTGTTGGCAAAATATAGCCACTGTTCCAAAAGATGCTTTTGAAAATGCAGTTGGCTAAAGATAATAGCATTAATTACAGCCCTGTGATCCAAGGAGCAAATTTAGTACTGATATGTCTGTGTTTTGTTTGTAATTTATCAAGGGGTAGATTGAAGGCTGGTGCTTACCTGCAGAACACCAAAACCTGACGAAGCAGTTTTTCCTCTTATGTCAAAACCAAGCATAAACTATAAGGGCAAACAGAAAAGGGTGCAAAACGAAGTAGTACCTCTGTGGCAAAACACCTGATTTCACCTAGTACCCACAAACCTTCCTTGTAGGCTCTTCTTGGAACAAAAACTGTCTAGGCTGTGCCTGGAGCTTACTCTACGCTCAATATGTTTTGAACTGAGTCACCAGGGAAGCTGTCCCAAGTCTTTGTTCTGGCTGCAGTGTATCTATTCGGTTGGGTTTGAGGCCGCCTGTGGTCGCCTGTAGTTGAGCCAAAAGAAGTGTGGTTTCAGCTCAGCTTACAACAACGGTCTGTTGAAAACAGAGCTGATACCAGCAGAAGTCCTGTCCTCCAGAAAGTGGAACAAAGATTTCCTGATTAGATTCACATTTGTATTAAGTTTAGAAAAGGCCAGCCTATGAAAGCCACCTTTAAACAAGCTTAGCCTGACTTCTCCTTTTTATCCATGGCTGTTCATGGCATTCACTACCACTTTCATTGTCAGTTTGACATCTGCTCTTGATGAGCCAAATCTGTTCTGTAGGGCTAGGGGAAGAACATGTTAATGTGAACATGTGGTATCTCCATGACGCAGATAGATCCCGGGTATGAAAAAAACCCTGCCCAATGCAGGAAACCTTCCAGAGCACAGTAACTGCTCAAAAAGTGATGCCAGCTACACAAAGTAAACAAAATAGAAAGTAATTTCTTCCAAGCGATGCATATTTTCATGTTTTGTCTAGAGAACAAAGAGTAAATATATTATTCACAGTTCTGGAAGATGGGGTAAACTTGAATACAAAGTTATATTAATATCAAGCAATAGTGCAGTAAAGTATCTCCGGTCTTGTGCATTTTGTTACAGCTTTCTTCGTATGGTGGCTTCCTAAGTTACCAAGTGAAATCTTTTGGCTTACCTAGTGAGGGCATGGTTCTTCTGGATAAGAGACCTGATATACAACTAACAGTAAGTTCTAAAATATTATTTTTTCTTTCAAGCAATACCAATACCATGACTTCTTCTGTTACCTGACAACTATGGCAAATTTTGCACCTATAATGTGCTTAACTTTTATAGCAACTTGCTACATTTCTATGTGATTTTACTGCATTTTGCTCAAAGCCATCAACACGCCTAAGTAACATATTATTAAGCATAACTGACTTGAGAGCAAATAAAAAGATAAAACATGATTTTGTCTGTAAAACGCACCTGTGGAAAAAATATTAATAAATGCCTTGCACACTTGTCAACAAGTATGGCCTCGACTCTGTAAAATATGCCCTGGATGCCATGCGTAATTAATCTCATTTTCTGTGAGAATTTTCTTCACCATAAAATTAAGTGTAATTGTAAGGCTTCAAGGGACTGAAGTAAAAATGCATTTTAGGTTAACAGTTTTTAATTTAAGCACTTTAGGGCCAAAATTGAAATCTTCTATTGTTTGTTGAAATTCCCAAGGGGGTGGTTTTGTTTCTTCAGACCATCAGAAATACTAATTCAGTATTCTAGGATTCTTACTGGGAAACATGCCTCATAAAGTAGCTAAAGTTATTTGTGCACCAGGATGCAAAGGAGAGTGTCTGAAAATGCAAACACATTTTTACTCAAAAATAATAACTAATTCCTGTGGAAATTGGCCAGCATTAATTTAATTTTCTTGGTGGTTTTTTTGACAGCAAGGTTGTTAATAGGCAAAAGCAGTGAAAATCCTGCTGACACTAGAACGCAGTGCTTGCTGTGTACTTTTTCCTAGTATTACTTAGTTTTTATCCCTCAAAGAACAGGACTGATGTGCTTCACCAAATTTTACTGCATCTGAACATTTTACCATCAAAAGTAGTGGAACGGCAACGTTATATCCTCATTCTCACCTAGGGCCACCAAATGAAAGTTGTTTATATGGATCCCAACAACCCACTGCCTGACCGTCAGTATTACGGCCGTGTGCAGCTCGTTGAGGTAAGAAATGAAAATGGAATGGCCTTCACTTTTCTTCCCCATGGCACGCAAAAATTACACAAGTAATATGTGCAGAAATACCAAATACTTGATAATGTTAATGAATATAAGCTTAAATACTGTAGGCTTTAAATATAAACAACTTTTTCTCTCTCTCTTTACTGCCACATTGAACCTAGATTCTGGTTCATGCCCCCTAATTTTAGCACCTTTAAGTTAGGCACCTTGTCCAATTTAGCCCTTAGCACTCCCTCCAGGGCTGGTGGAGTAATACTGAATCAGGCATCAATGGAAGCTGATTCATCACAGCCCCAGACTCTAGTTAATAGGGATGGAATGAACTGTTATCTGTTTTCCTTGGTGTCTAGCTACCTAGTTGAGAATGGGTGTCCAACATTCAGGCAGGTGAATTTAGCAGGGATTATTCCTACCTTCAATCTGTGCTCAGAAGGTCAAACTAGGTAATTTATTTTTGTCTCATATATAGGCAAAAAAAGATGTTTCTTCAAGCCAGATTCCATTTTCAGTAATGCTGTGTCTATTAGCAGCAAGAAAGCATATGAAGGCAGCCCTCAAAGACTGGATTTCTAGGACTTCTCTTAACTCTTAAAAATAAAAGCATTTTCCTCCACCCTCTTGTGGTTTGGTGGGTGATATACTCAAAGCAATTTGGACAACTGAAGAAAAATCTATATGCTGCTTCACTTTTTGATACCTCAAAGCCATATATACCTTGCAAAGTGAAGGGTACTTCCCTTTTTATGCTTGTTATTACTTTTTCCACCTACCCTGTGTTTACATTGATTATATTTATTTTCCTGACCTCTATTTCGCCCCACAGCAATTGGCACCAGATGGGGTTTTTCCTCCCTTTTTCTGTCATCCTGTCTTCTTTGCAGATACTCTTTCTCAAGAAGCTGGAGGGCTGTGCTCATTTTGTACCCTTCGTGTGCAGGGAAACTTCAGGCATGTCAGCAGCAACAACCTTGTATCCAGGGAAGAACTGATGATGATCCTGTCTAGACTGGAGGGCTTACACATCAGAGGCCTTTACTTCACGGAGACTCAGCGATTAACCCTTGGAGAGGTTGGGCTGGAGGAAGCCACCAGCGCAGGCAGCGGCAGCGTTGCACACAGTGTGGAGACCTGCTCCTGCCCTCCGGAGTACGCGGGTGACTCATGCCAGGTAGGAAGCTTTTGCCTCCATGCTGTGCCATTATCTTCTGTCTTGCCTACAGCGATACATACTGGTTTAGTCAGAGGAACAGAGGCTGGTTATTAAAGTAATTAAACGTGCTTCTTGTAAGCATGTGCACTTTCAATGGCTCAAATGCTTTCACTGTCTAAGAAGCACCGTAGGGTTAGTCAACTCATGATTGCTTTGGTGGAACTGTGAATGTCATTTTACATGTGTAAGGCACTATAGTGAGGGATTCTTCTGTGATGCCCTACGAGAGGCTGAATAATCTCGGTCAATACTTACTTTAACGGAGAGAAGGTCAGAGTTGACTTGATCACTGAGACCCTACACGTGGACAAGTTTCCTTATTTTATCAGGGAAGCGTGTGACAAGGTCCAAGAGAAGTAACCTGAACCTGGATAATTCTGGTTACTTCCCTGTTTTCATGGAGTGACTAACACTTTTCCTGTTTTTATAGGAAAATATTTGAAAGCTGAAGTTAAAATATTTGAAAAAATATTTGGAGATATTCTTATGAAAGATAATGTAAGCGTTGCAAAGTATTACTCTTACCTGAAGAATGGTGAAATCCTAGCTGCAGTTGTATATCCTGTCCCTGATGCTGTTCCTGTAGCTGTAATTCTTTTGGTTGTCACTTTGCTTAGCTTAGAGCTTGACTGTTCCCATGTGTACGCACCCAAGGCAGCAGCATAATGTACCGGAGAGGTAAGTGGTGTGCAAAGTGACAAAATATGAGGAATTATTCTCTCAGAAAACAGTTGAGGGCTACCATAAAGCAGCAACTGCTGTACTAACCTTGCAAACGTTTTTGAAATGAGAATGAAAGAATAATATCTAGACCAGAGGAGCTGCAGAGAGACTGAACAAAGCAACATTTGCGGTTGGCTTATGTCTCGTGTGCGCATCGACTGCTCAGGGCAGCTCTTCATCATCTGTCAAATGCCAATTTGGAAGTATTTCTAGAAGCTTATTTTTTCACACATTTGATTTTCTGTGCCACAGGCAAATTGATGAGCATTGACTGAAATTCCTACCACCATCCCATTGCTTTTCACCGTACTGCCTTTATAAACTAAGGTGCTGGTTTTTTTCGGTTTTTTTTTGTATATAACCTAGTGGAAATCCGTAGCCAGAGGAAGTGATCAAGACACTCACCTGGGTAGTTCTTAAGCCATATGTTTATGCAGCATTACTCAGGCAGTGATTTACTGCGCTAATCACCTAGCCCTGTCTGGCTGCCTTAGGTGGGGAGGAGGTGATGCCTGCCACACCCCGACTTAGGTATATATTGAGCTACAGGAACCACGGGGTTACTTGTTAACCTCAGGAGCGGTAATGTGTGCTGTACAACTTGACTCACGTATAAAGTTTAAAGGTGGGGCCCATCACAGCACAGAGCCTCATTAATCTGAGTCAGAAGCCGGAGAAGAAGGGAAGAGTATAAGAGAGCGGGCGAGCGCCAAAAGGATAGCAGCGTATGTTGGCGGTGGAGCTGAAGTGAAATGATGGCCCAAGCGCAGAGGCCGAGGAATGTAGGATGGCTGGTTGTCACGTTAGTAGCCCTGGGGCGTTGTTTAGCACAAGACATGCAACAGAGGCTATCATATCCTCACCTTCATGAGGGGAGTCAGCAGCAGCAGCAAGTTCAAAGGGATTTTTACCAGAGACAGGTAATTTGTTCGTTTTCCCTTCCTTGCTTGCTTCCTTCTTTCGCTTTGTTTTTAAACAAACTAATTTGATAACAACTTCTACATTACTTAATAGAAAAGTAATAAGGAGGCTAATCTTCTTATGTCTCAAAGTACTTTGCTAACAAAAGCGTATGCCAGAAGTTTTTTTTAAATTGCTGTTTACTTGAAAACAATCAACCTGAACTCCTGAGCACTTGGAAGTGCCTGGAACTTTATCTTCGCATGGAATCAGTTTCTCAGTATCATGAATGCTGCTTCGAAAACAAAGTTCCCACATACTCCAAATGTGCTGTTTTAAAGACAGGATAAATAGAAAAACAAAAAGCTCTAGAGATTTTTGCCGAATGCATTTGGATGTACTTTTGAAATGAGTGATTCATTTTGCTCTCCAAAAAGAGACTTTCAGTAAGTAAAATTTATATGCATTAGAGCCTATATTTTACTTAGTCGTGCTGTTTAATGTATTTCAGACCCTGGTTTATTCAGAAGCTGTGTATATTGGCTCCCTGTTGTTCAGGGAACGTATTCACCCTTTAAGAAATGTACCTGAAAGATTTCAAGTGCCTATTCGAAATTCAGTCCTTGCTTACACTGAAGTCAGTATTAAAAGCTGTTGATGATATTAGTATTCTGAGTATTTTTTTTTATTATTTTTTTACATTTATCCAACATGTAAAGAAGGCAAAGGTGCCACTAGCAACTGTTGTTTGGACAGCAATAACTCAATATTCCTTTTGGGATCTGCTTTGGGAGAGGTGAATATTTTTTCTCTGGTAGTTACATGGTTGATAAATTCACTCCTTAATCCTGCCCTTGCATTAATACTTACGCCTCAAACCATTGGAACATTTGAGACATCATCCTGCAAACCTTTTCTCTTCAGATTAGTCCCATCAGTCTTGGTGGCGCAATTGCCATGAGAGAAGATTTACGTCTTTAAAGTTCAACTGTCACTTGTTTTCTGAATGTCATTGGGGCCAGCTTCTGACTGTGAGGTACAGGTGAGGAATAGGCACAGTGCAGAAGTACATTGCTGGAGGCAGGAACATGGGAGGTGTTGGTTTTGTGGGGAGCACAGCTTTCTCCACACTTCCTTCCAGCCTCTGGTCTTCCTTGCACCACAACAGCTTAGTCACTAGTGAAAAGGAGCTAGGGAATAGAAGGGATAGACTTGTGTCCGGTCATTTTTGGTGTGGTTGGTGTGCCACGAGGATGCTAAGCAGGGAACATAGGCATGAATATTTGAATTGGTCTGTATACAGAAAGGCTCCATCCCCAGGAAGAATTCCTTGTACTTTCTCTACCTTTGTGCTTTCCCTTCCCACGCCGAGCAAGAACCTGGTTTTAACATACTAGTTTACTACCTTCTTGGTGTAGGCTAACAAACTTCATGTCTCTTGCTTCATTCAGAATCTTCCTCTGGTTCAGCTCCCTATTTAAACCTGACTTTGATCTGACAGGCTGTGCTTTAGTCCTGTGCTCTCAATAGTGGAACATTCTTCTCATGCTTTCCTGGTCTCTGGGACAAGCCTGAGCTTAGAAATAAGAGTGCTATGTGTTTTGTAAGATCACCTCGCTCTCTCTAAGTGTGGCTTCGTATAGCTCCCAGTAGACTTGGAAGTCATGATGAATTCATGTGAAAGATACCTCATTAGAAGTACTTCCAAGGAATAAACCATAGTTAAATTAATATCAAAATTTCATATAACCACTAGCTAATATGTGAGATTTTCATATGTTCTTCGAGGAGACTGTAGTATGAATCTGTATTGAAATCTTTTTCTGTGGTTTAAAAGTCATATTCTACACCTTTGTACATAGCCACAGGAAATGTGTTTTGCTCAGAGGTTAGAGTCAAAATGATGAAATCCCCACTACCACAAAGTGTAGAGCACAGGGTTCAGATGCTTAGAATGAAACTTCTTCATCTCCATTCTTCAGTGTCATTCACTGCATTAAAATACTTATTATTTAAACAATAATATGGGCTTAGAAGAGCTTGCCAGGAAATGTACACCTCTGCTACTAAATGGCAAACAATTTCAAAATACCCTTCTCATGACCTGTAAAACTTTCTTTCTACCAAAACTCTTTTTTTTTTCTCTCTCCTTACTGTCTAGGAATGTGGCCTTGGATTTTATCGTGAGCATAAAGGATTATTTAGTGGACGCTGTGTCCCCTGCAACTGCAATGGAAATTCCAATAGGTGTCAAGATGGTGATGGAAAATGTATTGTAAGTAAATACTAATGTTCAAGAAATTAATTGGAAAAAAAGGAGAAAAAAAGACATTTACCTTACTGCAGTATGGACTAATACAGTATTGTTAAATTCCAAACAACTAAAAATAATCCTTGCCTGCCTCATTCTTTATATCTTATACGGTTAATGAGTGTAAGTTGCAGACACTGACATGTACATTTAACATAACTGTGAGTTATAAGAATAATTTGTGTCCTTGGTTTTGTTCTCTTCTTTCCCCTATAATTTTTCTTAGCACATGGAACAAAAATGCACCAAATTAGCACATATGTAAGTGTTTGCAGTAATAAATATGGGGTCTTATCCTGGCATGTGGAGCCCTTAGTTTTTTACATATTTACTCAGGTTTGCCAGTGCTGACAAGTAGCGCATTCATGCATAGCACAGCCTTTGCAGAATCGCTCGTTTAATCAGCATCAGTAAATTTCCACTAAACTTAATTTACAACTAGATGGATTAAAAAATACAGCAGTAAAGAAGATGAGAAGTTAGGGGTAGAAGTTAGAAAAATTAGAAAATTAGAAAAAAATTAGAAAATTAGAAATATTAGAAAATTTCAGCTGCTACAGCAGATACAGCGGGGCAGATTCTGCTCCTGGGCACACCTCAATAGACCCAAAGCAGCCTCCTGGGGGAGGATCAGCCCTCGTAGCAACGCAAGTGAGACATTTGGCTGACTGCGCTTCTCCAGCTTATATCCCTGATGCTTCTTTGAACAGTTCGTTCTGAAATATTCCTGCTTAAGAACTTTTCACTAATTTTTCACTTACTGTGTAAACAAGAACCTTGCCAACCTCTTTCATGGTCTGTCTTCTCTGCTATTTCTTCCTTGTTCGTGCTGCATCCGTTCTGCCTGCGGTGCATTCCTGCGTGTTATGTCATTCCCCCCCCCACCCCAACTTCATCTCAACCAACCCTCTTGCTTTAATGGAAAATATAAACCAATTCGGCACATTCTGGGGGATGACTTACGGGCTGCTGCTTTGGAGAGGCAGGGCAGGCCGTGACAGGAAAGTGCTGCAGCATAGCTATAAAGACGAGGAAGTTTTACTTTGGATGAAAATTATAAAGGAAAAAAAAAAATATGCAAAATTCACTTTTACCTCACGAAGTATGTGATTTAGGTTTCTCTTTGTCCCCTCCTCCTCACAGCTGGATTAACTTTCAGATAGATAGAGCTAAATCAACACTTGGCCCTGGGACAAAATTTAGGGCAAGCAAAGTCATCCAGGATAATGCGGTGAAAAATGGAAGCCCAGAGGGCCTGTATTTCCATCATGAGCCTCCACCTAATAAGGAGTGAATTTGTCTGTCTGTAGAGGAGCTGTGGGACAAAGACCTGCAGAGGTGTAGAGAAGACAAGGAGGCTTCCCAGTGCAGAGCCACCAAGTTTCATATCCAAAGTGCAAAGCTTGGATGCAAGTGCACTTGGCCTCCTTCTTCCTGCTCCTCACCTGGAGCACTGGACCCCAGTACCTTCACATAAAATCATAAAATTGTCTAGGCTGGAAGGGACCTTTAAGATCATTGAGTCCAACCATCAACCTAACACTGCCAAAACTATGTCCCTAAGCACTACGTCTACCCGTCTTTTAAATACCTCTAGGGATGGTGATTCAACCACTTCCCTGGGCAGCCTGTTCCAATGCTTGATAACCCTTTCGGTGAAGAATTTTTTCCTAATATCCATCCTAATCCTCTCCTGGTGCAACCTGAGGCCATTTCCTCTTGTCCTATCACTTGTTACCTGGGAGAAGAGCCTCCAGAGAAGGCTTTGTGAGGCCGATCCCAGGCTGACTCTCTCCTCTGTGGCAGCAGCGCAATCCTTCCCAGCTCAGGCAGTAGCTATCCTGCTGCCTGCTGGTGGAAGGAGAGGAGTGCAGTGCTGTGCTGCTGAAACTGGAGGAGAATGGAGTGCCGGAGGAGGTGGAGAAGACACAAGAACTGGTTCTCATGTGTAGGGAAAAGCAGTCCTTCTGCCACTAATCAGGCTTTGTGTCGTCACGGTCCCTGCCCTTCCTCCTGAAAGGCATGTACCCTCAGCAGCAGCATGGTGCTGAGACCTGCTCATCCCATGACATGTTGTTTCATGTCACGTAAACCCGTGTACCTAGGTGTTTCTGTTGAGGCCATGACACATTCTACTCTGACTTTCTTGTACCATATGGGTGCATATGGAGTCAGCTGAGAGTTTTGCTTTCAGAGTTTGCATCATCCAGACCTTGGTGGTTTGGAGATGCTGTGACTCCAGGGGTGTCTCTGGCCCTGTGAAACTTGAAGGAAGACCCATGAAGGACTTGCTGCGCTGGCTTCATTCCACCATGCCTTGGGAGGATTATGTTCTCGAGTCCTTCTATGCCATGTAACTAGAGGAACAGCATGGCACATTCATATGTAAAATATCTTAAACTTGCTTCAGCAATTACGGAATTGCTTCATTTTCTACAGACAGAATGAGCAAAATAAAGCCAGGAGAAAAACCTCAGGAGAGAGGGGGGAGGCTGGTCCAAGATGAAACCAATACAAATATTTTTAAATACCTCTCTTTTACTCTTTTTGCAGTTTAATTTATTCTTCAGGATTATTAAAATTTACAATAATTATTCAGAAACAGTCTGAATTTTCCATGAGCTTTTTGCAGGAGTATATGCACCAGCTTTTATAGAGACTGCGTTTTAAAATGGTTCCTTTTACAAGCATAGTGTCTTCATATTACTTTAGCTGCCGCTAGTTAAATGGCCCTTAAGTGAACTGGAGTTTTTCCTGTTCTTTCCCAGAACCTTTTTCAAGTGAGCCACAAATTTGGTTCTGTAACCAAAACAAAAACAAATTAGGGGTTACTACGTGCAGAGGCTGAGGGAAGGGCTGTTGATGTCATTGAAGGAATCTGGGTGGGAAGAAATGTGGAAGAGAATGGAATGTAAGAGGAGATGGGAGTTCCTCATTTGTAGGGATGGGGGACACAGAACTGTTTCTCATTTGTAGGGAAAAATGCCCCTCTGCTGCAAGACATGGTAGTAGGGCCTTCAAATATAGCCCTAAGCCATCAAATTCCATGAAACGTGAGTGCAATCTGCTCAGTGACTGCTTCCAGTCAATTTCCCACTTTGTTTTTCCATCTTTCACTTTATTTAGTACACCCTCAGCCCCGTGGGACACGGGATCGGTCTGTTGCACATTGAAGAAAACACTTTTAGAACTTGTGAGCTTTAATGCCTCTTGAGTGTTGGTCACGTGGAATTTTTATGGCTGCTCAAAAATGTATTTGAACAGCTTCTATTTTAAATTAGCATTGCTTTAGGTAACACAAAAGCAACTCGCTCTTTCTCTCCCCATAATGTATAAGTGTAGAATCAAAGAATCACTTGGCTTAGAAAAGGCCTTTGAGATCAGCGAGTCCAACCAAATGTGTGTGACAATTAGACAGCACCAGGAATATGTTTCTAAAATAAGATCTAGTTCCCAACAATTTTATCATGGAAAAAGTGGCTCAGTTATATCGGTTTCAATTGTTTTCCTAGCCTTTGCTTTTCATTATTTATTCCAGTTACCCCAGATAAATGCAAATTACACATACACTGGAGAAAGTACATGAAATTAAATTCTGATCTGAATCTACTAAGAGAAATACTTTTTATATTAATTTCATGGGATTTTTTTAAAGAATGTACTTGGGCTCATTTAATTGCATGCTTTTAAATGATATCTGCCTTCTAATTAGTGTTAAAATGCAAAATCTAAAGTTCCATTTAAACACAGTGGTTTTTAATTGAAATATCAAGACAGGGAGAATGCATTAATAGAATGTTCCTTAACAAACTATGCATCTGATTGAATGACTTTAAAAATATGTTTAATGCTGCCTATTTACCTGTTGCTTTTCCACAATAGTGAGCAAATTGTACTTTCTACAATTAGAGAATGACTGGAATTGATCTATCCTGGTTGTGAGGGCAGTTTGGCAATAAATGCTTGATCATGTAGAAGGAAAAGAACGTATCCTCTGAGTAAATTAGCTATACTTGTTTTTTAAACAAGTAAAGCCATATTGAGTGGCAAAGCACTGTTAACTGTCTTGCTTGTTTCCTTTTGAAGAACTGTCAGTATAATACTGCTGGGGAGAAGTGTGAGCGCTGTAAAGATGGTTATTTTGGAGATGCCACTCAAGGTTCCTGCCGGCTGTGTCCTTGCCCCTATACCAACAGGTACAGTAAAAGGTCATAAGAAGTCAAGCAGGGGAGGGGGAAAAGAAAAAAAAGAGGCAAAAAGCCCAAATCCCAAACCCTGCTAGCACAGGAGGATAACGATCTTTTTCTGTATTCTCATATTGCCCAGCACACTGGTGCATCAGACCCATTTGAGGCACGTTAGACCAGCAGTAACTCGGTGCTCTGTCTCACGGCATTGCCTTTTTTGATAATCTGAGTATTCCAATTCTCACTCAGTTCCTGAACCACAAAGGCTCGCTGCTTATCACTTGGGGAAGCCCCAGGCAGCTGTAATGGGCTTACGTACAAAACCACCAGTAACTCCTTCATAGTGCGAAATACAGGATGGAGGCCTTTTCCTTTACTGGGCATATCCAGAATCTTTCTTGTTTACTGAAATGCAAGATGTAGGTTGTCTTTAGTCTGACATTTAAAACCATTACTCTGGCTAGGAGATAAGTGAGAGCAATGAATCAAGGCTTTTATATGAATTCAGAACATTTATTATGATGCAAAAATATTATAAAACCGTTAAAGCCCTTAAGCACGTATCAAGATTTCTGAAAGAGTATGGTTGCTCGTCAGGTGGAAGCTCCGTTTGAAATGCAAATATACTGAGCTAGAAAAAAGTTAAATTACCTTGGATTTGATAAGGTTGCCAGGCTTTTAAAATTGGGCAGTATATTGCATTTTGAATGCATGGTATGTTTAGCCACATTGTCATCATTGGTCAGTTCTGAAATGTGAAATGTGTTAAATAAAACCAAATATTTTTTAAGAAAAACTAAGCTAGAAATTGCTAAAGGCACCACATAGTATTTGCCAGGTGCATTAGCAAACACCAAGTAGCCTTAAGTAAGAGATTTACACTTGCAGACTATAGGCAGGTTTTTCATTTATCAGAGAACTCTCTGATAGATCTGTTTTTGACAGCATTGGCCTCTTCTGCAGGTGCTTGCCTGAGGCGGATTGAACATATTTTTAGTCATCTTTTGCTTTAAGAGTGCTGAAATACTTTGGGAGACCGTAAACCTGTGCAGTTTCAGAGCTGCACATTAGGGGGGTAAATACCATTCCTGACATAGGAAATGCACCCCACCTGGCATTATTGGAGCTGACAGTTTTCCACCCAGTCAGTTTGTATGTTAATTCTTAGTGCAGACATCTGTTTTTGATACACAGACTTGCTTTATGCCACTGTTCATAGATTAAAAAATGGAAATAACAAACATGGCCTATCCCCACTTCACCTCCTGCCTTCCCCTTCTCAAACATCAGCCAAAATATGTTTTTTTTCTCACAGAGAAATTTGAATGTAGATGAGTCTGCTAGAAAGAGCAGACAAAAATGTTGTGTTAGCCAGATACACTCTAGAGCTCCCCCAAATGGTGCACAACTCTATTCTGCCTTGCTTAAAAAAAAACCCCGAACAATATTAGTTACATAAAAATATCCTCTAATGTTTCCATCTATAGGGGAAAAAAAAAAAAAGCTATCCCAACAGCAGGAAATGTTGTCTAGCACAGGCTATTGATTCTTGCCTAGTAAGATAAAATAGCTACCCAGACTTGTTTTATTTTACATCATCACTATTAAGGTTTATTTTAGGCATTCCTTTGGGTAGTGAACAATTATACTCAGTCCAGAGGGTCAGGAAATGATTATTTTTTTAGTCTAAGGAAAGAATTTAGATGAAAAATATGAAACTTCAAAGAATTAGTCACAGCAATTTATCTATAGGCAATTAAATTAGCTGAGAAGTAATTTGGTGGTATAAAAACTTTTTAATCTGAAAGTCACTTAATTGAGCTTAGCCTCTAGAGTGTAAAACCTATTTGATGATGTGCTCACAATAATATTTTTGCTTCTTCTCAAAGGTTTGCAACTGGGTGTGTGGCAAATGGTGAAGAAATTCAGTGTCTCTGCAAAGAAGGCTATACAGGAGTTCGTTGTGAACGGTAAGTGACTTGTTTCTCAAGACCAAGGGTTTTGAGAGATGCCATAGAAGGAGGTATCTCAGTATTGGGTAATATATGGACGTATGCATATGCATTGTATGCATATGCATCGTATGCACATGCTTAAGGAGAATCTATTTATATGAACAGCTGCTATAGTGTGGTGCTAAGACTTAAACCCAACACTCCCTAAAGAAACGTAAGCAGTTCTCCACAGACTATTCAGTGACTACATAATTTTTACCAAAAAGAGAAGTGTCAGCCTCTCTGCCTCGGTGCCCTGTACCTTCCTTTATCCCGCACTCTTTCTGGTAACAATGACTCCCACTTCCTTCGTCCCTTTTCGAGTGTTGAAATTGCTTCAGTGTTCTTCGTTATCCAACAGCAACCAGGTGATGTTTAATACCTTATCCTTCATCCCAAATCATTCTGATGTGCTGCAGCGTACAAATGCAAGGCTGAAGCCATCTCTTTTGCTGAAACACAGCAGCAGTTTGGCAAAGTCCAAGAGGAACAGCATGGCATTTTCAGGCAGGCAGAGGAAGCAATTTCACTGGGTTTCAAATCCAGGGAGAATTTAAGCATAATGGAGTGGTGTTGCCTGGTTTGGAAATGTGAGGCCAGTAAGTCATCATATGTCACCTGAAGACAGTGCCTCCAGGAGGCCCTTTGATCACGCATTACCACCCCTATAGATCTTACAACAGAGTGACTTCTAGGAATACTAGGTAGCCAGTCTGGACAATATATTTTACCTATGAAATATTTAGAGGTCACTCACAGAGACTGCGTTGCTGACACATGGCAAGAGAAGGCATCACCGAGCAGAAGGGTGATAATGTCATTCAGTGCCATTGCCTTTTGAAATCTTGACATGTGCTTGCAGTATGATCTTCCTTAATATGTTTTCTGGTGGGATCATGGACCAGAATGGTGTGGTTTGCTGCGTTAAGCCTTGTCAAATTCTCTATATATGTATGGATCTGTGTGCATTGTATTTTTTCAGATTAAGTGAATTGTTCCTATACGAGCATTGTGGGAGTTCTTTTATTTTTAGAAAAAATTTCTGCAGTGCTTGGAAAGATATTTTTAGCATAGTGCAGAGGATACTGTAAACCAAAAATATACCCTTTTTGTCTGTCAAGACATGAAATCAAAAGTTCTCGAAAGTTTCTTTAGGAGAATAACTGTGGGGTGTTTTTCAAGGGGAAGTATATTTCACAAAAGTAGCTTCAAATATTTAATAAAAATTATTTGCATCTCTTTATCTAGGTGTGCTCCAGGATATTTTGGAAATCCACAAAAATATGGAGGCTACTGTCAGAAATGTAATTGTAATAATAATGGACAGCTGGCTAGCTGTGACCGCCTGACTGGAGGTACGTGAGGGCCTATGAACATGGAAGGGAGCGTTGTTTTCTCTCTGGGAAGCAGAGAAGGAAGGTACTTAGATCAATTGAACTGAAGGAAAAACGTAGTAATTGAACTGAAGGAAAGAGCAGTCTCAATGTCCCTTTTTAAGATGTATTTGTGACAGTTCAGTGACATCTTCAGAGTCTGCGTCAGGCACCGCCATCTTAGGTATCCAAGCTAACAGTGTTTACAGTGGAAGCTAGGGCCTGACTTGGGAGGCTGTTTTATAAATCCTGCTATACACCATTCTGCCATCTAAGACTTTCGTGATTTCCCGGTATCGGTCACACAGGTACTGCACGACTAGTAAACTCTTATAAGAATGTTATGCCACTGGCATATGTTTGCTTTACCTATTATAATTCTGAAGTAAAGGGCCGGAGCCTACATTCCTCAGACTGTCTTTTCCTCAATTCATTTCAATCCCTTGGGATACTCATTTCTCTTCAGAAACACATAGGCCACTGCTCCTGAAAAGGACCTTGATTCTCCCATGTTTTCATTCCCGAATAAAATTACGCTTTTCTTTCCCTGTAGGCAGCTTTTCCTCCTCAGATGTTAGCGAAGTGTCAGACTAGTAACTCCTAATATTTCCATGCTCTTCATTTCTTTGCACTGCTCTTCATACCGCGTTCAAATGACTGCCAAGGATCACCTTACCTTTCCTTGGCCACAGAAATTAAAAAACAGGCAAGTGATCTGAACTGCTGTTGGCAGCTGGTGCAATTTTTCAATAGCTAGTTCTCATTTCATATTTCATCATTGAAGTAATACATCTTTATTATATTTATACCTTGTGCGGAACAGATCCAAGCAGCGTTTGATGTTTTGTCATTCCTTTCTTTTTGAAACAGGAGTTTGCTAGGACAAACTAATCCGTAGGGCAAAATTCAACAGGCCAGTTTGTTTTCAGTTTGTCTCCAACTATATATTCTGATCAGCCATTTCTTTCTCCACATTAGGAATAAAACCCTCTGTGATCATCAGCACAGCATGTTCTAGCAGGTTTCTTGTGCATGAGGTTCGGCACTTGGCCAGACTTTTTCGTTTCACCATTTCTTATCTGATGTTGTTTGTGCACAAGCTGTAATAATATTTATTTTAATAATAAATAAATAAATTAAAAAATAAATATTTTATTTAATTGGTACTTTGCAGCGACAGCTGAAATGTGTCTGGTGTTAGCTGAATTACACAACTGCAGAACAACACGGGTATTTGTATTCGGAATAATTTCCTTTGTTCTCTTACAAATATATTCTTTGTGACTTGTCTCCTTTTGGCAGCAATGCTCACTACCAATACCGTTTAACTTCCTGATGACTTAATGTACAAGTGCCAAAGGAAATGGCACAGCTACGCAGTTTGTTCCGGGCTGTTTCACGCTGCTGTTAAAGTTCAGGTCCAATTTTATCACTGTAACCTCTCACAGTTGCAAGCTGTTGTTGACTCTTGACAGCAGCAGCCTGTGCCCTGAGCGCATCCTTTTTCTTCAGAGTAAAAGACATGCACAGCCCTTTTCATTTTCAGGAGGAGATGAGAATTTGGCAGTAGGACCAAGGCTGTAAAAGGGACTTGAGCATCAAGACAGGGAAATTCCTGTGCTATATGATGGCGTTTTCAGGAGCCAGTTCCTCTCTTGCCTCCTAGAAGTTAGGATCCCAGGATGTTACAATCCCACATGCACCTGGAGAGTGTTAAGCTTCTTATAACGGGGTTTGTAAAACAAACAGAACAAAACAGCACACTGCACAGGCAGTCACTTGTGTTGGCTTGTTAGAAAGTCTGAGGGCAATATTTGTTGTATACCACCTGCATCTGTGGCCCACCCTCCATGCCTTGGGTTACGTGCAGTGCCTGCTTCCATGCATACACCGTAGATTTTTCTCAAACTTGATTAATCCCTTAATCTTGCAAGCTGTGACAGGTATGAAGGGAGGCTATAAACATTTCTCAGTTCCTTGTAAGACATCCTTTGGGGAATCAGAACCTGTGGTTTGAACGTGGATGCTAAAGTGGATAAAGGGATTTGAACCTATGTCCTGGGTAAAATGCTTTAACGTTATCGGCTTGGCTCCAGTCCCCGTGGTGTTATTCGAGGCAAATTCCAGCGATACCTTCAGCACGCTTGATGTGAGAGATCCTCCTGCTGCTACCCAAGTAGCATATATTGGGTTGGGTTACAGTCAGTTTCCTTTGAGGGATGAAAAAGGTGTTGATCTCAGCAAGGCATAAGTGGGAGCTGAATGTTTTGGCGTGCTCAAGCCTTCTGGGTATTTCGGCTCATTCACAGTGGGTATGGGTTTATGAAAAGGCAGCACTGTGTTTTAATGGCTGCCAACCACTAAAAGTGAGGGCAAAAAGGCAATAGCAGTATTTCCATAAGAAAACTTTGGTTACTAATGACAGTCTTGTGATTTCAGAATGTTTCAATAATGAACCAAAAGATGTGGATCCCAATGAAGATTGCGACCGTAAGTAATAAAATAGAACAGCACTTAGATTGCCTTCTGCTGGCTTTGGATACATACTGATGACTCTTTTAAGGGTGGCAAAGTTTAAAAGGGACTGGAGGTGTCCTGTAGATAATATTTTAAAAGCAAATATTCAATCAAACACTTGGAAAAATTATAGAAGAGGTGATCAGCTAGCCCGATGTAAATGGGGCCTCCTCCTTATTTCTTGCTTCGGTCACTCTCCTTAATACTGTGGGTTTTGTTGTTGCGTTTGCTCTTCAGGCGGCACCAGGTGAGAAGCATCAAAGTCTTTCCATTGCGTCTCATTTATTAATGTGCTCGGTGAAATGCCCTCTGCACCAAATATCAATAATATGTATTGTTTTCCTTTGCTCATGCTCCCTCCAGCTTGTGATAGCTGTGTAATTACACTGCTGAAGGATCTGAGCACAATAGGTGACGAGCTTCAGCTGATTAAGTCTCAGCTGCAAAACGTCCATGCAAGTACCCACACACTGGAGCAGATGAGGCAGCTGGAAACACGCATCAAGGACTTAAAGGTAGGCACACATAAACAGAAAAGTGGATTTCAGATTAAGCGGTTAAGAGCTGAACCTGGGAACTTATGCCATCGTTTTCTCAGCTTGCAAGGAAACATACACCAACTTCCGACTTCAAACACCAGATTCTGAGAGCACTTGGCTTCAGCTGTTAAAAGGCAGCTATTGTTTCCATGCCGTGCTCTGAAAGAGAATCAGTATCTCTGCTTTTTCTGAGGCCTGCTCACCTTGAAAGCTATATCTCTGAGGTTTCCCTATAGCTCTGTCTTTTCCCAGCAATTCATGTCTCTGCATTACTGATAAACCCCGACATTCCAATTGCCAATAACAAAATTCATCCTAAAAAAAATTTTCTTTGGTTGGAATAGCAGTTGCTATACTCACAGATAAAAAAGCCCAGGTTTTAGGCAGCAATGGGTCAGCCTTCATGGCAGTAATGCTGCTTTTATTTACCTTGGGTAAAGATCTAACCCAGTGAATTTTTGCTTTTTGTCTCCTGTGTATGGGTGATTTATTGGATTTTTTTTTCTTCCTTTTCAGGTCTTATTGAACAATTACCGTTCTGTTGTTCATAACCAGGATTCAAAGGTAGATGAGTTGGAGACGGAATTCATTAACCTAAATCGTGATGTAAATGCTCTCCAGGAAAAGGTGACTTATCAAATCAATTTAAAAATACATATCTACTACATAGATTGACTACATATTAGCATACTGTATCCAGATATTTTTAATCTAATCAGTTTTTTCCCTTGCTAGGCTGAAATGAACTACAAAGCAGCTGAGATATTATTTAATAATTTTGGCCAAACTCATCAGAAAGGAAAGGATTTGGTTTCACGAATACAAATAGTTGTCAACAATATACAAGGTAAAAATAGTTTCTAAGTCCATAACATGTTCTGTTTTATGGAATCTTTTCAGTTTATTTGCAATATTCTTAATTAAGCATGAGAGGTTTTCCTAGAAAATTATTTCATAAATGAGACTTTAGACATAAATGTGCAACTCACTCTTCCTATTAGAAATTTAATATATAATGTTAATTTGGGAGCCTGTCTTCCCTATGGAGTGAATAGGGACAGGGAGCCTTTACCACAGGGACATTTAGGGCAACAAATTGACTGTCCTGACTTCAGTCTGACCGTAGTCTGGGTTGCTATCATAGGCTCTTTTAAGTTAGAAGCTTTAAATTATTGCTGTGAACTTGGTCATTTGGGACAAATTTCAAGCCCAGTGCCATTTTACTAGCTCTGGTTGTGTGACATGGCATACTTTTCAACTTAATGCAATTATTGCAAAATGGATCTGTGTCATTAAGGAATTCAGGAATAGGCATGCCTTTTTCAGAAAAGAGACCGGCCCTGTCCTTTGCGTCTTTTGCATGGGCTTAAGCGCGTCCTCACTTTGACAACACTTTTTTTTTCAGTGCTCTTGGAACAAATAGCTGGTACAAATGCAGAAGGCAACAACTTGCCCTTGGGAGACGCTGCCAAAGAACTGGCCGAAGCTCAACGCATGATGACGGAGATGCGAAACCGCAACTTTGGCCAACTTCAAGCAGAGGCGGAGAAGGAGCGAACAGAAGCTCAGCTGCGTAAGGGCTTGTTCTCTCGGCTTCTTACTCTCTAGAAAGATCAACCTTAAATCTGGTGCATTATTGATTGTTTGGGACAGAGTGCAGGGAGGGGCATTTTGCAATGTATGCCTGGGACCTGTAGTGGTTGTTACTCAACAGGGAAGTGGTAGTTCTGGAGGAGATTTACAGGCATTTTTAGTTTGTTATGGAAGAAACTGAGTTAAGCTGGGGAAGAAATACAGTAGATCCTTCTTTAATAACTCAATGAATCTCAGTAACATAAAGATGTAGCCGATCACAATATACTTCTGCAGTGCTTTGGTGTATGATAATATATAGGCTATGGCACATGCAGCTGTTTTAGAGGAATTACACATGTAATCTAACAACAGATTTTAAGAAGCTGCTAGAGTAGCCCAATGGCCAGATCATACAAGGATAAGGAAGTTCATAAGTTCTATTTGTACTAGTTGTACTGCCTTTTATGTTCTCTGTGTGTTGACTGGGACATTCAGAAACCTGATTCCGAACATTAGGAACAGCAACAACAGCAAAGTCACAGGCTTATCTTCTAACCAGGGGCATAGTTGAGAAATGTGAAAGACCTTACGAGTGACAGTAATTTCCCCTAACTTTGGACTTTGATACCTGCCTCTGAGTAATTCTTCTGTATCTTATCTTGTAGGCAGGACACTCTTAAGAGTGATTCATTTGACCTCTTTTATATTTCTACTTTCTTTGAGATGAAATGTGCCCGTACGTCTCCATTGATTACAGAGGAAGCTTTGATGACTAGCGCAGATGTAGATGGCTACATTGTAGACAAAATTGTGTTAGTTCTATATAAAAAAAAGAAAATGATTCGGTATTTGCAGATTATCTTCATCCTTACTTAAATTAGAAATAGCCAAGTAAATGTTTATCTGTGCTCTGTGTCTGCAGCAGCAAACTTGTGAACTGATTTGATCCAGTGACATGCTGAATAGCATCTCTGCTATAGTAACACTGAAATTACTGCTGCAAAGTACACTCAGTATTTCGCACAACCATAGCTTTCTAATCCTAAATGTCAAGTCCTTTTGAAGGAAGTTTGTTCTGGTTCCCTTCTTCTCTGAACAAAACTTTTCTTTCTGGTCCTGATACTGCAGTACTGGCACGTATTAAGAATGAACTACTAAAGTACCACCAAGAAAATCATGGGCTTATTAAAATTGTGAGAGATTCATTAAATGACTATGAATCCAAAATCACTGACCTTCGTGAAGCTCTGAATGAAACGACAGGACAAATCAAGCAAGCTGAAAACTTAAACAGAGATAATGGAGTTCTGTTGGAAGACATAAAGGTAATGTCAGGGTTGGGGAGAAGAAAGCTAAACCTCAGGAGATGAGAAGTGCTTTTGATTGCTGCTTTTGACCTTGCAAAGCCAAATAGCACTAATTCTTTAGACTTTCTCTGAGGTGTCTTTCCATCTTTTGATGTATGTATGGACAGGTATAAATATAGTCTGCTCCTGCTTATGGCCTCTTTATGTGATCAGGACAGTGTGACCAAGACATAGCTCTGATGAGAGAGGGGAAGGAGAGTCTCTGCCTAACCCTTCTTTTCAGCTGCCACTAGCCTTTTTCTTTCCTATTCTAGATCAAATTCCTGATGCTGATGTACTTTTCATAGTAAGTTCCTTCGGATATTTGGCTTTAACAGCCATAAAAGATGGGAGCAATAATGTGTGCAATACTGTTAAATTATTTGGGATTAATATTCTACAGAATCACTTCTGAGTTCTCAACAGAACGGTGACAAGAAACATCTGTCATTCCTGAGCAGTGCTTGATTTTTAGAACTGGTGAAATAGTACAAGAAAGGATCCATTCTTTTAAATTAATTGTAGTTTTGCTGAAATATATCACTTTTTTGGCACACTCTTGTCCATCCAGTTTGTTGGCAGTGTTTGAACAAAAGAATTTCTACGTTCAACTGTCCCTTTCAATATTTAATTGTACCTTTATGTGCATAGACTGTTCAGTACCTGTGCCACATAAGTATGCACAATTGTGTTAAAAGATGGATGCATCTGTACAAGTCATAAATCTCCTGATACACCTCTCTGGTAGAGAGAGAGATTTGAAATATTACAATGACAGAAACCCAGCTGAAGAGAGCTGGTGTGCCGTTACCCTGGAGCTGTGCTCTGGATTGTCACACTAGACCAAGAAGCTTCATTTGTTTTCCCCTCAGATCTTTCAAGAGGATAAGGCGGGGAGGTTTCACACCCCCTTTCTGGTGTCCTCCCCAAATGAAGGGATAGAGTAATCATTTTATTTCTGCCTTTGAGAGAATGGAAAAGATCAGGGTAGTCACCGGGGAGCTGTTTTTAAAATTTCCAGGTTTGAAGCTTCCAGGTTTGAGAGATCAGACGCTTAGGTGGTCTGTCCTGACAGTTCATCTCAGCTGACTTGTACTATTTTTACTTTGAGTTCTAATAACTGAACTGATAGCCTGCTGCCCAGCTGTGTGCTCTACTACTGTAGACTCCTGAGTTTTCTCACTCTTCTAATCAGTAGTATAGCATTAGTCCCTAAACACTATAGGCATCTGATTAACGCAGCAATAGTACCTTTGGTAAATCCTGTTGCAAGCTATGGTTTTCCCTGCCACTCATTTTTAAACCAACCACATGTTTTTCAACCTTTTCCTTTTCCTCAGAAACGGATTGAGGAGACAAACATACAACAGAACAGTATCTTGGATATTCTGAGCTCTGCCCGATCTTCCCTGACGCAAGCTAACAGTGTACTGGGATTATTGCAGAAGAGCAAAGAGGTATAGTTAACCTTCTTAAGTTAAGGTGAAAAACCCCAATATCTTGCTGTCACTGTAATGGGTAGCGTAGCTCGGTGGCTAGGACAAAAGACTTTTCTGAGCCTCCCAAAAAGGGAGGGGTCTCACATCCGATGATGGGTGCAAGAGGAGGCTGCCTGCACAGGTTTCTGTAAGAGAAGTTTGTTGAGGGTTGTGATGTGTCTGAGGAAGACACTGACCTGCAGATATCTGAATTTGGGAGAATTATCTGTGAGAAATACTGTAAATGATTGTATATTCTTGTATCTCTTTCTAGGCAATTGCTTTTAGCCACTGTCAGAGACAGGATACTGGGCTAGAAGGGTCTTTGGTTTGACTCAGTACAGCAGGATTTGATTTTACATAATGGGTCTAGAAGCATAATGTAATGACTAACGGTTGTTTGCAGTAACCTGTAGAGTAAGTTAGAAGGGAACTTTTTTCCCTTTGGTCTCGTCAGGTGCAAGGTGTGTGTAACACTGAAGGAGACGAGGACAAAATCAAACATGTATGAATACAAATAAAATTTCATCTTTATAAACCCATAGGAATATGAAAGCCTGGCTGCTCAGCTGGACGGAGCAAGGAAGGATATGAATGAAAAGCTGACAAATCACTCCTTATCAGCAAGCAAAGAACCGTTGGTGGTGAGGGCTGAGGAACATGCCAAATCTTTGCAAGACTTGGCAAAACAACTGGAAGAGTATGTTGCTATTCCTGTAAATGAGCAATTTTTGTACATAACATCCATGGTTGCAATGCTCTGTCTGTAACTTTACTTGCTTTAATGACCATTTGCAAAGTCAGAAAGAAATTCAGTTTGTCGTCTTCTGCTTCTTCATGATGTACAGATGTTTTCTTTTTACCCCACAAACCAGGTCTTCCTGTGTTTTTCCTGATTTTATTTGGACTCCCATAATATGGCTTTATATTACTGCATTAACACTTCATTAACTTCTTACTAACGAGGGAAAATCTTTATGTACAGAGTGGGAAGATGTTTAGAATATCCTTTTTGTAGTGCTATTTCCTGTACTCATACTCAGGGATACCATTATGATGTCAGTGAATTGGGGCAAGTAATTGGAAGAAATGTTGTCTTGGCAGAGTCTTCAGACATGCCTGTTTATCATTAGTGAGGAAAAGAATTCCTATAGTTTTCTTATCCTTCGAGGAATCTTATAGACAGGCAAAACCATGAGAAACTTGATATGAATCAAGTGTTTCTCTCTCTATTACTTGTACTTTACCTTGGAATTATGAGTGAGGTTCTGGGGGCCTTCTATGGTACACCAGAACAAAATGAAAAAAGTGAAACCCTGATTATTTTTTTCCTGTGCAAATTGTTTGCATTTTGTCATTACACCAACTAGAAAAACAAATTTAATTCCAAAATACCTAATTCAGCTGGAAAACTCTTGGTTAAAAAAAAATCATTAAATTTTGTTAGTTTTCAGTATGATTTTTTTCAATTAAGAAGACGCAGTTCTCAAAAATACAAATCTTACAGCTAATATTGGGCAGTTGCATAGTTTATGTGGAGTGGGTACACGAGATTTTGTCTGTTGTTTCTGATGCGAGAGCTGCTGGGCTGGTTCTTGGGGAAGAGCCCAAAGGTCATGCAGTTGCTCCATCTGCTGCTCCTGTAGGATGCTGGAGTAGCCAGAGATTATGTGGAAGCAGCAGTTCTCTGAACTGCCCCACAGTATTTGGGGGGCTGTGATGGAGATGGCTTATTGACCTTGTACCTTAGTGAATTCTCACGATCTTAATTATTTAAAGACTGCTTTGAAGGTCCACAGTTGTGCATATCCAAGCATGTGAACTTATCCCATGTTCTGAAGAATCTTTTCGTATTGGTCTGCCTCTAAGTTTGATATTTTTGCAGAGTGATATTACGGATCTAACCAAAAAGCATTTTCTATATTGGCATTAATTAGAAAATACTGAGTTCAGGTGGATTCAGGATACTTCTCAAAGTCCATAGTCTTTGCAGAAGGCTGCATTTTTCACCCTTTTCCCACAGAATAAAGAACAGTGCCAGGAAGGACGAGTTGGTAGGCTGTGCTGTGGAAGCTTCTACTGCCTATGACAATATTATTAACGCCATCAAAGCGGCAGAGGAAGCAGCCAACAAAGCTGGGAATGCAGCTGACTCAGCTTTATCGGTAAGTACCCATAAGTGGCCAAATGACAGTAAACTTGTTACAACTAGATATTTTTTTTTTTACAATCAGAGAGGCACCAAAAAAAGACCCATGTGTCTTGACATGCCTTATTTATTTGTGGTTGTTACATGACCTGCTATTCTGCATGTTCATGCATTAGTCTTGGTTCAGCACTAACCAGACGAGTTACTGCCTTTCTTATAAGGCTGTCTGCATGAATGCTAACTGTTCCTTTCAGTGCAAAATAAAGAGATCTGCGTAAGGCAAGCCTGCTAATCACTGAATGTGATTTCAGGTATTCTCTTTTACTTTGCACTAGTAATACCCACAAGCTCTTCAGCAGAGGAGTAGTATCACACAGCTGTGAGCTAGTCATTTCTTCCAAATGCCCCAAAATCTATCAGAAGTTTGCTGAAGACCAAGGTTGTATTATGCTTAAATTAATCTTGACAATTGTTATTTAAGGTGGTGTTCTTCACATGAAATCTCTGCCCTTGTGTAACTGGTTTTTTAAACTGGATTGAGCTGTCTTTTACTCTCTAAATTTTAGTATAGTTATTAAAGCAGTGTTACTGTACCATGCTTCTATTACCAGACTGTGAAGAGAGAAGACCTATCAGGAAAAGCTGCAAAGTTAAAAACCGAGAGCACTACACTCTTGAATCAAGCACAGGAGACTAAAAGGACGTTGCAAGGTACTGAGAAAGAAAGTGGTAGTAGCAATGTTGGCACAGCATGACAAACTTTCACTGAACCATGAATTTTCACAGTTCAGCAAAGCTCTGCAGCACATACTTAACCAGAAGAGGCTAGTTCTATTACAATGGGACATCTTGTGATCATTATTTCCAACGGCAAAAAGGCGAGAAAGTGGATTTCCTACCTCTGCTATGCTATACACCTTTGCAGTACTCCTGTCCAGCAAATCCTTAGCCTTGTGCTTGTTCTGCAGTGCAAATGCTCATTCAATGCTCACCAGCAACATGAGCTGTGTAAGAGCGCAGACTGGTGCTGCCCCACCACCTGCCCAACAGAGAGGTGGTGTTTCTGTTTAAAATTCATACAGGGCACTCACTGTTTTGCAGCTATTGGTCCAACCCTTGAAGACATAAAGAAAAGACTTGATGTCGCTGATGGAAAGAAGAATACACTGCAAATTGATCTTGTCACTCTTCAAAATAATCTCGATGGGATAAACAGAGGTTAGTTTCTTACTAATCATTCCTGTTTTGCCTCTTTCATCTGTTAGTATAAGAATCTGCACATGCATTTGTGTGTGTTTCAGATGACATCGACAGTATCATCACCGATGCAAAGAACATGGTAAAAAGTGCTGAGGATGTCACAACTAATGTATTGGGTGAACTGCTCCCAATTCAAGAAGATGTGGAAAAAATGAAGAGTACCTATGGAAGCACACAGAGTGCTGGCTTCAGTAAAGCATTGATGGAGGCAAACAATTCAGGTATTGCAGGTGCTATCTGAGACCTGCCAAGTCACTTTTAGGTGAACATGGTCAGTTTTGCAGCAGAAATTTTAGTCATCCAAAAGTTAGGCACCTAGCCTAAGCTAGGATTCTGAGCTTCCTTTATTGCAGTGGAAAGGGACAGGTACTGCAGAAGGTGATTCAGGCCATCCTGTGGTATGTGTTAAAAGCTGATACCATGATTGGTCTGTAAAGACTTGGAGGTCAGTAACTAGCAGGGTACCTCAGCGTTCAGTACTGGGTCCGATCCTGTTTAACATCTTCATTAATGATCTGGATGATGGGGCAAATTGTACCCTCAGCAAGTTTGCTGATAAGACAAAACTGGGAGGAGGAGTGGCTGATACACCAGAAGGTTGTGCTGCCACCCAGGTGGACCTCAACAGGCTGCAGAAATGGGCTGACAGGAACCTCATGAACTTCAACAAGGAGAAGTCCCGCACCTGGGGAGAAACAATCCCATGCACCAGTATATGCTTGGGGGGCAGCCAAGCTGGAAAGCAGCTTTGCAGGAAAGGACCTGCGTGTCCTGGTGGGCACCAAGTTGAACACGACCCAGCAGCGCGCTCTTGTGGCAAAGGCTGAAACACAGGAGGTTCCATCTGAACATCAGGAAACACTTTTTTACTGCGAGAGTGACCGAGCACTGGCACAGGTTGCCCAGGGGAGGCTGTGGAGTCTCCATCCTTGGAGATATTCAGAAGCTGCCCAGGCACGATTCTGGGCAGCTGGTTCTAGGTGGCCATGCTTGTGCACAGGAGTTGGACAAGATGACCTCCAGAGGTCCCTTCCAACCTCAGCCACTCTATGATTCTGTGATTTTATACTACACTGACTAGAGAATAAGCTTAGGCTGTTAGCTGAAATTAAGTGAAATGAGTTGCATAGAGCCTGTGCTGAATACAATATAAGGGGCAATCACAATCCCAAACAGCATCGTTTTTCATCTTTTCAGCAACTTTGTCTGAAAAAGTCAAGTGAGAGAAAACATTTTAAATAAGATAAATACAAGAGCTAGCCCTGCATGTTACTGCAGAGTTATAAATCATCCCTGCAGTTACAAGACCGGCTTAGAAGTCACATTTAGAAAAATAGTAGGTCTGGATATCTTTTTATTTGTCTTCTGCATCATAAGGTTGCAGTCTGCTAATACTTTCAGGCTTTTTTGTTGTTTGTTTGTTTTTTGTTTTTTTTTTTTTTGCAATGACAGGAGATGAAGAATAGTTTCCTATTTTAATCAAAGTTGCAATTCTCATAGCATCTCCTTTTCTTCTGAAATCAACCTGCCCAGACACTGTAAGGCTCGCTAATGAATCGTGAGGACTAGCAACCCTGACACAAAACGTGCCCTACTCGGTCAGGCCAGCAGTCTGCCTACCCCAGTGTTCACTCTCCAACAGCAGCAGCAAGAGATGCTGCTCCGGGAATGCACATAAGCCTGGCCCCTGTCTGCTGTCCATTATCCTCATCCTCCCCAAGTATCCACAGTCGCTGGATAATAATATTAGAGAGCACATCCTGTCTGTTCTATTTAGATTTTTTTTCTGGACCTGGATTAATCTAATACGGTTTTGGAAGTGCTGATTCTGTCTGCTTCCACAAATACCTTTGGCCACAAATTTCAGGAGTACAATAACTTCTGTATAAACTGCTAGTTTCAGTGAGGGCTTCCTAATACTGCAGGACTAATGAAAACAGTTCTGTCATCACCCTACTGAGTGCTTTTCTGATAATCGTAGTCGTATCTTATTTTTGCATCTGTTTTCCACCTCCTTTCTGTCATCAATGATTATTTTTTTCTTTCATTGCAGTAAAAAAATTGACAAACAAACTTCCAGATCTGTTCAGCAAGATTGAGAGTATCAATCAACAGCTGATGCCAATAAGCAACATCTCTGAGAACGTAAATCGCATAAGAGAGCTGATTCAACAGGCAAGAGATGCTGCAAATAAGGTCTGTCCTGAACATTGCAATCGTGCTTAACCTCAGTGGTTTGGACACAGCAGTACTTTTGTTCCTTTTTCGTTTTCTAAATCATCTTGTTAAAATGGGTGTGAAAGACCAGACGTAAATTTAATTCAACAGCACCACCCAGCACTTAAAATAACTGTGATGATAGGAAGCATAATAATTTGTACATGAAAATGAATGGATGCAGTAGCATCCTGCTCCATCCTCCTCCTGTAGGGTTTTTCCAGGTCGTGTCTGTAATATTTATTTGTACAATAGCCTCTTTCCTTTCAAGGTACGTTGTGTTGGCTTTCACAGCACGGAGGATTCAGCACTGCAGCTCAGAGGCACGTGGCCAGTGGAACACTGGCACTTCCAATAAAGTTGTGTAGCCCTGTGCTCTCATGTCTCCAGCTGCCCCACGATGTTAGGAGTCAGCTACTAGCATCCTATTCAACTGCCCTTTCTCCGTTTAAGCAACTGCTCTCGTTGCTCAAGGGATAGCCTGCTCTCAGGTCCCAGAGAAGCATCCCTGAGGTCATCACATATAACCTACAGTTACAATGAATGAGAGGAATCTATGACATGGTGTAAGTAGCTGTAATAGGACATGTCTTTATTAATGTCAGAGGTGCGTTATAATTTCCAACAGACAGTCATGTCCAGCTAAGTGAGGCATCAGGATAGGTATGTAGTCATCTAAATAATTCATGGGCTTGCTCTTTAGAGCTGCAGGGCACATCCTTCCCTGTCTGTGTATTGAAGGTAACAGTTACTTGTCAGAGTTGTGGTAAGGGTTGATTAATTGATGTCTGGGGTAAAACAGTGCTGTGTGAAGTGAGAACTATTGATAATACAGAATACTGTATTATGCAGTCTGTTTCCTAATTACATTGTTTGGTAGAATCAAGGTCCAAATCTGTAGTAATTGATGGCCACAACACGGCTAGGGTATGTAATAGGTTACTTTGCAATTAAACACAGCAGTGAAATAAGTGGGAGTAGTAGCAATAGATAATTATAACGTACTGAACTTTGTTTTCCTTAACAGGTTGCTATTCCGATGAGGTTCAATGGCAGCTCTGGTGTAGAGGTTCGACCTCCAAGCAACCTTGAAGATCTGAAAGGCTATACTTCACTCTCTCTCTTTCTCCAAAGACCTCAGACAAGATCAGACACCCCCCAGGGGGCATCAAATAAATTTATACTGTACCTGGGTAATAAAGATGTAGGTATATTTTGAGATTTAACCTGGTTTTTAGAACAGACAGCACGCTTTAAGAAACAGATGGAAGATGATTTATTTTGACTGAAGTCAATTTCTTTATAATTGCCATTATTTGGTGGCAGAAGTGTTTTGTGAAGAATAGTTCATTCCTCCCTCGGCAAAGTAACTTGTTGGGTGACTAACTGCTTTGCCCTTTGGTGCTTTGCTGTTTTGCTCCTTTGGAAATTACTTCTCAGTCATGGATACCATCAGACAGTCTTGTCAGAAGTGTCAGGTTCTGCAGCAGTCAGCACAAACTCAGCGCAACTGCTGCCTCAGAGCTTTGACTCTTTTCACAATATAAGTCACAGTGAGTTTCTGGGTTGGTTAAAAAAAAAGCAATCATTTCAGTTTTAAAATTCAGTCCCTCAGCTCTTAATTTTTTTCTCTTCAGAATATGTAGAATAGTACAGACCTGCTTGTCCATTCGGGCTTGCTCAAGCACCATCAAACACTTTAAAAATTTCCTGCATGCAGTTCCTAACTGTGTATTTTTGAATCTTGTTATCTGACAGCAGCTGTATCTGTAGTGAGTCTTGTGCATACACAGAAAGCTGTTTAAAGGTAGTTGTTCTACATTGGATTTTGCTTTTTTATCCCCTGATATCTGGCCAGGATATCTGTTGACAGTATTTTAATTGTTATTTGTGAAATATGGTATGTTGGAGAAATAAAATGTGAATTTTTTGGGAAAATCACTGCTTCCAGTCACCTCAGTAGGAACCGTTGTCCTTGACTGAGTGTTATTCCAAACATCTTTTGTATTTCACAGCCGTCGAGTCTAATAGACACCTTTTAGTAAAGGTGTCATGGTTTCATGGCTTTAGCTGGGAGATGTTACAAACATGAAAAATATTTTAGCTACTATTGTTATAAAAATAAAAAGCCACACATGACTCTTTATGACTATATTCACTGAATCGGTGCAATACATTATTCATTGAATCAGTGCAACGTATATGAATAAAATTTTTTCTTCACAGAACTGATAAACTTAATAACAATTCTCATCATTAGGTGGGTGGATTTCTTATGCCTTATGTACAGTATGATGATGTCTCTGAGGAAGTGCTGCTGTATTTTACCTTCATTAACATTAATCATTTATTAATGATTATTTGCTTTGCTATTCTTAGGCTTCCAAGGACTATATTGGTATGGCTGTGGAAAATGGTCACCTCACTTGTGTCTATAACTTGGGAGGTAGAGATGTAGAAATAAATGTGCAGTCATTTGTGACTCAAAGCGAAAGTGAGGAAGCCGTTATGGATCAAGTTAAGTTTGAAAGGTATGAGATCCACAGTGCGCAACAGTCTTTTCCAAAACCTGTTAAGAACATCTATTATTAGTGTGATGTGACATTTTGCCTGTCTGTTTTGGTTTTAGGATTTACCAGTATGCAAAGCTGAATTACATCAAGGCAGCGACATCAACTTCTCCAGAGCGTGAAAGCCCTTTGACTGCAAGCAGTGGAAGCAGTGACACTCTCCTAAATCTTGATCCCAGCACTGTTGTCTTTTATGTTGGAGGATACCCACCAGATTTTAGGGTACAAAGAGTTGCTTAGTCTTTTAAAGAGATTTCCACGTTAATCATTCTGTTGTTCTTACAAGTAAAGGTTGAAACTAGCAGTCTTTCAAAGGCTGTGTAAAAGTTTATCCATATCAGTAGGAGTAGACGGGATGCAAGGAGAGGCTACTACCTACAGAAGCTGCCTGGCTTTTAGTATGCTAGAACTCAAAGAAGGGAGTATGGTGGTATTTCGTCTGCTGCGGACAGCATGAAACCTGTCCAGTCCTGCTAAGAACTATTCCCAGTTCATCCAGTGACCCTGCTTTAAGTTGTGCTGCAGTACTCCTGGCATGGTATCAGATGGTTTGGATTTTATATACAAAGATATATTAATTTTATGATATTTAGAATGTCGTATTCTGTGTCTTACTAATATTTGCAGTAAGTCTTAGTGGTTACACGTCAACGTAAAATTTTGTCGGCTCCTGTTGACGGAATGTTTTTGATGACACTATTTTGCAGCCTCCACAAAAGCTAGACTATCCTGGTTATGAAGGCTGCATTGAATTAGACAACCTAAATGAGCATATTATCAGCCTTTACAACTTCAAGAGGACATTTAATCTCAATACCACTGAAGTGCAACCCTGCAGAAGGTATGATATAAACACAGAAGTGTTTCACAGTTCTGTGATTTTATCATTATGAATCCTTGTCTTTTCACAGCCAGAAGAATAGCCACTGTGACTAAACTGGTGATTGTTTTCTAACTCTTGGTCATGTCTACATTTCTTGGAGAAAATCCTTAGTGTTGGCACAATTCACATCTATGGCAATCTCAGTCCACTGGCCAACAATTTAGATGTTATAACACCCAGATGCAATTAATGGACTAAGTATTCAGCTCCTTTATAAAGTAAATATTATATTAAGTGCAAAAAAGCCAGTCACTAATGATTTCCTCTCTAAAGACCGTATGCAATTCCAATAGAAGCCATAGCTTTCTCTTTACTTGTGTTAGATCAGAATTTGGCCCTATTAGTGGCCCTGTACCAAATGCTTTAACTTTAGCTTTTTTAAAATTATGACAGTAAGTCCATGTGGTAATAGTTTTTGCTCTCATTTTTTCACATCTGTGACACCGAATTATTACAGGTATAAAGAAGAGACTGACCAAAGCTATTTTGAAGGCACTGGTTATGCGAGTGTTGCATTGAAAGAACCAATTATCCACAGCCGAGTACGCTACGAGCAGACAATTGAGACTACTGCAGATGAAGGCATTGTGTTTTTTGCAGCACATGAGGTAACTCATGGAATGCTTCTGTCTGTTTTGTTGTCCAAGAACAGTTTTTAAAACTTCGCTTACTTGAGAACTCGTTAGATTTTGTAATAACTGTAAGGAAATTTCTTAAAAGTGTTTGTTCTTTTTGTCCATGTGGCAGACTTTCAGTACCTAAAGGGGGCCTATAGGAGAGATAGGGAGGGACTCCTTATCAGGGAGTGGAGCAATAGGACGAGGGGTAACAGTTTTAAACTGAAAGAGGGTAGATTTAGATTAGATATTAGGAAGAAACTCTTTACTGTGAGGGTGGTGAGGCACTGGAACAGGTTGCCCAGGGAAGCTGTGGATGCCCCACCCCTGGAAGTGTCCAAGGCCAGGCTGGATGGGGCTTTGAGCCGCCTGGTCTAGTGGGAGGTGTCCCTGCCCAGGGCAGGGGGGTTGGAACTAGGGGATCTTTAAGGTCCCTTCCAACCCAAACCATTCTACAATTCTATGATTAGTAGATTCTGCTAATGTTTAATGTCTTATGGTTTAGTTTTAGGTAGTCTTGCAAGAAGCAGGGAGTTGGACTCAATGATCCTTATGGGTCAACTTGAGATATTCTATGATTCTATAATGGCTGCTGAATACTCACTTTGTCAAGGCTGAGAAAAAAAATCATTCCAAGTAGCTCCTCCATTAGGCCATGCAGAGAATTCAGAACTGCGGGCAGGCAGGGAGGATGTAATTTGAATCAAACCTATTTTGAAATACTGAGATCTTCCAAAAGTGGAAGTGCAATCTTCCCAAATCTGGATATGGGTGTCAGCAGAGTAAGGAAGAATGTAGAAAGTGATGTGGTGACTTATACCTGTAAAGGTGCTCAAAACAGCAGGGATGCTACTTATCTAATAATATTACAGGCATGTTTGCAATCACAGTGACATGTTCTGGGTAATTTCTCATTGCTGTAAAAAGTCAGTAGACATCTTGAAATGACAAAAAGTCCTCTAGAGGTTTGGAGAATACAACTGGAGCTGATACCAGATCTGTTTATAACAGTTTAAAGTAATTATGGTTGAGTATTATAAGCTTTAGTCCGGTGTGTGTTATCTTTTCCTCCAAAAGCTTTATTGAAGCAACTAAATAGCTTCATTAAAATTATTCATGAAATATATATGAAATGTTGGTAGTTTAATTGTGTTGGTTTTTTTTTATTGCAGGATCAGTTCATCAGTGTGCTCATTAAAGATGGTCATACAGTTTTTAGATACAAAGTTGGCTCTGAGCCTCCAAAAGAAATAGAAACAAATGCAATTGTAAATGATGGAACATATAAACAAGTATGTAATTTTAAACAATCAAGTGATCATTATTTGTAAAAATGCACATTAGCTGAAACTAAATATCTTGTTGTAGAGTTTAGTTGTGAAGTTTTCCTTTTGTGTTGAGGAGATCAGGCAGCTGATTAGTTTGGACATGTGAAAATTAATCTTTCTACCGTCATGCTTTCCTGTGAATATGGATAAATTCAGTTTTAACAGAAGAACCACCAAAGAAAAAAAACTTTGACAGAGCAATGCTTTATTTAGAGAGAGCTGTGTACATTGCAATTATGATCATTACTTTAATAATTAGATTAGTGTTTTTACCACCTAAGGATTTATTTCGTCAGGCCAGGCCGGTCTTTACAGAGATTACCCTGTTGTAGTCTTTTTGTTGTTGCTTGTCTACTTAGCTTCAGTCCAGCTGTTTTGTAGCGTTACCAGAGTGAAATTGAAAAGACATTGTTAAAACCTTTGACTTTGATATTTTTTAATATGTTCATATTTCATATTATTTTATATATTTTCAATTTGATATTGATTCATTCTCCCTTTTCCCCTTATAACATCTCCATCTAAACAGTGTAGGTCGCAGGGTCTGCTGGGAGGAATCTTTATGCCGTACTGGGTCAAGTTACCTCCAGCCAGCTGAATGACCTAGTCTTTGTATCAGGCAGCCCCTCCTGAATCTTCAACTGCAAATAGAAAGCAATATCTGAATCTTAGGTGAGGTGTATTTTTAGGGCAATCTTCCTGAGGAAAATAAAACCTCACCTTGTGTTTGGATAGTAAAGCATTTTCCTTAGGCATTTGCTTTGGCTAAATGCCCAAATTTTGCAAATTACCCTCGAACTATGGCAGTTATTCTGGATTTTAGTCACTAGTAAACAAGAGAAGGGAAACCCACCCTCCTTCCCCAATATGTCCTGTTCTGTGGTAGTACTTTTAATCTGCTAAATTATTTTTGTTTCTGCTGAGTGAAGTAATTCTCATTATTCACCTATTTCAGATTCACTTGGTGCTTGCCCGAAGTAGGAATACTGTTCATGTCAGTCCTGATATTAAAGCCAACATAAATGTCTTCCCTTTCACCAAGTACTATCTAGGTGGAATTCCACTTTCTCTACGGGAACTGTGAGTAACTATAAAAAGACTGTAATACATAGGCTTTGTATGGAAACTCCATATAAACTCTTTCCTTAGACAATTTCTTTCACGCTCTGCATCGGGTACCTTATATGACAAGAAAACAACCCGTATATAATACATGATCACAATCTGTGACTTTTGGCTAACGGTGGGATCTTTGTTGGAGTGTATCCGGAAGATTGGGTTTGATCAGCATGAAGTATGTGCGTGCAAGAAAGATTGCTCTTGTTCTGTTTTTCTATTTCTTACATTGTCAGCGTTTACAGGCTACTATGCTGGTGTGTGCTTTGAAATACCAGGCTACTGAACTCTTTTTCCTTCCACTCCCTGAAACCAGCTTTAATATATCCACACCTCCATTCCGGGGCTGCATGAAGAATGTGAAAAACCCTAACACTGCATCTGTTAATTTTGACGAGACTGTTGGTGTCAGCAAGAAATGTTCAGATGACTGGAAGGTAACTAACACAAGTTCCATAAAAATTTCTGCTGGAGTTCACAGAGTCTGGTTTGTCTATAAATCCTGGACTATTATGTTTTACTTAGGTCAAAAATTATTTTTGGTTAACATGTGATGATAATAAAAGAACCTGGGCTTGGTACGAAAATATGGAATAGAAGAGATTCCACCCCTACTGTGATAGCTTGCTCCGGCACATAATCCACCCTCTTAATTAATACTGTGTACAATTAAGAATACATATTTACCATGTAAACTTGGCTTCCAGTTGCTGTTATTGATTAGGCCGGAATACTACTTGTGATCTTTCCTTTCACCAAGTTGCTTATGCTTCCTAATTAAATGATCTCTCACCACTTTTTTTTGAAAGAACTAAGCAGACTCTACTTACACCGAAGTATCTGATTGTAAGGCTATTGATCCACTCATCTGGTCATTTTATAATTATTTTCTGTGCACCCTTGAGTTTTGCCACGTTCTTTTTAAAATGGGACAATGTGACATTCCAATGTTGGCTTAACCAATGCTGCATGGAGAGATGAAAACTACCCTTCTGCTTCTACTTGCTGCTACTTACATGGTGCATGATCCCATTTGCCCTTTTTACTATGGCATTGTACTGAAAGTTTGTGCTCATTTGCTTTCCCTTTGCGGCATCTAAACCTTTCACAGAGCAATTTCTTTGCAGGCCATGTCCCTGTGTAGAGGATCTGACCTTCATTCTCTGTCTGTATCTGTATAACTTCTCATGTATTAAGGCGTGTTTTGTTCAAAAAGGACCAGGTATATTGTGTCCTATGACTCACACAGTTTCAGTTATGTAGCTCATCTGCACAGCTCCGTACTTACGAACCATTCCTCCAGCTGCTCACTTTTGTGTCCCCAAATGTGAAAAGTTTCAAAGCCATCACATCGATGCAAATAATAGCTAGAGACGAACAGCTCGTTATACCAGCAAGCCTCATCTCCCTTTAGAATTTCTCAGATCATAGTTATTGCTGGTGGAACCAGTTCAGTCGGTCTGTTCCGTACTGAAATAATTGTACTTGCTGTTTGCTTTGTGCTTGGTTTTGACTGGAGTCAGTCGCAATTATGTTGAATAGGGCAGCTGTTGTCCCATGTTGCCATTTCTTCTGATTAAAAGGAAAATCACTGAAAGCATTACTATCTCTCTTTCAGCTCATTAGATCTGCAGCTTTCTCCAAGAAAGGAACACTGAGCCTGAGTGCAGCAGGTTTCCCATTTCCCAAGGATTTCCAAGTTGGCTTTGGCTTTCAGACCATGGCAACGACTGGAACACTGTTAAATTACAATCTATGGGTATGAAACATGTTCAACTTAGAATGTGTGATTGGTTTTGTTTCTGTATCAGTCATGTCTCTTTGTGACTGTCAGTTTGGCATCAGTTTGTGTCATAAGTCTCATGTAGATTCCTGTATTTTAAGGCAAGAAATGGCTATTATAATCATCTTTTGAGCATGGCATCTTGCATGTCATAGGCCAGAGAAACTCATCCTGGCAATTTCCTCACTCAACCAACAAGTAGTTCAACAAGTAACTGAGCTTTGAACTTGAGCCTTCTGCAGAGTAGCTCATGCATCGGAACACCACCATCCCAGTAAGATAACTGCTGCCTAATACAGTTGGCTGGAAATTTTCTTATGGAAAAACTGGCATTCTGCCCACACATAAATGTTACCATGATCAAATATGCAGAGAAAAGGGGCTGATTTTGGCTATGTTCCCTCAGAAAGCAGGGAGGTTCAAGCAGAACCCCATTCTTGCTGGCTGGAGGAGTTAAGATGTAAGTGCGCACTAGGTATTTGAGAAGTGGAGGACTGAATCCTCTACTTTCTTGTAAAAATAATTTAAACAAATATTTTAAATGACTGTTTGGTATTCAGAGTGAAGAGGTATTTAGAAACAGGAACTATGCTAATTGTGCAGAACTGGGTGTAATATCTGGTACTAGATGACTGAGAAATGCACTTTTAGTGTAAGAAAATTTCTTTCCCACAAGAGACCACTGAGAACTGTATTAATGGCAATATCAAGGAGAACTAAAGGCACTTGCATTTACCTCACCATTTTGTGGGATTCTTTTACAGCCTAATATTCTTACCATCTTTCTGACACCTGGCTTTGTAAGTGCAAAGATGGGAGAGAAGGAAATCGAACTGAAAAAGAAGTATGAAGATGGGTCAATGCATTATGTGACTGTAATAAAAACAGACAACATGTGAGTCCAGTTCTTTATCTGATTCTTTTATGTTGTGGTTGGAGAAAGAAGAATAAAATTCTGTTTGACTTGTTCTTTGGGTACACAGCTAAAAATGGCCTCTGCTAGCAAAGCATACTGAAATAATGAAGCAAAAAGAGATTTTTGGTCTATGAATGTGCATGTCGGTACCTGTGATGTGTCAGCTGTACATCACTATGCATGTCTTTAATAGATTGTGTGAGTTTTGACTGCTTGTCAAGCTGGAGCTTTGGAGCTCTTCCCCTTCCCATAGCCTTCACATATGTCACTGCAAGTTATAAATCTTATCTAACATAGGTAGTTAAAGGCACAGGGAAGAAGCTAATATTGCGTCTGTTTTTTCAATAATGATCTGTTAATGTAGATATCAGAAGAAACGATTACTGAAAAGCTCCTAAATCATATTGGTTTGTATGGAACACATAAAATGACATAAGTGTTAGTTAAAGTGGAAAGTTTTGAATGATTGGCTGTAGCTTTGGGTAATTATAACTTAATATTATCTGTACTAGCTGTTGCTAACATGTCAAGTGCCCCATTTTGACAAAAAGGATGAAATCCTGTCCCATAGCCGTCAATGGGAGTTTTTTCATTAATTTCAATTCGACCAGGACTGAAGTACTAGCTTCAACTCATGCTCAATATCTACTATGGAAAAGCAGAGCAGTTTCATAGCAGTCAATTAGCACATACTGAAAAAAACCCAGAAGTAAGCTAATTAAGCTCTACCGTAATTACAATGTAACAAGAAAACACATCTGTCAAAGGGTTCTTTTTTTGATATATATATATTTAATTTAGGTTCATAACTAACTATTTCTTTAGATTTCATGCTTACTTCTATTCACTTTATTTCAGGCTACATCTGCTGGTTGATGATGAGTCAATATCAAACTCAGTTGAGTCTCCAAGAGCACATCCATTAATCGAACCTATAACATTTGGTGGAGATGATTTTGAAGGTTGCATCTCAAACATCTTTATAGAAAGGTATTTGGCTTAGAAATAATTTTGTTTCATGCATTTTGGCCTGTTTTCCTCCTTTAATCGTATTAAAATAACTTTTTGCTAAATTGCTTTTCTTCTACATGTATGAAGCCTTCACGAATGCATAATTTTGCTGCCCCCAAATATTTTTTCATTCAGGCAGATTCAGGCAGGTATCAAGTTGTAATTAAATCCGCTGTTCAGATGCAATGGAATTTCAGTCTGAATCATACGTTTTTAGTATGTTTAGTAGTCTTTTAAGCAAAGAATGAACTCAACATAGTGAATTGGAAGTGTCCCAACAAGGCATCCAAAAAGATCTGCTAGATTGTATCATTATAGCTACACAGGGAGCCAGGTAATGAAATGAGCAAAGCTCATTTTGACAGAACCAGAACAGTTACACAAACAAATGAGAGCATATGTATAGAAATCAGGTGCCTGATTTACGTTGTCTCTTTTTTCACATGTGTTTGTCTGGTTATTAGAGACATCTTACAGGCAAAATTCAGGAGAAAAATTATGCATAAATATGTTCTTTAAAGAAAAGCATTCCTTGAGTCACAAGTGATGTCCCAGTGGGGCTTTGTTTTAGCTAAGTTTTGACGAATATTTATACATGTGTAGAGTTTAAGAAAATAGTGTATTTTATTTTGATTTGATTATCATAGAATCACAGAATGGTTTAGGTTGGAAGGGACCTTTAAGGATCATCTAGTCCAACCCCCCTGCCACGCACAGAGACATCTTTACTATATCAGATTGCTCAAACTATATCTTCATTTAAAGCACTGCAAGACAATGAGGTTACCTGTATACTAACCTCCTGCTTTTAGTACAAAAATAGATGGACAATTAATATTGTAGATAGTTTGATCAAGTGAATGGAGAACTGGACCAGAATTGAAGAAGTACAGGTTCTGCTCCCAACTCTACCACTCTCCTCATAAAAAAAAACCATGGACAAGGAGCTTCATTACTTTTTCTAGCTGTAAAGTGTTTTGTAATTTACTGATTAGCGATGCTGTGTACAACTTACGAAATGATAGTATTACTTTACATTATTCTTTATGCACATAAGAAATTGCTTTTGACAGTCTTTCTGATAATTTGTCTGTAATACTAAAGCTACATATTAAGTTGTGATGGGCTTTACTGCTTGACAAGTCTCATTAGAACATCTTATTTAAGGAGAGTGTGAATCATTGAGTTAGCAGGACTTGATGTTGCCATTTTTTCTTGATCTGGTTATGCATAATTAACCATCAAATTCTTGTAGTCTGATCCAGAAATCTTACTCAATCAAGGCTGCTGTCATTTATTCTCCTTTTTTCAATGGCAGTATTTGTTTGGGTTTTTTTTAAATAGAGAGCTTTTAGCAAAAAATACTTTGCTTAGAAGAGATGAGAACAACACATCCCAGGTTTTTCCATAGGCAAAAAGAAATGGTCAGAACCACCATAAGCATGAATACTTTTTACAGCATTTTGCACCTACGTTTTTCATCGAAAAATAAAAATTGGTGCTTTAACATCAGGTCACTGGGAAATCTATTTTGTACAGAAAACAGTTTTACAATATGTTGCTAATTTCGCTAAAGGAAAGGAATGCTGTGTCACAGCACTTACTGCTTTCACCACTCTAGGGCAGGTCAGCTCCCTGAGGTTCAAAATCTCATTAATTATACTGCAAAGACTGGTGTGTCCCTTGGAGCTTGCCGCAAATACGAGAACCTTGAACCACTGCTGCTGAAAGAATTTAAAAATCCTCTCAAGTTTAAGATGCTCAAGGTATGCTTGTTTTTACTGTCATCTTTGCTCCATATTGATGCCAAGGCTTTGTCAGCACAGCCATGGTTTCTAGAACTGAGATTCGGATGTTATCATTTTCCTTCCATCTCGCATCTGAAGCAAGTTCTTTCTGTGTTGAACCTCCACGCTAAACCCATACCTGTCCAGAATGACAACAGCTTCTCTGTCAGTTAGAGAAGGCTGTTGGCTGCCCCAGATGGGAACTCTTAAATGTGTTATTGAAGTGTTGTTTTTTCATGTTCATGCATAGTAAATGTTTCAATTTGATCTTACAGAATGAAAAATACCCTGATTATTTGAAACCTGCTAATGGGCAAAACCAGAAAAAACACAATTTGCCAACTCAGTTAAATATCAGCAGTGAAGGATATCTTCTTGGAAACACCCCCAACAGTTTCATATCCTACACATTTTCTCCACCGTCATCTACAGACAGGTAATACAAATGTTCTCTGTTTTCCTCCTAATACTTGAATTGTCAGAGCTGCTTGAATCTTTGGGTGCTAAGAGTTAGGATTTTCTTCTTGCTTATATCTTGGGGCGTAAGACAAGAGTGGTCCTAAAGGTTCACGCATTTTTTTTCATTGCTAACATTTACCCAAACTGAGTAGATTGACTTGGATGTGGTGGACAATTACAGTGCATATTGTTGCCAAATCCTAAGCCTGAATATGTCGACTTTCATTCACTTTCAGAAATGCAGGCAATGTAGAACACTGCGATTCCACCCAAAAGCTATTCTGCATTTCACAAATGGAGTTTCACTGGCATTTTTCTGGAGAACAGAAAGAATACAACAACTAACAAAACAGCCCTATATTTCAATATGCTTACTTTCCACTACAGGTTACATTTCTCTGTAGATGTACGAACTCGATCGTCAAGAGGATTAATAGTTTTCATGGAGGAAAAGTCTGAGGACTCTTATATCGCTCTCCACATTTCAAAAGGACGTTTTGTCTTTTCACTTGGCTCTGGAGGAAAACGAAACAAAATCAAAACCAGTACTAAATACAACGATGGGCAATGGCACACTGTAAGTAGTATGGCACAGCAACCATGGTGAAACCACAACTAGCATTCAGCAGGCCCAGCCTATTGAATTTATAATTTATTAGAAATTCAATTTTGGTCATCTGAAGTTAATTCCTATGCCTGAAAGTTCATGTGGTTGACATGTCTCTCTTATGAGAGGACTTGTAGACTGATGGTCCCAGCATGTTCTTTTCAGTCTAAATATTTCAACAATACGGTGTTTAAGTTAAAGAAAAAAATTCTCCAGTGGCTTTCATTGGCTTTGGGGTTTCTCATTCTGTTATGTTTGCGCCCTGCAAAGGTGGTCTTCAGCACAGATGGGAAGAACGTCCTCCTTGTTGTTGATGGTCTAAGGGCCCAGCATGGAAGATTAGCAACAAATTCCGCCATCAGCATTAAGCCACCAATCTACGTGGGAGGGCTGCCATCACTGAAAAGAGAGGTAAATAATTGACACATCCACCCACACACACTCCCCATGCTGCACTAATTACATGTGTAAGTGTTAATATGCAGGATTTCCATGTTGAAAAGGTTTGGGGGTTTTTCTAAGCACTGACTGATCACCATCTGTGGTGTTTGCAGTTGTTCATTAAAGACCTTTTTCCTCACCTGTTCACACAGCTCTCAGCTGAGCACATATTTTCAACGTTTGTTGCTGAGACATTGATGACAACCATGTACTGTTTTCCTCTCTGTTCTTTAAAAAATAGAAAAGCCCAAAGTCACATTTATAATTCCAGGAATACCCTCTTCCCACAGAATATTTACCTCAGTGGACTAAGCGATAATCTGTAGAGAAGCAAAGGAATCCTTCTCATTAAGGAATTATGAATGTAGAAGTGGATTTAATCTGAAATATGTGTGGTTCCTCTTACTTTAAAAATTGCACGATTAGTGATGCAGGGCCTTTTATAAAATCAGATTTAAATAAACAGCCTCTTAGAAGAGAAGGGTGTATTTGAGATTTCGCAGCTCCTGTTGCTTTGTCTTTTTGACACATCATTGGGAAGTTTCTGTTCTACAAGCAGGAGTTATGTTAACTCAAAATGAACTGTTACTTTCATGTTTTAAGCTCTTTTTTAAAATTCTGGAATACCTTTTCACTGCATCAGAGATGGGTTTTGGGTGACTTGAGTGCCAGTTGGTTTTCTACAGTCCAACAATAAAAAAAAAAACCTAATGGGTATTCTTACTAAAAATATTGCCATCATGCTTTAGTATTCATATTTTGAAATATGCTTTCAGAATATACCAATGAAAAGTTTCAAGGGTTGCCTGAGGAATTTTAAGATGAATGGAAAAGTCATGAATGCACCGCAGCAAAAAAATGGCATACTTCCATGTCTGGATATTCCCATGGAGACGGGGATTTATTTCTTTAATGAAGGAGGATATATCACCATTGGTAAGCTGTGTAGAGATTATAGTGTATGGAATTATGTCTTCAATGTGTATGTGTCTATGTGTAAGGTTTTATTTACTTAATTTACTTAATTAATTATGTGGTTTTCCAAATTTCTCCTCCTTTGATTATTCCTCAACCCACTGTTTCATTCTCCACAGGTAATTTGCTGACGGGCTTGGATTTCAGGATTGTATTTACCATTCGACCAAGGAGTTCAAGAGGTATACTGCTCTATGCTGGAAGCAAGCAAGACAACTACTTGACTATTTACATGGAAGGAGGAAAGGTAAGTACAGGCTGTGTTTCCATTTCAGCTGCGTTGCCCTCATTCAGCAGGGGGAATTCTGACCTTGAACTCGGACTTATGTGTTGTAACATTTGTCTACGGGTTAAACAACTTTCTCAGAGTTGTTTAAAACCATCGCATGGCAATTTGAGCATTTAACCTGTCTCTATGCCTACATTAGGAGCTTCCATTGTGTGCACGCTAGCTTGCACATGCTTTTTTCACAGTGGTCAGCAGTAGGGCGCAGTCTAAATTTTCTCAAGCTTTTGAGTCTTTGCAAAAACCCACTGCCAGAGGCTACAGAACTCCATGGCTTATTCCCACTCTTACGTCAGTCATCATGTGGCTGTACTGATGCAGTTCCGTAACCATGTCCGTTACAGAACTTGAGCAGTCTTGCTTTGTGTTAGTCAGCATCTTCTCCTCTAGTTGATGGCGTGTCATCGTGGTGATTATTATCACTGTTGCTTTTTCATAACGTAACAGCTTCAGAACTTGAGCCTTGGACTACAAAACTACTGTGGTTGCTGCTGGAGAGACATCAAATAGAAAGATGTCAGTGGTCCGCAGAACCTGCTGTCTCATGGCACAGTTTAAACCAGCATGAGTCTACCTAACTTCAGAAAGCTCAGCTTTGCTCCTCTCTTCCCAGATTAGGGAACTTGTTTTTATTATTTATCTTTTTGTCGTCAGTTAGATTTCCAGATCACTGATCTGGCTCAAGAAAAAACTAGCACATGGAAGCAGGGGCCTCAACAGCTGGGGACTCCTTAAGGGCAAGATTGACCACTTTTTTCAGCAGTAACTTAGATTAACAATGGCTGTCAGTGTGGACAGGGTGCCACAGGAAGGAATAAAAGGTCAATGGGACACCATCAATCCGCCTGATAGGAAGTGGACTCAGCATATCAGTTACCTGACCATTACCAAGTTTGTTGTAACCATCATACCAAAAGAGAGTTTGAAAGGAAGATGTTGAAAAAAACTAATGCACTCACAAGGAATGAGAAGCAAGATGTGAGAGAGCGCAAGCAGGTGCTTGTTCAAAATGTCATCGTAAATAATCAGGCTCCAAGCTTCATGAGTGAATGTGAGTAGTCCAAAATTGTGCGAAAGGCCAGAAAAATGTATTGCAGAGATTCTCTCCAGAGCTGCCAACATGTAGATGACTGCTTTGGGAAAGGAAAGGAAGGCCTAGTAGGAAAGACCTTGTCTCAGAGAGATTATGTCAAAAGAATTAAAATAATTTTGTAAGATTGTGAGGGAGAGACAAAGGTATGTATTTATGCTTGTAAAATCTATTAGGGAAATTTACTTTCCTCTTGGAGAGGATAACTTCTGAAATATGTATACAATGACTGTGACTCTTAAAACTAGGCGAAACCCAGCCATCACGAGATGAGTAAATTACTTAAAGTACTGTATTTTTCTGTTGCTCTTTTCTTTGCCACAGTACCTTAAAAGATAACTTTTTTACAGGTCATTGCTGCTGGAAATAGTGGTGCTGGAGAATTCCAGACGTCAGTCACACCTGAGCAACCTCTGTCTGATGGACAGTGGCACACTATTGCAGGTACGTTGTATCACACCAGTTCTTCTCAAACTTTGAAAGGACAGAGCACTGCACTCCAGATTTTTATTAATAATTTCACTTCTGTTTATTCCGAGAATACCTTTAGAATAATGTAAGTGTCTCGTGTTAATTCAAGGCTTTACATAAAAGGGATTTTCGGGCTCTGTTAGCCCCAGAGTACTTAGATGTGTCAATCTGACTTTGAATTAAAATAAAATCTATTTTTCCTATGAGTTAAATTTGAAGACAGATGCTATTTAAAAATAGTGCCGTATCTAGTTGATTCTTTAATAGGGTTGAGAAGGAGTACTCATTTACCTGCTTCTTCGCAGTCTCTCGGAAGGGAAACGTGGTGCAGCTAGAGGTGGGCACACAGAATAACTATACGACTGGACTTCCACCCTCTCCTCGCAGATGGGTGCATCAGCCACTCTACTTCGGCAAAATTCCAGGTAATATTATTGCTGCTTATTTTTTCATATATCTATGTGGCTTTTTTTCCTTTCCAAAGCAAAAGTCCCATTCATGCATGTAGTTTTATATCATTTCCCCTCTTTTGAAAGCCTTGCAGTAATTAATGTTTTTTAAAATCATTCTCGTTTTATTAATTTGATCTTTCTACCTTGTTTTTTGTAGCAAATTTGGACACACAGTGGCATCCAGTTAAAGACCCATTTTTTGGCTGTCTTCGGAATATTAGCATCAATGACAAACATGTCTCCACCAGGAGAATTTCAGAGGTTCACGGTGTAGTGAGTTTGCAGGGGTGCCCGACGAAGTAACTGTGCTGTTACGGTACTTGTACACACATCAGGTTGGGTCTGCTGAAGTACTGTGTGAATTCATGCAACCTGCGCTCCCTTTTTGCTGATCCCTGTGTCACTGTCATCAGGCTGGTTATTCAGAACAGCTGGTGAGCAAATGCATCCTCTGGATGTGGACTGTGCCAAAGCAAATTAAAAGTATTTGCTTTGATAAACCCCCTTTTAAATGTTATTGATTTCCAAGGTAATCCATTGTGCCTTTTGAAATATATGCAGAAAATATAATTGTATATACCTTGCTGGGCCAAATTCTGCTCTCATCCACAACAGCAAAGACTTGAGTAACTCCAGTGTCTTAATTTTGGAAATTTGCCTTAATGCTGGTCATCTTGAGAGCAAATTTGATCTACTAATATAAAGAATTTTATAAAAATATAAATCTCTTTGGATTGATGTTTATACAGAAATGTACATTAATGTTAAAAGTAATAATAATAATATAAATGGAGTTTGAAGCACTTTAAGGAGTGAAACTCTGGGAGTTCGTTACAATGCTAGGAATTCTGGGGCCAAATAAATGCAGTATGTTCTTAAAACTATCCATTTTCTTGTTTGGTTATTTTAACCTGGTGTTTCTTTTATGTGCTTTTTACAGGCTGCTAAATCCTGCTTGCTTTATGCAAATATTTCTGTAGCTTTAAGAAGCTGATTTGCCTGAATAAGCAGGAGTCCATCATCTCTGCTTATTAGAATTTGGTTATATAAAAACCTCAGAAAGAGAGTAATTTTTCTTGTAATCTTCAGAGCCAGAAAGTCTCCTCCATAGGCTTTTTTTATTATTATTAAATTAAGACAAGTTATATTAGGAACAGCAGTTGCACCTGCTACAGTTATGTAGCATGAATTGCAGGACTAAACCAGCAAAACTGTTTTCTTTGACATTCAAATCTTTACTTGGTACCTGACCATGACCCATGGTGGAGGGCAGGGGACCCATTTTGCTTGATTCTTCTGAGTACAGGGCTGGACTGAATAGCCCTGACATGGCTTCTTCTTCCACTATCATTCAGAAGCAGCATTTTGATAGTTACTTTTTTTTTTTATTTCCTGATGCCAACCCTCTTTTGCAAAATTGAAACATTTTCTAAGTCTGGTCCTAGGCAGGAATAGACAGTGATGCAAACAAATCCTCCTTCCCATCTAATGCAATGTTTGCTCCCACCTTCCACTGCCTTCTTGCTCAAAGTGCAGCAGCGTGTCCTCCGTGTATTTGGAATCCAGGTGCTAGCTGGATTAATAGAAGAAGATGCCAGACCAATAGCCCTTATGGCTTTGGTCATTAATTCCTTACCAAAATTTTGCAGTTTTGCAGGTCCTTTGCAGCTTTCCAGGGTGGCAGACGTGTCAGAAAGCTGTTCGCACCAAATCTTGTGTTGCTTTTTCTTTTATGGCAACTTTGTTACAGGCAAATCTATGCACACCTCCGCTGTAGAGCTCGTTTTGGAGGGAATGGGATGTGGTAAAAGCATGCCAGGGTTGAGGCCCCTGAAGGAGCAGAGGATTGGCGCGTAGTGGCAGAGCCCTCTCTGGAGATGCTCTGCAGAAACAGCTTCTCCTGTGTGGCAGCCTGCCATGTGGGACAGAAACACCCATCTGCCTAGAGGTGATGGGGTTCTAAAATCATCTTTTCAGATAGCAACAGCTGAACCCTTTCTACGCTTAAAGCCCCCTGCCTTTGAAGTAGATTGTCAAATATTCAGGTGACCAAAACCGTGGAAATACTCAATTGATTTACTGGCCTTAGTTGGCATTGAAAATTTCCACAAGGAGAAATGAAGAACAGTTAAAACTTTATCAAGTAACATTTCATATCTCGTGCCCACCAGACTGCTCCCTGAAGCAGATTTTCCCTAGTCACAAAAAAGTCTTTTCCTTCTTCCCTTCCCCCCTCAGAAAAAGCAATCATGGCAAAGATTTTTGCATCACGACCTGGAGCCAGTCCTGGATTTCAATTCCCTTCCATCTGATTTTATTTAATCAGAAGTAGTTTTAATGCTGACAAGAAGAAATGAAAAATGTATAAAGACTTGCATAAATGTAAGTTATAATGACTAGCAAGTATTAATTCCAGTACAATCTTAATGCATAACAAAAAAGTAGAAAAGTCTCTCTGGTTTTAAGGTTCTTGGTGGTTGTTTTTTACCCCCCAGTTTCTTCAGTTGTATTGCTTCCACAGAGCCAGGATGTCACACATTGTTAGGACAATCAATAAAAGCCAACTAGAGTTTCAAGTTTTGTTCTTTAACATAGATAAATCTATACCAGGTTGATGAACACTTAGTAAAAAGCCTTTTGCTCTTGAGGAGCCAGTGGATAATCTTTACATGAAGAAAGAAGTTGTCCTGTTTAGATTAGTCTGATGAAGAGTTCTTATTATTGAAGAAATCCACATAGACACTGAACCGTATTTCATACATTGTTTGTTCCGTGCTTAGAATATTCTGAATTTTCTCACATGGGAAACAACTTCTGGAAAGCAAGAGCCTGAATTTTCAAGTATTTCAAGTCATGAATGGCAGACACAATTTCAATTGTAAAGATTCCTTCTCTTCAGGTTCACCAGGAAAGATCTTTGTTAAAGTCAAAATAAACAATTCCCCTCAATACATTTTATAGCAGACCAGAAGTGACTAAATCTCGTAGTAAGATGAAATGCTATGAGAATAAATAGCAATGTAAGCCTTGCGTAAACACCGTGTCATGGGGTTTTTTTACTCTTATTAAGTAGTAGTTCCAAGTCTTTCATCATCTGAGTATTGCCATTTGACAGTAACTTCCATGGATTATTTACCTTCTGTGGCTATAGCATTTCATGCGGACCGCCAAATCTATCAATTCCTGCGTTAGAATAGAAGTAAATAATTCCCACAGGAAAAGGATAATGTAATTTTTTTATTGTCTAGTCATCGTTACTATTTGCTATTTAAGCCTTTAAGTAATACTAATATTTTCAATGGTAAAAAACTCTCAATTCCAGTCATCCTTTCTGAGCCTGCATTATTACTTATTGCTTGTGTTGAAGGGTGCAAAGGTATTACAACTTGCATTTTGCTTCATTGACCTTAAAATTAGAAGTAATAACCAAAGAAATGCATACGTTAACGTCTGCTGGCAAGATTTTGCTATATGGTTTGTACCTCTCGAAATTGAAGCTCCTAAGGAAAGTTTTGAAAAGTTTAACGAAAAAGGATCAAATACAGCGTTCAATACACTGAGAGTGCATGGCTAAAAAAACCCACGCTCTTTAACAGCGTGTTTAGATTGCCATAACGGCTCATTTGAATCCCAATGCAATTACATAAGGAGCTCAGAAGATTTGCTCTCCAGACTAAACCACACTGGTATTGCTAGTGCCAGATCTCTCTCTTTGAGTATCCATGTAAGTATCAAGGGCAGAAGGTTCTCCTCCAGTTACTTTGGATTAGATTTAATAGGATCATGTTATCTGAGGTGGACGACACCAAGGTCTGTTAAGTTCCCATTGATCATAACTACAAAACACAGCCAGATTAATGGGAGATGAAAGACAGTTAGGAAGCTTAACACTGAGAATTGCACGCAAACAAAATGAAATAGATCACAGGGCACTGTCGAAGGAAATATATATTCACAGTAGAAAAAAGCATATATACACAAGGAAAACATTTTTCCTTTTCACTGCTTATAAATGATACTGTAACTTAAGTTTCTAATAACAAAAGCTTCCAATTAAGACTTCTTAACAGCCTTCTTGTATCTGAGCTTGAAGGTCTGTGCTTTGTTACTGTGGAGCTTTCATGTAAAACACAGAGCCATTGACCTTTCGCTCCACTGGCAGCAAAATGAATTGGGTGAGTTAACTTTCTCCAGGTTTGTAACCACATCTTTGGAGTCACCCGTGAGCCATTTCATTTTAGTTCTCCTTTCTGCAAGTAGCTTTGCCTCTTCTGGACTCCTCTGTGAATTATTTGGGGTTTTTTCTCCCCTCTGCTTCCTTTCTGCCCCTCGTAAAATAGCCTGGAAAATGCGGTCTTACTGAAAATGCTATAAATGCATTATGGCTTTGTAATGAACTCTTGCCATGCTTTTTGCCTCTTACCATTCTTTTTGTGGTTTCCTCATTTAAAACGACTCCTGCATCTTTCTCTAATGATGTAAGGAAATTTAGGGCACAATGGTCCAGTCTTCAGTAAATCTGTCTGTATTTTCTAAAAATACATTAAATGGATGTCCCTGGCAAAAGGAACTACTTTACGTTAAAGGGGATAGTGCCATAATACAATGTTATAGCTTCCTGAGGGAGGGCATTAAGACTGCAAGGCATAATCATAAACTTCCTTTGTGCAGCTGGCTCAGACATCTCAAAACTGCAAGAGGCTGGTCATTGCCAGAGCTGCAATGAAGCGTTCTCTAAGTGTAAAGAATTGCACGCAAACTAACCAGTGAGTCTTTATGTTCTCGCTGTCAGTTTTGGGGATCCTCTGTAGCAATGAAACCAAACTATGACCTGTTGTTTATACCGCACTGTGTCTCCTGGTTCGCAGCTGATAGCATTCAAAATACATACGGTTTTTTCTAAACACGCTCCTATCATTACTTTGCGCCTCAGTCAGTCACTCTGTTTCCTACAGGTTGTTCTGAATGTAAAGCATACGTGAAATGTTCCATGAGATGGATTTGCATTGTTAAGATGTCACCTGCTCATTGATAAAAATTGAGCGCTGCTGCATTATTACACAGAATAAAAAGACAGATAGTTAACATCATGATCTTTTGTCTCTGTTCAGTTATATTTAAACTGGGAACAGCAACAGATTTCTCTATTGTGCGGGAGCCTGTGTCTAAGATTCCTGTCACAGGAGGACTATGCACTGGTAAGAATGAATAATCACATTCATAGGAATGTCAGTAATTTATAAATTAATATGGAAAAAGATTGTTAGAATTTCAATCCAGAAAGAACTGGTCAGATTTTTTTTGAAGCCTGAAGACATAGCAAAGCAAATAATTTTAAAGGATACAGAAATAAATGGATCTGCGTCCAGCTCTTGCAGACACAGTTTAAATTAACAATGTGTTAATAACATAACAAAGAGGATTTATATTGTTAGGTAACAGCACCTGCCACAAACCTTACTTCTAGATCCTTCTTATTACTTTCTGATCAGAATTACTGTCTGGATGCTGCAAACCTAAAGAGTCAGTAATACACCCGGATATCAATTCCTCTGGCTAAGGCAAGGGTTTCAACTAATAAAATTTACCTGAGGACAAGGTGTCAAATCAGTAATAAAGTTCTAACTTTCCCTTTGCTGTATTCAGTTAAATCAAAGGTAATGACATACCCCTGGGGACAGTAACCGAAGTAGTAAAGAAGCTAAAGGTACTCTGGGCGATTCTCCAAGAAAACGCATAGGCGCGATCCAAAGTTCAGTGGCTTAGTGGGAAGATCTAACCACTTCACAGGGCTCACACACCTTATTAAAACATGCAGAAAATCTTACATACGGTTTATAAAAAATGTATTCTAAGATATTGCCAAGGTTTATAGCGAATTGCTATTGCAGATTAAATCTGTTTGTTATGTAACACAGAGCAGGACACAGTCTCCAGAAAACTAAGATAACCCTTTTTACACAAATATACGTAAATGGAAACTTTACGCAAACGCAAAGGGTATTTGCATCAGCAATAGGGGTGGAAGCAAAGAGACCACACAGATAAACCGTTCTGCCTGACAAGTGTCAGCAGTGAAGGCGGCGCCGGGGGGTGGTCTCAGACCACAGTCCATGAGCCAGCCGGCCTGAGCGCCCAAAGAGCCCTGCCAGGCTCAGCCCTTTCCCACACTGCTTGAAATCAGAAGTAACTGCAGTCAGCCCACTTAAAAAAAAGGAAACCCTTCTGGAAATTTCATCATCCCTGCATGCAGAAAAGTAGGACCAAATTTTGAACTGATAAGTTGTATTTAGTCAGATTCTTGTAACTTGATACTGCCATGCTAAAGGAAGGAAATGTTCCCACTGCTGAGCCACTTAAAGAGGACATGTGATCACTCAATCTATGTATATTGCATTTATCACAAAAGATAAAACGAATCAACATGATGTATATACTCAGAACAAATTTAATTCAAAACAGACACCACAAAGCCACTAATGACCATCAGTGTTATTGAATTAAAATGGAATGAATAGGTTAAATCTTCCAAAGAGACACTGAATGCCATCAAACAGACTGAAGGCCAGGTGCATGATCGGTACAAACCAACATAGCTCTATTGTTCCTGGATTTGGGCTGACAGGAGAAAAGGATCTAGTTGTGTTTGTGTGTCTTAATGTTTTTAAATGTTGGGAACACAATGTGTAGATCTTACGAAAAGGACTTTGCTACAAAGAGTTAAAATGAAGAATGTTTCAATTCACTTCCTACAAAAAAATACTGTATGTTTTTATCAGTACAAAAAAATTACCTAAAGGACAGATGTGAGCCTAGAGGATGGATAGAAAGAAAAAGACTTTATAGTTGAAGAAGGAGAGGTACATAAGGAAAAGAAAGCCTTAAGACTGCTCTGAGAGGATTTACCCCTGCCAAGGGAAATGTCTACGGGAGAGAAGCTTGTTAGAAACTGTGATGACTGTTAGCTCGACTGAACAACTTCAGGCTACATGGTGGTGTCAGGGAGCCCAGTCACTGCTCCCTTCCGACCCCAGACTCAGCGCTCAGAGCTCCTGGGAGGCTCCTGCCTGCTGGCGTGGCATGGCATGGCATCCCGGGCATCCAAACTCTGCCAGCTGCCTGCACCCCTTCCCCGCCATAGCCCCGGGAGGGGAGCTGGGGGAGCAGCTTCTGGCTGACCAGATTCTCAGCCTGTGAACTCACAAATCTCTGTCTGCATTGGGGAGTTCAGGAAAATGGTAGGCCAGGCCTAGCACATGACAGAAAGGAAACTAGCACGAAGCTGCCACTCCTGGCCCCTCTTGTTTTGCTCTCCGACCCTTTTCCTTTTGTTTGTTGTACTTAGTATAATGGAAGGGAACATCTGGACTCTAGTGACAGCAAACCAAATTTGCATGCATATAGCAGATAATTAAGCACGTGTCTATCCGCAGCTGCAAACAGCAATTAGTCATGAGATAGCTTTCCACGCCCCTTCCTGCCTATTCTTCTGTTCCCCTCAGAGGGCCCTCTCACACACGCATCCATGAGAGGCACCGAGCGCCAGCCTCCTTTTTATTTGGGAAGAACAGTTGTACAGCTGAGCTTAAACCCTTCCATATAACTTTGACTGGGATGAACTTCCTCCGACACATCGATTTCTAGTAGAAACTGCTTTCTGCATAAGATATGGTGGAAGTGACCCAAATCCAAACACTCGTGGCTTAGCTTAGCTGGGGGCTATAAGCAGGTTTTGTTCTTAGTTCCTCCTCTCAGATGTGAGGAAACTGAGCTCTGGAGATTCGTTTCTGACTGCTATTTTCTATGGCTGACCCTTGCCCCTCTGCAGTTGCCCCAGGCAAATACTGGCTTCTCTACTCCCTGCAGCCATAAAGAAGTTTACATTTGCCCTACAGTTTCCACCCCAGGCCTACGAAGGGCATATTACAAAACCTTATCATGTCAAGTAAAGACATATATCCTATGCCTGCCTTTTCAGTTGTAGAGAGTCCCTTGGCAATGAAGCCATAGGTAGCATTTTGTCGCCTAGGATAGGTGTCCTCATTTCTCCTGTAACAGAGTCAGATTTTCTAGATAGGTAAAACAGAAGTTGTTCAGGGCTGCAACCAAGAGACACAGAGTCATTTACAAAGTGCAACCAATTTCTAGTTTGGTGAAAACCAAAGACTGCGTCGCCTAAATTTCATCCTCTAGCATCGCATCTTTTAATTTATCTGTATGCTGAAATGGAGTGTAGTAATAGGGCAGGCTTCAGCAAGGGCAGGTGCAAGTTGGAGGAGAAAGGGCTGGAGTGTGATCAAAGGGCCCATCATGCCTCGAGCAGGGATTAGATTCAATGGAACGGCTTCACAATCTGCACAGCAGTGATTACTGCATGCGGCCCTTTGCATTTGCTCATTGTATAACTGAGCCACCTGATTGAGGCTTTTGTTGAGGTAAAAGTTTCATATCTACATAATGATCTCTGCTGGAGAATTCCTGTGCATGTTTGAAGTAGGGTTCATGGGTATAATTTGCAACATTTCCATTGATTTTACTTGTGTGTGTTAATAGTATGTAGGCATTCCCAGCAAAACCAAATTCAAACAAATTGCAGAAAGCATTTGCATCAAGTAGCTGTTTGAAAATATAACTGCAGCTTTCAGAAACTTATTAAGGCCCAGAGACCTGTTTGAATACACAAGTTTGCTTTTCGTGTAGGTAAAATGAACTCTCCTGTGCTTCAGTGGGGAATACTAATGTAGGTTTTTTGTGAATGTCCTGTAGCAGCAATGCACAAAACAACCCTGGCTGGCACCAACAATCACTGTAACACTGTCACATGCACCTGCATTTCAGGCATAGCTGTGCTTATGGGAGCACATTCCACCACCAAATCCAGACAAAAATGTTAAAGCTTTTACTATTAGGGAAGGATATGTGGACCTACTTGATTTTAAGCAAACAGAATGGCTATACAGACTTGTGTGCATACGGAACCAGCCAGTAGCACTGGTATTTGCTAGATAACACCTACTTGACTTCAGTAAGACCCACAGCATTTGCGGAGCTGTGTGGTTACTCATCTCACAACTTCAGTTGTATAAAAATTGGGTATCTACTCTAGGGTCTCCTTTTATAATCCATGGAGGGGTGTTAATTATCCCAAAACAAAACCACACCCACGCATCATCTTAAACTTATGTTGTAAGAGGACATGGCAGCAGCCAACCTAGCTGTAGGCTCCAAGCAAGAAACCTCATTCCCTGAAGATGGGTGCAGCGCTTGATTACACTTTAGTCCTCTGGAATAATTAGACCACCTTACAACCTAGCTATAGAAATACCATCGTGCAGCGTTGTCAGCAGAACTCAGCAAAGAAAGGAACAAGCCACAGGGAATTATCTCCTGCCCCCAATTATAGGGAAGAATTGTCATTATAAACGCTTTTGTCACTCATCTTTTTCAGTATTGAGCTACCCAAACATAGTGTGGTTAGCTCCTGGCATCTCCATGTTATGATGCTGTGACTCATCATGATAATAAGACACTGCTTGGATCTGTGACGCTGGATTTGCTGGCATTTCTTCACCTTATTTTTCAGTGTCTTGGTGCCACCACTGGCAGAAATCTCTGTTGAACTCATTGCTTTTGTGATGAGCCGGACACATTGGTGGGCTCATATATTTCTTCTTAGTTTCTGCCTTACACCAAGGAAACTAACATAAATGAACTATTTTGTGGATGCTTTGTATAATTTGAAGGTTGAGAACCAAAGAAGAACATGTAGGATGAACCCCAAGTGAAAGGCATATAAAATAAAGAGATGTGAGATAGAATGTGTATTTACATGTGCTTGAGTACTTATAACCCTTCTAAAAATAGGTAAGTGCAAGAGCTATTGAAATGAAAGGAATGGATGGGAAAAGAGAGGAACGCTTGCTGGATGAATTGCCATAGAAAACAGCATTTGAGAAAAATGCTAATGCAGTGAAAAATGGGAAAGTGCACTGAGAAAATAAAAGATGATTTCTCCTTGTGTTACGTCTGGAAGAGGAACTCTGAAAAAATGGCCTGCAGTAAAAGCACAGCTTTTCTCACTGTATTATCCTGGTTGTTGCTGTGCGTAACTCATAATGGCTAAAATTACGCAACTCAATTTAAGATGCTTGCCTGGTACATAGCTCTCTGCCTCACTAAACGCTGCTGGTAGAACAATAAATAGTGAGTCAGTATAGAATAAGTCACCCAATATGTGGTTTTAAAAGGCACTGTGCTGTTTAAGGACAGGAGTACTTTCAGAATACACATACACTTTAAAAAGAGGAGGGTTATTACATTCATTATTCTGCTGTTACTTTAATAAAAATCTTGTTGCATGGTAAGATTTGTAAGTCACCTCTGTGGTTACCATTACATACACATAGATTCTTGATTTTGCCATCTCCCTTTATCTGCAATGCAGCGTTTTACTTCCAGAGCAAACGCTGCCACTTCCCATAGTGGGAACTGATTCTGGTAGTAACTGCTTGGAGGAATCTTTAATTCTCAAGACTGTTTCCCAATTCATGTACCTTGATTAACAAGTGCCCAAGTAGGAACATTTTATAAACAAATTTGGACAGAGTACATATTCCAAATAAATGGCCTAAGTTTCCAGAAGTGAGTAGAAAAATGGGAAAACTTAATGGTAAGCAAAAAGAGAAATCATTTAATAGTTTAGAGAACAGGAACCTCAGTCAACTACATGGTGCTTATTTCATTAAGTACCAGGAGATAACACATACATTCCTGGTTTTGCTTAATTTCATTATGGAACTGTCAGTTCAAAATCTAGTTGGTCAAGCACCAGCTTCCAGTCTCTTAAATTCTCTTTTAAATTGTCAGATACAGAGAATAATCTCACCAAATGACAAGCATATATTTTTCACGTCTGCTTTATAGTTTTACACATCAAAATGCAAAGAATCTTCCATTCATATGAACTGACAGTCCATTCACATAAACTAATGTTTGACTATTGAACAAATTAAGGCAAAGAAGAATAGAATGAAGATTATTTAAACACGTGGCTCTATTTAGCTGTTACTTCTAAATAATGCTGTAACCTGAGTATACATAAATATACATACTGTTTGAATACACCCTTAACAGAAGCTGATCCCTTCACTTTAGTTTTATAGAAATAGACAGGATGACTTTTCTCACAAATTAAATGGTTCTCTAAATTAAATGGTACAACTAGCTGTTTTCTTGAGTGAGCAGTGTTCAGACCAAATCACAAGTTTCACAGATGAAAAGATAGTATCCAGAAATAAAAACTTTGATATCTGGGGTAGCATCTGTCTCTCAATATGGTTTTTAGGCTTTTTTCTGTCTTATGATATAAGCTGCAGATCATACTGCTTCTTTTAAAAGCCAGTTGCCACGTCTGTGTGTGCAAGCCTCAGAGAAGAGTTTAGTAAAGAACAGAGCACTATGTTCCTGAAGACATTATTAAACTCCCAAAACATAAGGAACTGAAATAATCAGGGACAAAGATATCAGTAGCTAACATGGTGTATACGCAAGGGAAGATGCTCACCATCTTCGTAGGCATATACACTGCTGACAGAGCTGCTCAAATGAACATATTCTGTGTGGTCTATTCCAGCTACACAAAGTCAAGATGCTTTAGTTTGAGGCAGTCGTAGACTACTGCATGCCTTGATGTAGCATAGCCACCAATGTTAATGCACAAAATTATTGTGCATTACAACCCCATCAATAGGTAAGAGAACCAATGCATGGAGAATTTAAGTGGCTTGCTGAAAGACACAGGTGAGACAACGTTTCCTCATCTATGAGTGACATATGGCTATCAGGTGGTAATACTTTCTTAGACCTTGAAGTGGCACTCCCGTCTACAAGCCTATAGCAACAAGAAAACGTGAAAACAGGACAAAAGGGATATATATCTGCACAAGAATCCACTCTTTGCAGTTTTATTAATACCAGGAAAGGGAGACTCAGAGTTCTGCCACGGCTGCTTTATAACCTCCCTCTGCCTCTCGAGCTGAGCTCTTGGCGGCCTTTGGTACCCAAACATAAGCCCACCAGATCTTTCTTTCATGCCTTCCTTCCTGTTTACCTCAACTTCTGGTCTTTGCAGTTGTGAGTATCTTTCAAAGAGAAGAGTGTAAAGCTGGGTCACACAGCCTTGCCCAGTCTCCTCTAGATCATTACCTGGACAATCTGTCTACATAAACTTGTGACTTGTGTCACAAAAAAACTGCTGTTGATGGGGTCTACTGACTGTTTTTGTCCCTAGAATTTTTAACAAAATATTCCCTGGTCTCAGGCTAGGAAAAATAAGGGGGGCAAGAAGTGCAGATTTCAAAACTCAAAAACAAACATGACGTCTAACGTGGGCAAAATAAAACCTCTGTAGCCCAAGAGAGGCCATTCTATTTTTGCAGTGGACTGAGGAATAAGCTAGTGAGAAATGTTAAGATGCTAAATATAAAACATATATGCCAAAAGTCCCAAATGGAAGTAGAAAAGTACAAATGTTGCTGACAAGTAATCTTTAAATAATCTGATTTCAAATCGCATTATGCATCAAGCTGCTTGACACCTGTGAGAAAATATTTACTGCTAAATTAGTAAAAGGAAAATAAGCCTTAGCAAGCTACTATGTTTATTACATTCCAAACATTTCAAAACACGTCCTACAAGGATTTTTGGTTATTTTAAATTACAAGGATTGGGGTGGTGCACTAACACAAAGGGTGCGTATTAAGGCTGATATGTTTGCCACAGGTTATCCATGGCCTTGCTGACTATTCAGTTTTCATCATAAGCTTTAAAGTACAAATGCATATCCTCAGTAACTGGGTAAATAATTTGTTGGTGAATGCTATACATACAGTTCCATATATGTACATGTATATAGAGGACTATATAGAGGAAAATCCTCCACCAATGCATCTGGTCTGTGAAATGGATTCATGCACAATTGAAAAAGGCAGGAAAGCTGGACGGACCCTCCAAAGCAGATCAGCAAAAATTATTAGAGTATTAAAATTTATGGCCTGCTTGTGAAAGGTCAAAGTGAATAGGTTCTTATTTGTTCTAAAAAGTGAAAACTAATAGGGCACCAATCAAGATCCCATAATGTAGAAACAAGGGTATGGCGTGGAACAAATAACGTTTATATTTTCCAGGTGAGGCAAGACAGACTACCTCACTCTCCATACACAAAACCATTAAGCTTACCTATTTGAATTTGCTAGTACCCCCCTGCTTCTGTAACAAAGGTGCAATCAATAGTTTTCATTGGTCACTGGAGCAAGAAGAGGGAAAATTAACTCTCCACACTAAAAAGATTTTAAGGACATTTAGACAAAGATGAATTTGTTCTGACTCCCCAGAATGGACTGGGCCAGAACTAGTGGATTTCTGACAGTCACTTTGGGGTCTACATTTCACGCTCTCTGGCAATACAGAGCAGGTATTTTTACAACCAAATGTAGACCTTAACTCTGTAGGAAGTCATTCCTCTGGAAGTCAAACATTTTAAATTGGCTCTTAAAAATTCAAGCAGGATGATTATTTTGTGTGAAAGTTTTTCCAATTAATTTTCATAAAACAGGCTAGCATGTGGCTGCCGCCTGAACAGAGCAGCTGTTAGTATTTAATACTTGTGTATTCCTTTGTTTTCTCCGGAAATGTGTGCATATGTTTGGCCATTAGCACATTCTGGGGAAAAAAAAAAACAAACCAACACTAAAAAGCTCTGTCATTTAGCATTCTTTATATAGCAAAAATTATACACCTTCATATGCTTCAGCAAAAATAACTCTGTGTGCACATTAATTTACCCCATTATATGACTGATTATGTATTGGGTACAGAGCAACAATAAGTGTGGGTAAAAATAAACATTATAAAATATAATCATTGTATGAAAAAACATATGAAATTGCTCTTACTTGTCCTGTCTCATCTTTCACTTTCCTTTTTGCCTTTCCAGTAAATTTACCTGCTCTGACTGAGAGAGACTGAGAGATCAATCACCTTCCATCTGATATCTCTCCATACATGAAAGGCTTCCTGAGAAAAATAGGCAGGGAAAACAGAAAGCTTGCGAGAGGAAGGAGTAGTTAATTCTGGAGTAAAGACCACTGCAACAAACGAAGGTTATTCTTCTAATTTTTATTACTGTAATGCTCTTTAATCAGGGGAACGGGTCAAAATACTTAATGTCAGTATCCTTGGAATACTTATGAAGAGGCTCATTGAGCCTGTTTTGTTTTACCAGAATATGTATGCCTACTCCTTGTCTATTGACAGAACAAACAAGTAATTTCAATAGTCATTTCATGTGTGTCCTTAGGTGGGGTTTAGCCCTTAAAATGACAACACATATTAATAGGAAAATGTGGAGAGCCAGCTCTGAAAATTAGCTTTGCTTTGTAGTATTGCTTAGTTGCTGTGCTGGATGGAAAATGCATGATGATAACAGATGTAATCATAAATATTTAAGTGGTAAGACACAATAGGCAGGCACCTTCATTGCTGCAAAACTCAGAGGTACAGTGTGAGGCACAAAGCCCAAGAACAAACGTCTTTAGCTACTTAAAAAATACATTTCCTTAGAAATGTACTTGTGAACTTAATTTTTTTTCTTAACAAATACAATATATTCAAAAGGGGAAGATACTCACATTTCTGTATTCACTAGCCGTTACTGGCAGTGACTGAGACCCATTAACACCCCTCTGACAGCTGGTGTGGAAAAGATGGCTATACCCTGGATTGTAACACCTCTTCGTAACCAACAGTGGGACCACACCTGGCATTTAACTAGAATAGCAAATCCTCGAAAGGAATTCAAAATTGCAGGAGGATTCTGCAGGTTTGTGTCTGAGATTGAAAAAGTGTGGGAGATGTCTTTATGATTTTAACTAGTATTTTCAACACTTTATATACACACAGTGTCACGCTTTCTGCAACAGAGAGGAAAAAAGTTAATTCCATTCTGAAGGATTTTACTTCTTTCTACTTAAACAAGCAGTGATTTTAACTTAATTGCTGATGATCAAATATTCTAAATCCACTGCTGAAATTTCATCTCCATCTTATAAGCTGTATATTTTACCAGGCATATTGAGGTGTTCCAAGACAGAGGTTGAGTTTTGGAACAAAATAAGTAAAAAGAAACCCAGCAAAATCAGATTTAGGGCACTCTGAGAGAGAAGCAAGGGGTTAGATTGCCTCATCCAGACACAGTGGAGAAGGGCCCTGGGACAACTGGGACCTAATTTACAGAGTATGAAAATGATATTAAAGAAAATATGACTACACGTCTGTTCTTGTTTTTAACTCTTTTCTCTCTGATGCTTTAGATAAATCAATATACTTTTCTGCAATAATTTATTCCCTGCTACTTCAACTTTTGCCATCTGCTCCAGCTCATGGAGTTCATAGTAGGGCTAAATTCCAATTAGACTTACAGATGAAAAACAACAATGAAAAACAATATTTGACTCAGGGACCAGTATGTGAAGACGACGACTTGCAGGACTTCTCCCCGTCAAAGGGCAGAGCAATTGAATATTCAAAGGTACGGGCCATCTTGAAGTACAACAGCAGTGTTGAAGTACATCAAGAACAGCATCTTGAAGTACAACAGCAAAGGGGCTATAAAGCCACCACAAATCTGTATCTTTTACAGGATGTGAATATTGTAGCCACTTTGCCTTTTATCTATCTAACAACTTCTGGGAAACCAGAGTAAAGGTCTTGGAAATTTTAGGCCAGTTAATCTATTAAAAGTACAATTCTTGCTCGCCATCAGTAACTTTATTGTCCTTGAGTAATTGCAAACTAGTCGCCTCAATCTCTTTTCATAAGAGAGAGGCAACGGAGGCCACAGTAGCATGGGCTATTCAATGCTGCACTGCAGACAGCTGTGGGGGCAAGTGGAAAGCTGGCCACTGACTGGCCCCTCTGCTGAAATTACTGTCTGATGACTGCATATCATGCTAGTAAGCTACCAAGAATTAAAAAAAAAAAAAACAACAAACCAAACATGAAAGACGTTTAGAGTGTTGGTAGACTGGGAAGTAAATACAAGCTTTGATTAGCAAGTACAAGTCATCCATGTAGCTCTGTTTGCCGTAGTTTCCTCACTCCCCTGGCCATTTTTAGCAAGCTGAATCAGCAGTACCATATCCTCCGTGTGAATCAAACTAACTGCAACCCACCACAAGACATCACCTGCCGTTACCCAGCAGGCAGGGAGAATTACAGCCCTGCTGATTTCAAATCCAGTTCTGCAGAAAAATGCAGTTCCAGTGCAGTTCACAACAGCACGGGCGCTATAAAACTGCTGCTGCTCAGCTGTTGAAGTCAAACTGCAGATGTCATACTGCTTCATTACTGGTGTTCAAATGCATTACTTCTCTACTTAAGCAGATGTAATGCAGTTTAGTTCTGACATTTTTTTCCATAGATTTATAGCCGTGTTTCTGGAGAGTTGATTTAGCTATTCATGTCTTGAGTTTCAAAATTAACAGCCATCTACCAGATAGTTATAATAGCATTTGTTACAGAAAACAGATTATCAGTTCCAGTCCTAAGCAAGGTCTGGAGCAACTGGGTGCTAAAAAGAAGATCTTAAAAGAATTCTATCTCCATGCGCATGGGGCCAAAAACCTGCAGAGAGCACACAGCCCTGCTATGATGTTATTCAAACCCAGAGGCTAGGAAATAGGAGTCTAGCTTTGGAGAAATGGCATAGGTGTTTAACAAAGGACTTGGGTCTTTGCTGCTCCTCAGAAATGGTACTTGGAGGTAGGAGTTAGCCTCCTCTGTGATGAGTTCTCAGGGAATCCATAAGAAGATTCACTGCTTCTTGATCCAATTGATTACATATGACTAAGGGAAAGGATATTACAAACCACTCCACCATGAACCCATACCTATGGAATCCTACATGGGAAATAACCTTACAGAAGTAGTATTTTTTTTCATTTGGAATGCAGCGTCTGTCTTTGCAGAGAATAAAGGTGATGAAACTGCAACTTGCAGCTCCCTTTTAGCAAGACTGCTTGAATTTCTGAAGTCCAAATTTCACAAATAACCTGCAAATACATGGGAGAACACGTCATTCCCGATTCATGCTGTGCTGACTTCCTACAAGCCCTCAAGGATCTCTAGACTGCGTAGGTCATGCTGTTTTGGAGACGTGCGTTGTAACAGAAGGCATGTTCTCTTTAAACACCCCTCTGAGTACCCAGCTCTGCTCACTAAGAGTAAGACAGAGGGGCTGGGAATCAGCCAAAGGGCCCGATTCACACCTGACAGATTTCAGAAGCCTCCTGGCATTAGCCAATCCTTGCTTTTCAAAAAGCATTGTCTCGAGAGATTTTTGGTACAGACTGTTTCCCGAGGCGGTGGTAACGGTTCCTGCAAGACACGTACAGAAATATTGCTACTCGATTCACAGGAAGACAGATGTTTTTCTTGACAGGGAAAAGGTGTTGCTAATAAAAGTAGCATGTGGTCCCATTATTTGTATACTGGGGCAGGGGGGGAAGTTTGATCCTTAAATTTTCACAACAGCAGCTGCAGCACCGTCCTAGCTGGCAGGATGCAAGACCAGGTTGTAGGTGATAGCCTTTGTCTTCACCTAAATTTAAGTGCAGCAAAGAAAACCTCTTCCTGCAAAGGGGAGTGAAAACAATGCGAGTGTATTTTTGGTGTCCAGGTACTTGGCTGTTCTGGGTTGGAATAGATACATTTATGCAAGTGTACTTTCTCACCCATCCTGTGCTTGGCAACACCTGCCGGACTAACCTGTATCCAAGCCAAACTTGTAAAATACCAATTTTTGCTGTCAGCTTCACGGGCAAGTTCACATTGCTGCTCAGGGAGGTAGGTATCAAGAGTTAGGGAGTAAATTCCTTTAAACCAAACAACAAAGATGTTTGAGGGATTGGAGCATCTCCCTTATGAGGAAAGGCTGAGAGAGCTGGGACTCTTTAGCCTGGAGAAGAGACCTTATGAATGTTTACAAGTGTCTAAAGGGTGGGTTTAAGGAGGATGGGGACAGGCTCTTTTCAGTGGTTCCCAGTAACAGGACGAGGGGTAACGGGCACAAGCTGGAACACAGGAAGTTCCGATCAAATATGAGGAAAAACTTCTTTACGGTGAGGGTGACAGAGCACTGGAACCGGCTGCCCAGGGAGGTTGTGGAGTCCCCTTCTCTGGAGACTTTCAAGCCCCGTCTGGATGCAGTCCTGAGTAATGTGCTCTAGGCAATCCTGCTGTAGCAGGGGAGTTGGACTAGCTGATCTCGAGAGGTCCCTTCCAACTCAAATTCCATGATTCCGTGAAACCCTAGCTCCCCAGACTTGCACTGGGGAGGTCACAAAGTCACCACTGTACAAATAAGTCACTTCCATCTGCGCTAGTGACCTTGGCGGCTGGCAAGAACACTTAAAAAACCACAAAAAACAACAAAACACCACCACCAAAAAAAAACCCCAAACCCCAAAAACCCAACACTTCTCTGAAAAGGGAAAGCCGCGTTATCAGAGGAGGATTTCATTACTTCACACCTGCAGCCCGGCTGCAGACCCAGATCCCACAACCCACCCATGAAAATCCCCGAGCGGGTTTTGCGAGAAGCCTCAGGGCTGTGGAGAGCAGACGCCACCCGTGCTGCGCCCTCGAGAAGAGGCGTGCGGGGGCAGAGAAGCCACAGCGAGGGGAAAAAAAAAAACCGTGAAGCGGGGAAAAAAAATGAAGCAAGCTCCGCACACCAATTCCCTCCCAACCCAGC
>VYZM01005786.1:0-12178 GCA_013398915.1 Dromas ardeola | reverse complement strand
TTTTTTTTTTTTTAAGCTTCAGTAACTATTTCTGCAACATGAGGATCTTTTTTATAAATTCATAGACAATTTAAAATAGTCTAGAACTTAAAATGTTTTCATATGCAACACTTTTACTATTTACTCTAAAATTCCAAAGTATTTAATTTGTGTTTATGTTTCGCTGATAAAACTTGTATCTTTCCTGGCAATTCGTAAGGAATGAATGGATCCTACTTTCTTCTGAGAGCTAAATGCATATGTTGTTAAGCTTATTTGATTTGCTTATGCATGTTTCAGAGGGGAAAAAACCACCTCAAAATCTGGGCCTTGTTGTGTAAAGTTTCAGTAAGAGTGTAATACTTAATCAGTTTTACAAGTAAATTTTTTACAGCTGTTCAGATGGTCAAATTTTAGTTATTTCATTGAAATAATTTCTTTGGATCCATTCCTGGTAGTGAAGTAAAATTTTCAGTGTGGATGGAAACTTAATATTCAGGAAGTGTGTTTCAAGAATCTTATTGAAAAGTGCAGACCTAATTCACTATTTCTCATGTCATGCATTTCTATTTTTCTGGTTATATTCAAAGACTGTTGTGGTTGACTTTTTTTTAATTCAATCTGGTAAACAGTCTTTCTCTGGCAATTCTCTGTTCTGAATGGACTTAAGTATGGAAGATTGATTATCTAAAAATGCCTACCTGCCTGCCTTGCCTCCCCAGAACTGCTTTCTGTCTGTGTAGGTAGATCTAAGAAACCTCAAAAATGAAACATTTGATTTATTTTTCAGCTTTCTTGAAAGTTGCAGTTTTTGATCCGTTGGGTGTTGATAATGCAGTAGGTGTGGCCTTGAAACGTATGGTGGAGGTTATGTGCTGTAGAGCAGGGTGATAAGACTGGCTGCCGAATGGTCCCACTTGCCTTGGGGGTTGAAAAGTGGATTATGAGAGCCATGTGCTCTCTGCAGCAAGAGTTAATGCTGCAAGTGCCAGCTGCAGCAAGTACAACCTGTGTAGCTGATTTCTGCTGCTCTGTGTAACGCAGGTGTTGGTAGAGAGCAGTCCAGGTACCCAATAGCAGAGGCATTTACTGGCAGCTGTTCTTGTTGGCCTGCCAACAAAGGGGAAAATACCTAACCTATTTTTCTTTTTAAAAAATAGTGATAAAATGTGACAAGTTATGTCGCTCTTACATTTCTGCGTATATCCAGAATTGAGATATATAGATATAGATATAAAGTGAAGGTTTTTCTGTACTAACTTGCTTTGCTTATCTTCCCTGCTTTTCTTTTTCTTCTTGTTCGTGTCCCTGTTTTTAGATACCTATGCTAAATCAAAAATTGAAAAGGGAGAGGGGGGAATATTGATGACTACCTTTAAAAAAAAAATCTCTTGTACTATAATACAGTTTTACTATTGGAAATTTGTGCTGTAATAAACAATATACTATTTTCTCCATGTTTTTCAAGTGCTTGTCTTATTTTAAAACTCTAGTTTAATCTGATGCTTGCCGAATTAAGTTGGAAACAGCATAAGTACTGTACTGTAGTAATATATGTACCTATAGCATAAATGTTACTTCTTAAGTCCAGAAAGTCAGTGTCTGTATACAGTTTTTTCTTATGGAGTGCTATATATATTTTTATCCTTACTCCAGTAGTGATATTTTTACATGGACTGCTGAACAGTATGGATCAGTGGTATTGCTGAGATCCTGAAATTGTTTTTTTAATTATTTTTTTTTAAATGCTTTGTATGTGACGTTACTGGAGCCTCATGGTCTGTGTGACTACAATAGCCCTGAAGCTTGAAACCTGTCCCATATATTACCAAGATTTTGGCTGCCTACACTTTTTGATCTAGCAATTGATTTCACCCTTTTGGAATATCCCTGCAAACAGAACAGGTGAAACATCTTCAAACCATTCCACATAGTGCAGTAAGATATGTATTCTGATCTTGGAACAAAGCAGCTATAAAATCATAAACCTTGTAAAAACTTTGTATTTCCAACACCTTATGTTATGCGGCACATGCATTTTTCTGAAATCTGGGTAGATTAACTTAAATTCATAGGAGCAGGGAGAAGTGGGAATCTCTTAATAGAACCGGTTAACACTCGTCTGTAAAGTCAAAACTGTAGTGATGGATCATAAAGAGTAGAATTAATGGGTTTTTAATTTTCTGAAGCTCTTAATTATTATTATTTTTACCTGCACTGAAAGTGTTTTGATGGTGGTGGTTTCTCTTAAAAAATATCTGCAGCTTAATGCTTGAAAAAAATTTTTTTTAAAAGATATATTGAAATCCTAGTGAAAATGAAGTTTTTGGCTTTCCATTTCTGTTATGTCTTGCAGAATGATACAATGTTTGTTTATAACTTTATACAAAGCCCCCAAGATTTATTTACAGATGCATAAATTAAAATCAAGAAATGCAATATTGATTTGCACAGAGGAAATACGTGCAAATATAGTAACTGCATTTTGTTTTCTTTACAGAAACCATAGCCCACTAATGAGCTTTGGAGCCAGTTTTGTCAGTTTTTTGGTGAGTAGACAGGAGTGGAGAGTATACATCTCTTCTCTTGTGGTTACTATTTGTATGTGCATGTGTGTGTTCATAACGGTGGATACTCTAATTTGTTTCTTTTTATGAGACTTAATTTTTTCAAAGTTTTAGATTAAACGTAGCTAGAAAACAAGTCATATTATATAAAGCTTGTTTACTCATGTGGTTCAAATAGAAAGTAAAGGTTCTGTGATTCAGCTTCTCAAACGTATGAAATATTTATGTGTTCCATTAAAACAGCCATAATAAAACCCTCTCTTAAATGAGCACTAGGGGTATTATTAAAATAATACTCATAAATGCCATTTTCCTGATAGTTTTTGCTATTAAAAATTTTTTCATACTTCTGGGTGAAAGTTGTTCGTTCAATCTGTTCACTTTCCTTCCATTTTGAATATATGAGAACTGAGAATATTGACAGACTAAAGAGTTGTAATGAGCAAGTTAGGTCTGTTAAATGCTTTTCTTTTTTTTATGTATTAAAAATGATGATATCCTATATAAAAATTGAGCAGGTGTATTAGAAAATGTTTGGCTCTTGTTTTTTAGACTGTCCTTATTCTGACTTTGCTGCTTAATCTTAGATTGCACCAGAATTTATCTATGGTAATACTCTTTTTAAAGACAGTTTATTATAATATGCCAGAAATAGCTAAATTGTAAATGAAATTAATTTGAATTCTCTCTAGGGCCTGTAGACTATGCAATATGGAAAAATATATTGGTTAGGAAACTTCCTGGGGCATAAGCTTGCTTTTAAGTCAATGGAGGGGAGAAAGAAAGAGGGAGAATCTCTCAGGCTGGCTTATCTGAATTGATGCACTGAACCAGTGTAACATCACAGTGCAGCATCAGTGGATCTTGAAAATATCTTGCTTAGCTACTGTTCTAAACATAGCTGCAGCACTTTGTGTGCCTGTGTCATTCAAAGCTTCCGTTTAATAAAGCATCAAGACAAGAAGTTACTTGTCCTGAAATTCTTTCTAAATTGGTTCAGCAGTAGTTGGAGTTGGATGAATTTTTTTTTCTCTTCCTACATATGTACGAGTTGTCGTTGTTATTTTGAAAATTGCAATAGCTGTTACTTGTTACTGACTTTAGAGGCCTGTTATTTACATGGCTGAATTATACAGAAAGCAGCATCTGGACAGATGCAAATCATGCCTTACATAACAATAATTGAAAATTAATTTATATAAATTTTTCTTCTGCTAATGTAATGTGACAGCGCATTCAGTTTGACTGCCTGTGAAGCTTTGTTGAGACAAGGAGATAAGACTTAGTATGTTCCGATTTGTCTTGAAATTTTGGTAAAGCACTCTCAAATCTCTAGTTTGATGTTTTGGTGTAGTATGTGTATTGATCTGTGTGTGTATTAATACATTTTAAGAAAAAAAGTAAGTTTCATTGTCAAGTTTTTATGAAAACTTGTACTCTTCTGTAGCTTTTGTAGAAATAAAAATATTTGTGATTTTTATCATTCAAATCTGTTTGGTTTTGGTAGAATGCCATGATGACATTTGAAGAAGAGAAAATGCAGCTGGCATGTGATGACTTAAAGGCTACAGAGAAACTTTGTGAAAGTGAAGAAGCTGGAGTTATAGAAACAATCAAGAATAAAATTAAAAAGAATGTAAGAACATTATTTATAAAATGTGGAATTGTATATTGGATAAATATTTCTGGAAGCTTCCTTTCTGTCCTCTTTGTATTTTGAAAAGATTATTTTTGATATGTGAAGAGCAGTTGAAATTAATAATAAATTTAGAAAATAAGTCAAATGTTTTGCTTGGTTTTCCTAAGTCTCATAAAATACTCAGAGTCAGGTAATTCATATTCTAAAGCAGCGGGTTGTGTTGATGTTAGTAATTATTTTCTTAGCACCTCAGATCAGTGACCTACTAAAATTATTTCAGGAAGCTTGTAGCCTGTCTAATTGAGGCTGACTTTAATTCATACGTGCTCTAGTAATGTTGTGAGATTGAGGCTGCGTGGTACTGTGTGCCAGGCATATTCCTAGGGAATTTTCCTTCCATTTTTAGATTTTTCATTGTAAATAATGAAGAAAGAATAAAGCATGCAGATTGACAACCAGTTAAAGTGGTAGTATAGAAACATGGAGTGGCCCACCTAGTGTGACATAGCAGATCTACAGCAGAAAAAGAAGCCATTTCTCTTCAATAATTAGTTTTCTTTATAAAAAGGATTGAACCAGACATACTTAACTCTCCGCTCTTGAGGTGCCGTATTTTCCTTGCCACTTGTCATATACCTTTCTGTGCTCTTCCATCTAACATTTTTTAGTTGCATGTCTGATATATTTAGTAATAATTAAATGAAATTTAAATCTGTTCTGAGCATTTGTAGAATTTTAAGGAAAATAGTTGATAGCATATAAGTAAGGTTTTCCTGTTTATTAAGTAGGAGCTTGCTTGATGAACAGTCAAAGAACTTTTAGCATAGTTTTGCACTTCAAAATGCTGGGTCAATTTAGTAGCAATACTACCACCTGTAGTTAATTTTGGATTTTTTATTTGTCATGTTTAGACCAGTATTCTGTATTATCTTTGTTAACATTTTTCTGTGCTCTGTGTTTGTGTATTCCCCACAGGTTGATGGACGAAAATCCACTCTATCCATGATAGATCGTTTACAAAGACAGATAATTGTAGCAGACTGTCAAGTCTACTTGGCTGTGCTCTCGTTTGTAAAGCAAGAGTTATCAGGTGTGCTGTGGCTTTAATATTTAGACATATTTTTGAATTATATCTTTTTAATAAAGCTTGGTCATAAAGTGGCAATATGACTATCAGTAAAGGTGACTGTTTTGTAAGAAAGAGCACAGTTCATTTGAAACATTTCAAGATTGGTACACTTGCAGAGGCATTGTTCTACCTTTGTGTAGGTAGTAGTATCATAAAATTGGATTGCTACAGATTACAGCTTTCTGCTTTTTTCATACCAATAATCATATTCAGCTGATTCTTCTTAGATAGGTTGGAATCCTATGCATTTCCTCTATGGAATAGAGGCATTTGAGGAATTGGTATGAAGATGGGTAGCATCTGTGTGCTTCGTGTGGCCTGAAAGAAAAAAGAGGCTATAAGTCCAGGCCACGGGGAAAGTCCTAATGTCCCATATGCATATTATGTTCACGATGACTCAGGGAGATGACAAACTGCCAGTGAAAGTAGTTTGAAATGAAGCGTGTTGAAGATGGAACTGCTGAATCAGTTCTTATTCCCTGGTCACCAAAGTGCGTCCTTGCATGCCAAAGAGGTTAATCCTGTTGTGTTGAATACAAACCTCTTCGTCTCAGCTGCAAAGCTGTTTCTAATGTTCTCTTGCATTCCTGGATCTCTTGCATAATCTCAAAACATGCCTTCAACCATGAGTTCATAGAAAATGTGGTCAAGGTCGTATACAAAGTGAGCACATTCCCAGGTTCTTAACAAATCAATGAAGACCAACAGATGACAGTCACACCAGATTGTCAGTGAAAACCCTGCTGCTCAGCTGAAAGGAATCGGGGAAATAACATTCAGATTATTTAAAATAACACTAAGATCTTCAGTCAAGGACATAATTTTTTCTGTGATATGCAGACTTGGTTTCTTCTAAGCCATGGCATCAAGAATGTGTTTGGTTCTAGCTAGCAGAAATTCAGGCAGTATTTCTGTCTATGTGTGTAGTGCTGCAGAAAAGTTTTCTTACTTTTTTTGATGCAGTTCTGGGTTTTCATTTGTGAGGGGGTTTTTTCCCCCCTTCTGAAGCTTTTTTTCTTATTTCAGTATGTATTCTGCAGCTGCATAACTGGGTTGGATGCTGTAACTGAGGGTGGTGTCTGTTCCCTTTCTCTCTTGTCTGCTGCTCAGAGAACTGAAGTGGGTAGCAGAGTACTGCAGAACATGCAGTATATTTGGGTTACTCTATTGAGTAAAAAATATACCTGAAATCTTTAGTTAAAATTTCAAGCGGTTAAATGCCACCTCAGTGATTGCTAGTTACTGCCGTTGCTGAACTGTTGGATCCATTATTTCAAGTTTTTTTGAGTATGTTATCTTTCTGATTACGAATAAATGTCTTTTGTTTTTATCATGTTTCTGTACAGAAATAGCAACCAGATTATTGAAATGAGTGCAATTGAAAAAAGAAAAAAAGCTTTCTTCAGAGGCAGACAAATATTTCTGATCAGTGGATGGGTGAAAAATTCCTTCTGTTTTTCTTCCTGGAACAGTTTGACAAGAAGCATATGATGACATGCAAGCTGCTTTCTCATATGCCTAGCACATTTTAGATTTTCTTTTCCACCCTCATGGATGTATTACAAGTAGTTGCATCATAAAGTTAGTAACACAGCAGCTTATATTAGCTTCCCACAGCAATATTGAACTACCTTTTCTTGATATTTACCACTGCTGTCATGGGTCTGGCTACTTTCAGAAGTTCATGCTGGTAAATCAGCTCAGTGATTTGGCTTGATTTAATTTTTATGTTTAAAAAGTCAGAAATTCATTATTTTAATATGTGAGATTGTTACATCTTAGTATATCAACTCTATTAGGATTGTGCTGTTTTAGTGAACTGTTAATGACAGCACACTGATGGAAGTAAAACATAAAACTACTTTTTTTTTCCACATCATGTCCTTTCCATTTGGTGCATGCATCAGAACACAGTAGTTAGCAGAAACATTATCTGTAGGATAAGTAAAATGTGTGTTTTCCCTTATTATTTGTCTGCTGCATTGCTATGTGTAGTTGTATGACCATTCATCTTGTGGTGAACCACATATCTTTTAAAATATACTGTGCAGCCAAAAAGTGACCTAATGGCTTAGAATTGAAGTAATGTTATTCTTGTAATGCAGCTGAGTCATAGCAGGGGCTTACATTTTTTATTATAGCACTTTAATATGGAACTCAAGATAGAGGATTAATTTTTTTAATACTTTAAGTTCATTTTGACAGAATCCTTCTGTCGCAACTGAGAATACAAATTTTGCAGTCTTTCTCAGTGAGATTTCTTATGACTATCAAATTAGCTTCATCCCTTCTTGGTGGTTTGGTATGAATAGCATTGCCATTTTCTTTGACACGCCCCACCTGTTATGATCTAATTCTGGCATCAGTTATAACACCAATCTCTGCAAATTTGGTGATATCTGTTTAGAACACTGCTGCTATAACCATGCTTTTATTTTCTCTCATTTCTAGTTAAATCCTTTGTCACTGCAGTTCCTAACTCTCAGGGCTCTATCACAGACAAAATGCTGATGTCTGCTTTTACAATGAACATGTACAAGTATATTCTGTGCGTTTTTTTTTTTTCCTGTTTACCACTTATCGTTATCCAAAGATGTACTATAGCCAAGACAAATGCTGTGTACATAGGCGAACTGACATCTTCATCTTTTGGTGTTACGCATTTCTTTACAGTCCTGTAAAGAGTGTAATGAGACGTGAGAATTCTCTCATTCTCAACTGAGAATGCTTAAGACCAGATTTTTAGGGAAATTTAGGTACCCAGCTTGCATTTGAAATTGAGAAAGTTAGGCAGCTGAAAAAGATTTTAGAATCATAAAATTTATGCTCTTTTTTATTTTTTCCCCCTAGGATTTTTTTTCCTAATTATAAGGTGCTGTGCTCATACGAGGGGCAGGGAAATGATGGTGTTGAAAAATCTTATTCTTTAACCCAAAGGAGGGGGTTTTCTTAGTATTTTCGCATCATCTGTCTTTTAAGATCATTTGGATTTAAGAGGGGTAATCTCTTCTTTGAGTTTTGATTCTCTCGTTTTGCCAGGCAGCCATTTCATCTCTTCCACTCTGTAGTGGAGCAGAATCCAGCACTAAGTTCTGTAATTTCTCTGTTTCTTTCTGACAGTTGTGTTGCTACATAGCTGAAGGGAAGTCCCTTTGTATTGCATGCTGTTTTAAAGTCTCTGGTTGAAAAGCACTTAAGTTTGTAGTGCCCGGACTGAAAGACTTCTTTGAGAGGGCAAACAGCTATTACAAAATCCTTTATACGAGAAGTTAATGCAAATAGAGAGCATCCTAGGATTTGTGAAAATACATTTACTACTTACTATGTTCCACTTATGAAATATGTCCTTGAAATATGTTTTTCCTTGATTTTTAGCATACATAAAAGGTGGGTGGATACTCCGAAAAGCCTGGAAAATTTACAATAAGTGCTATACGGACATTAATACACTTCAGGAAATATATCAGAAGAAAACAACTCAGGAATCCTTGACTTCTGATGCTGCAAATGATAATCATATTGCTGCAGAAGGTGTAACGGAGGATTCGCTAAACAGACTGAAAGGTGCTGTTAGCTTTGGATATGGACTTTTTCATCTTTGCATATCCATGGTGCCCCCAAACCTGCTCAAAATCATCAACCTGCTGGGTTTTCCTGGAGACCGCCTACAGGGGCTTTCTTCACTGATGTATGCAAGTGAAAGTAAGGACATGAAGGCCCCTTTAGCTACGTGAGTAGCTATATTGGAATGCTTTGGTAGATAACTTAGTACTAAAAGTAAGTAACTGGAAAAAAAGTCAAAAGCAAAAAGTCATGTTGCTTTAAAGGAAACAACAGCAGGTAAAATAAACTTGTAGTTTGTTGTTTAACATGCCATGGTTTAGTAAATTCATCACATACTAGCATATGAGATCTCTCTGCTGTTAGTTATTTACATGTATTTGGGATTTGTGTCAGTATTTTGCTGTATTCTTCAGTAGCTGCAGTTCTAATGTCTAATAATTTATATGCCAGCAGAGTAAATAAAAGCACCCCCTGAAGGCTGAGCAAATTTACCTGAGTTATATTCTCCACTATGGAGAGCATACTATTTGCTATGAGTCACTTATGTCACTTAGCTATTTATCTTACTGTTAGCCAAAGATCTTTTCCAGTTTATTTTTGATTTTAGCATCTGCGTAAAATGGGATGTTCCCTTGCAGTCTTTTTAGAGGAGTATTTTTTGTGTACTCTTTTTTCCCTAGCCTTCGTACTGCATTCAGGTCTTTTCATCAGGTGAAGGGTTAGCCAGACCTAATTTTTAAACTGCCCTCATAAATGGGTTTGTTATTTCATTATCTCCAAATTACTGCTTCTGTTACCGGACATAGTGCAGGTACCATCAGATGTCACTTTTGAAACATTTGCAGCAGAGCTAAAGTCTCTTCTGCTTGAGGAGAAGAATTGTATTTCTGATTGGTTAAGAGAGCTTAAGATGAAATGTTCCTGTTTATTTGTCCTTTCTCCTTTCTGGGGAAGAAAAGTGGTATTTTGGGGATGTTTCCTTCTTCAGATGGTCTTTGAAATATTTGTGCTCTGCCTTTGCTTCCAGCACTGATGTAGGTCATGTAGATGTCTGCCCTTCTGAACACCAGGTGTATTTCTTTTTGACATTGATTTCAGGTGTGTCTGCTGGTGTATGTTTAGTTTTGTTGTTGGTTTTGTTTGTTTTTCCCCTCTAAAAAACATTTCGTTTTCGAAGTTTTCCTGTGGGTTTTTCTTTTTTAAAATCTATGGAGTTCTAAAGGCTCAACTGCTTTGATGCCATGAGCTTGATTTGTTAACTTTGCTTCTGGGTAATGTGTACCGAATTTTATGCTCAGGTGCAGTTTAGGAGTACATTGATGTATGGCAGTAGTACTGCCTTTGTTTCAAAACCAGGTTGTATAAGAAAAGATTCATATCTTTCTTTGTCTTTCAGAATCGTTTTAAAAATTTGCTTGTGTAGGACTTTATCCTTAAATTTCTGTTTACGAGCTGTAATCCTTTTTACTCTTATGTTTCTTTCAGATTAGCTCTGTTGTGGTACCACACAGTTGTTCGTCCCTTTTTTGCCCTTGATGGCAGTGATAACAAGGCAGGGTTGAAAGAGGCAAAAGAAATTCTTGCAAAAAAAGAATCTGCTTATCCAAATTCCTCTCTGTTCATGTTCTTCAAGGGAAGGATACAGCGATTAGAGGTACTGCGTGTTTTCTTCCTTTTGACTGATTTCTTCCCACCCCCCCTGCTTCCTTATTTTACGTTTTTCTGATGTGAATGAACTGTGCGAACTTCAGCAAATTGTGCCTAAAGATACAGATACATGGAAAGATAAGTAAGAGTAAAGGATTAACTCCTTCCTAGTTTCCAGTTCACGTGCCAAACCTGCTCTTCCACTACTTCTATCGGAATTAATGGCACTTTGAAATTCTTTTTCAGCTACTTGATACATTTGGAGCTCTATGCTGAAAGGAAGTGCTTTTGGTCACTCATGAGTTTCTTGTGGTATAAACAGCTATTTCAGTTTTGCTTGTCAAGCTAAAATCTGAGTATTATCTGCTGAGTACATAGCATTTATCTTCCCCTTTTCATTTAATGCATTGTTCACATACAGATAATTCTCTGCAATAATTTTCCTTAAATAACTGCTTTTGCATTTAAGAGGTCAGACCAGGACGTTTTCTGTTGCCAAGGGTGAGCTGTGACCCAAGCAGAAACGTATTCACTGAAAATGTGTTTGTGAATGCTGTTGCAGAGTGTTACTCAAACACTGCAGCAGCCTCGTGTTTTTTGGCTGAGCTACTCTTTAAGAATCTGTGATAATACAGGATGGTGATGAGTACTTCAAACTGCTCAGCTCCTGGCTGCTGCTCTTATCAGACAGAATATTTCCAGAGCAATTACATTAACAAGAAAACTCAACACAAAAGCACAAAACCAGAATGTTTAAACCCTTCATCTCAACATGACAATTACAAGAGCTAATCCAGATCTTAATGTTGACGGTCATTCTTTGCTAGGGTTTCTGCAGTTATCTCTCTCAAATACAACCTAATATTTTGAGGGAGGTAGCAACAGTAGCAGAACAGCGGGGGCACGCTTCTGTGGCCTGTCAGATTTTGCAGACATATTCTTGCGTAAGGTTTGAATATTGTTTTTCTTCTTTTGCTCTCTTTCTGAAAACAAAAGTGCAGGCAAGATTGGGAAGTCTTTGGGAAGTATTGCTGTTTTCTGAGTGGGAAAGATTTTACTGGTCTTTGTTCAATTATATGAGTCTTCTATTCTTGTGGTAAAAACCAAATTTGTTAGGAATAGCTACTAAATGAACACAAGTGCAGTTAAAAAATGTATATATGTTGATTGCCAGATTATGACTGGTATTTGGAACTTTTTTCATGTTTAATGTCTGAGGAACAATATTCAACTATTACATGAGTATTCGACTTTCAGGGCAAGCTAGGGCAAAATTGTAAACATGGTTCTCAATGAACTGAGTATATGTTTGTATGCGTAAATACAGAGGATAGATTTGGGATGAGTGTCAAGTTTTGTATAGTCAGTCCCTTTCTGGAGTACTGTTATGTTTCAAAGCAGAGTTCTTTACCTGGTATCTTGGAGTATTTGTGCATTAAATGATGCTGTGTATAGGCATCGAAGTTTAGCTCCAAGCAAAATAGTTTGTGCCAGAGACTATGTGGTCATGTTAACGAAGTTAGCTGAGGCTGGCAGAATGCTATGCATTAGGCATACCTTATTCAGCAGAAAGCTTATTGGTTGCTAACAAGACTTAAATGTCCCTATTCACGTATTTGTTTGCATGAGAGCTTTTCCATTTGGGAACCCCTT